>OZ010736.1:81454285-81551785 GCA_963932295.1 Tipula lateralis | reverse complement strand
GAACTTTTAAAAAAGGAAAATGAGCTTATGAGGAACGGTGCAACAACATTCACAACCACGACAAGCAGTTCGATGTTCACGTTCCGAGATGTTGATGAATCTATGTCTAAATTTAGTGGGGACGATGACTATCTTATTAGTAAATGGATTAAGGATATCAATGAAGCTGCAGTGTGTACAGGCTGGACAGATCAACAAAAGGTTGTATATGCGAAACGGTTGTTAACTGGGACAGCAAAAAACTGTTTGAGAGTAGCCGAGAACATAGACACATGGGCGAAACTTATTGGATTATTAAGGACAGAGTTTCCTGAAGAAAGCAACAGCGCATTAATTCACAAAAAGATGACCGAACGAAAAAAGCAGAAAACGGAATCATATACAAACTATTTACTAGCAATGCGAGAGATTGGCAGAAATGGAAACTTGGAAGAGGTAGCAATAATACAATATTGCATAGATGGCATAATTGACTTTGAACCAAATAGGGCGGTGCTGTATGGAGCAAATACACTCGAAGAATTTAAGGTGAAGCTAAGGTGCTATCAAGAAATTAAGGAGAAGTCAAGAAGAGATCACAAAACTGAGTCAGTGGCGTCCAAACCGAAAGACGACTCAAAATCAGAACATAAAATTAAAAGAGGTCCAAAGTGTTTTAATTGTGGTGCTGTCGGTCACATTGGAAGAGACTGCAGAAACAAATCGAGAGGACCAAAATGTTACAAATGTCAGGAATATGGTCACTTGTCTACGAATTGTGACAAAAGTTTGGAGTCTGGCAGAAAGGCGTGTACAGTTCTGGAACAACGAAGTGAGCGGTCATCTAAAACAATTAAAAATGTTTTATTAAATGGAGTGGAATTTTACGCATTAGTAGATACAGGTAGTGACATAAACCTTATGTCATACAGAAAGTTTCGGGTCACTGGAGTAGCAAATTTGGTTGAGCATCCAATCGTATTTTGTGGGGCGGGTGCGAGCGGTTTGAAAACATTAGGATATTTTGAGACAGTTTTAATGATTGATGGAGACGAATATGAAACAAATATCCATGTTGTAAAAGATAATATGTTACCTGTCGATTTTATTTTAGGAAGAGAGCTCATTAATCAAACAGTTACGGTGGTTACACCGGAGACCATAATTATGAAGAAGGTTTTACCCGGAAAATGTGCATTGGCGATAGGATGTGGAGATATTCCAATTGAATTGGCACATGTGAACGATCCAGAAGCCGCTGACGCTATTAAAAAAGCAGTTGTCAATTACAATCCGGAGAAACAAAAAGCCGAACCAAATATCAAATTGCATATTGAGGTGATGGATCAAAAACCAATCGCATTCAAACCGAGGCGACTATCACCGTTAGAGATGGAGCTAGTAAAAAATCAAATCGATGAGTGGCTAGATGAAAAAGTCATTCGTCGCAGTTCATCGGAATACGCTAGTCCTATCGTGTTGGTCAACAAGAAGGATGGATCCAAACGATTATGTGTGGACTATCGTAAGTTGAACAGCATTATTGTTAGAGATCGGTATCCATTACCTTTAATTGATGACCAAATTGATAAACTTGCTGGTGCTAAAATATTTACAACATTGGATCTTCGAAACGGATTTTTCCATGTTCCGGTTGCAGAACAGTCCATTAAGTATACTGCCTTTGTCACACCATTCGGGCAATACGAATTTCTGAAAACTCCGTTTGGTTTATGTAACAGTCCGTCTGTTTTTACACGTTTCATTAATAATGTATTAGAAGATTTGTGTCGAAAAGGAATCGTTTGTGTTTACATCGATGACTTAATAATTCCAGCTTCAGATTACACCGATAGCGTGAAGAGATTGAAACAAGTTCTTCATGTAGCAGAAAAGAATGGCCTACAAATCAAGTGGAGCAAGTGTCAGTTTTTACGTTGTAGAATTGATTATTTGGGATATTTAATTGAGGATAGTAAAATACAACCATCAACACAGAAAACGGTGGCGATTTCGAAATTTCCAGAACCCGATTCGGTAAAAAATGTTCAACAATTTTTAGGACTTTCTGGATACTTTAGAAGGTTTGTGGAAAACTATGCATTGATTGCTAGACCGTTAAGTGATATTCTGCGAAAAGGTGTTAGTTTTAAATTTGGTGTGAACGAAAAAGCTGCATTCGAGCAATTAAAGAAATGTTTGGTCACTCATCCGGTGTTACAAATATATTCCAGTAAGGCAGAGACAGAGTTACACACGGATGCTTGTAAGTTGGGATTAGGAGCCATATTATTGCAAAAGTTGGACGACGATCAGAAAATGCATCCTGTATTCTATTTTTCAAAGAAGACTACCAAGAGTCAGGAGAAATACAGCAGTTATGAGCTGGAAGTTCTCGCAATTGTAGCTGCTCTTAAAAAACTGCGAATTTACCTTCTTGGTCTTCACTTCAAAATTGTTACTGACTGTGCCGCGTTTAAAGGTACGATGGAGGGGAAAGAGTTAAGCTCTAGAATTGCAGGATGGGCGCTTGCATTGCAGGAATTTGATTACAAGTTAGAGCATCGACCGGGGTGCCGCATGCGCCATGTTGATGCGCTAAGTAGAGATCCTGTAGTCTTACCACTAGTTGATGACGTAGTACAACGAGTGAGAGCAGCTCAAAAGGAAGATGTTGAATTGCGACCGATTTTCGAATTGCTGAAAGTTGGTGAGTATATGGATTATTTAACTAATAATGATGTTCTATTTAAGATGGAAGACGGAATACAGCTTCTGGTTGTGCCGAGAAAGATGGAACGTGAAATCATTAAAACATACCACGATCAAGGGCATTTCGCAGTTCGAAAAACCGAGGAACTCATCAAACGGCAATTCTACATTCCAAAGCTGGTTGAAAAAATAAAGCTGTGCATCAGAAACTGTGTCCGTTGCATTGTCACAGAACGAAAAATGGGAAAGCAAGAAGGATTTCTAAACCCAATAGCAAAAGGAGAATACCCGCTTATGACATATCATATCGACCATTTAGGAAGCTTGTCAACGACTCGGAAGTCATATCGATACATATTTTGTGTGGTAGACGGCTTCTCAAAATTTACATGGATATATCCCACCAAAACCACAAACATTAACGAGGTGATACAACGACTAGAAACCCAAAAGGCCGTTTTCGGAAACCCAGAAAGGTTGATTGCAGACAGAGGTGGCGCTTTTCGTTCAAAAGAATTTAACGATTACTGTGTTAAAGAAGGCATTATTCTCCAATTGGTGACAGCAGGTGTTGCGACTGGGAATGGTCAAGTAGAAAGAATATTCCGAATCATAATACCAGTTTTAGCAAAATTGTCAAATAACAACGCAGACGAGTGGTATAAAAAAACTGACGATCTCCAACGATATCTAAATAATTCGATACAACGAGCGATTGGAATGTCGCCGTTTGAATTGTTGCTGGGTGTAAAAATGCGTACCGCCGAGGATTTAAGTCTTAAAGAAGTCATTGAGGATGAATTGGTAAAGGCGTTTGTTGAAGATCGTGAGCATCTACGCGAAGAGGCAAAACAGAATATTGCTGCAGTTCAAAACGAGAATCGACGAGAGTATAATCGCAAGAGAAAGGAGGCGAACCAGTACAAGATTGGAGATTGCGTTCTTATCAAACGTACTCAATTTAACAGTGGCGCGAAGTTAGATCAAAAATATCTGGGACCTTACGAAGTAGCAAAAGTAAAAGGGAGTTATAGGTACGACGTTAAGAAGGTATCGCAAACAGAGGGGCCGTTGTTTACATCATCATGTGCTGCTAACATGAAGCCGTATTATATCGGAATGTCAAGCGAAGATGAAAGCGATACGGAGTTCGAAATTGAGGAAGATCTGGATCCACCCGGGTCGGATGGAATTCCAGGATGACCGTGTGGGATGAGAGATTATAAAACCCAAATACATCCCTGCGATTAACAACATTATACTTTTGCATCTGTATGAACTATTAAAATTGTTTTGTTGGTAACTGATTGTATGTAGAGATTCGGAGTTGAAGAAAATAAAAAATATATTCGGTCATTCTTGTCGAACATTTTGAAGAGTCATCATCACAAATTTTATTGGATATAATCCCACATATATATATATATATATATATATATATATATATATATATATATATATATATATATATATATATATATATATATATATATATATATATATATATATATATACATATATATATATATATATATATATATATATATATATATATATATATATATATATATATATATATATATATATATATATATATATATATATATATATATATATATATAGTTTAATTTAGTTTGACATTTCATTATTGGTAGGCTTACAACAGAGCAAAGCTTGCAATCCTTCAAAAGTTGACTTCATAATTAATTTTCCTGCTCCATTAATTTTCCTCAGTAAAACAGACGCGTCGGCTGTTAGGGATGGCCGGGTGGTACAGCCAATTTGTTTGTTACTATATGCGGGTGTTATAGCCCGTATTCATAATATATTAAAGAAAGCAGTTAAGTTTATGTGGACGGTAGAAACTGATGTACCCTTTACGAAACTAAAAGGTTTGAAAGAATTAAAGAAGGCGGAAATAATTCCAGAACTCAATGCCACTAGAGGCCCACGGTTCAAGGTTCTTCATAATCTCAGTTTTACACAGCCTTTTTTGATTCGTTGTGATGCCAGCCAAACATTTACCCAAAACAAAACTCTACCCACTTGTAGATGTTTTGTTTCAGATGGATATTGAATTAAATGATAAAATGGTTGCTTTCATGTCGCAGAAACTCAACGCCGCCCAACGTAACTATACACAGTCACTTAATTAGAGTGCCTAACTGCTATGTTAAGTGTAAAAAATTTTTGAATATACATCGAAGGTTATAGTTTTACCGTAATTAAGACCATGACAGCTTACAATGGCTGATGAGCCAAAACTATTTATGTGGACGACTTGCGAGATGATTTATGAAATTACAGGGGTATGATTTTTGTGTTGTGCCTCAGAAAAGTAAAGAAAATATTGTACCCGACGCTTTATCTCGAATATATTGCGATGCACTCTTGGAATTACAGCAAGACTCCAAACATTAGAATAATCAGCTCTTTGAAATTAATTCCATACAAGGTCCGTCATATCATGAGCTGCTTTTGAAAATAGAAGTCAATCCACAGACATCCTAACTTCTGTCTCCCTGAATATAAAGTTTAAATTCGTGGAATCTAAATCTCTAGTCGAAGTGATATTCTTTGTGGATAGTCCATGTGGATGAAAGAGGAGCTACGAGACCATCTTATTGCGGAGAAACACGACATTACAAATGAACCTCACGAAGGAGTACGTAAGACTTTAGAACGCATACGACGCATATACTATACTGGCCTTAAATGGCAATCCAGGTGCATTCATATGTTACTAGCTGTGATACTTGCAAACAAAGTAAGGCCACGAATCGGTGTTTGCGATCTTTCCTAGGTCCCCTAAAACATAGGTTTTGTCAGAAAGAGCATGACAAAAGATGTACATAGATTTGTTAGGACCATACTTAAGGACTCCGAGCGGGAAAACAATGTTTCTGATAGTGCTTAACAATTTAACGAAGCTCTTATGTTAAATACCCTAAGCAAAAGGCACAGCTACAAAAATCGTAGAATTTCTGCAAGGGGAATTGTTTCGACAATTCAGTGTCCCCGAAACTATTTATACACACTGATATATTCCAATTGGAGGCAATAAAATTTACAACGGTCATAGACATATGTAACAATCTATCATTTAATGATGATGGATTGTTAGCAGATATTACTGTGTTTTGCTCTAGGTGCGGTTATATCTTTTGCCGGCTATTTCTCGTCGGTGTGGTCGTAGGTGTTACCAAGGACAGCAATCTTGTATAAACCGCTAATTAAATTTACTCTATTCAGTATTCTATAATCACAGCATACAAAGAAAATTGTTCCCGTTTACATTTCCCTCCTATTCCCCATGATCTGTTTTACCTATCTCATCGTGTGAAAAACAACCATCAAAACGAAGAATATATATGCTTGTACAATAAATATGTTTGCGGAGGTTAAAGAAAAATCAAAGAAAATCGTATAATGAAATTGACTTAAAACTATATATATATATATATATATATATATATATATATATATATATATATATATATATATATATATATATATATATATATATATATATATATATATTATATATATATATATATATATATATATATATATATATATATATATATATATATATATATATATATATATATATATATATATATATATATATATATATATATATATATATATATATATATATATATATATATATATAAACCCAATGTATATGATTAATAAATAAAAGTTAGTAAATAATGGTTACCGTATTAAGTACCGCTTTGATTGTATTATAAGCGATCTGCTGCAGAAGCTTCGATGAAGAACATGTGCATCCCCAGAAAAATGAATTTGGTACCAGTTTGCATGTAAACCTTCGATCTCCACAATTCATGCCCAATATCCCTGTAGTGTTCTGTGCTTATCACTGTAAACGCATGTTGTTTCTGGTTGATTTAAACGCACAATAATTTTTTTATATAAAATATATAATATATTTCAAGCTTTTATAGTATTTTTATAATATGGCGTGCTGAATGAAAGTTCACTCTTTCGCACTATACAATGATACACTATATATAGATTTTAATTAGTTATTAGTTTATTTTATTATTTATTATTATATAGTGTGGCGTATACACGTGAAGTATAAACAAAAAATAACCGAAAAAAGATTTCGAGTCAAATTCTGTAAATTCGCTAGAACTGTTGCAACATAGCCTCACAGTATATATAGAAACGAAATGCAACATACATCAAGTCCGGTCGCATATGCCTGATGAGATGGATTTGATCTTTTCTATCACACAACGAGTCTATGACGTCATCAGATCGAAACCGGGCTAGCGAAACGAATATTACAGACCACATACAAAGATGCCATACATTTCAAGACAAACGTCTTCATCGGCTGGTTGATCCAGCGCCCTAGCTGTCAATCAATGCCACTCTGTGGAGTCGAAAGTTTAACTCCCGCCATTTATCATTAGCTGTCACGATTACAGCAACCAGCATCACATATCACACTTCAACATATGGTGACCCCGACGACCCTGTTTAGGGCATAGCACGTCAATAACCTTCTCAATACACGACCTCCCAACATTCCAAGTGCAACAATTTAGCACACTTTTCCTGTCAAAAAATCCGGATTCTAAAATTACTGCAGCCTGTACCCAATACGGTGGCGTTCACAAATACGACGAATAGTCACGCCACAATAGTGAAGTATAAAAATAATCGAAAAAAGATTTCGAGTCAAATTCTGTAAATTCGCTAGAACTGTTGCAACATAGCCTCACAGTATATATAGAAACGAAATGCAACATACATCAAGTCCGGTCGCAACGAGTCAATGAAGTCATCAGATCGAAACCGGCCTAGCGAAACGAATATTACAGACAACATACAAGATGCCATACATTCCAAGACCAAACGTCTTCATCGGCTGGTTGATCCAGCGCCCTAGCTGTCAATCAATGCCACTCTGTGGAGTCGAAAGTTTAACTCCCGCCATTCATCATTAGCTGTAACGATTACAGCACCAAGCATCACGAATCACACTTCAACAATAGACATATGATTATTAGAATTCATAATTTTAGATATTAAGATTATAAGTAAGAGTATATATTTGTAAGAGTTCTTATTTCATTATGTATTTAAATACAATTACATTTACATATAACATTTACATTTTTAACATTTTTTTTTTATTTTATAACATAATGTGCTCAAGCACAAACAAAAATTCACTATGACTACATATATGGACTATACAGTATAATAATTAACGCATATATATTGTTCGATTTTGTTTTATATTTCTTATACTGAACTATCGGTCAATATAAGACACGTATGAGTCCACCATTCACGATTTAAAACTGTTAATTGGCTCTTTTTGGCTCAACGTTTTATGTTGTTCATATAATCACTGATTAAAATTATTATTATTTTTTTTATTTTTAATTTAATCTTATTGTTGTACGATACTACACCGACACCGAACATCAGAATAAATCCAATCAAAATAAAATCTCTTCTCAAAATGATAACCCGTTGATGTTATCGGTGGGGAAAAATCAAAAAAAAAAATCAACGAATCATCACAGTGCACGTTCATTTATGACTTCTGATATTAATTACAGGTAAGGTTGTTTGATGAGGCCAAGTTGTAATTGTGACCAAACCGCAATGCGTCACAAATCGTGGGGACGACTCACATGAGAAAAGGTCTCATTATTAGCCGGGCTTATAGAAATAACTAATGAGAGGTTCGAATATCTTTTAAATGGTTTAACCCTAAATGTTTACCCTTATCATCATTGATATTATATGCGACATGGCCAACCTTTTCACGTACAATCGCTGGTATGAACTTGTGATGCTGCAAATTTGTTTGAGGCTTGGCTCTGAACAAAAGATCTAACGAAGACTTTTTGTGCAGGTTGTAACTCACGTATTCGACTTCGAAGATTATAAGTTTGAGCACTTTTTTCATAGGCCAGTTTTAAATGCAAGAGTACCTTTTCCCTAATTAGACCAAGTCGATCTGATTTAGACTCCACAGATAAGTGATTGTCGTTTATTCCATCGAGTAAGTTTCTCAATTTATATTCAGAACCATGTTGGATCATATATTGCCCAAATACTAAAAAGTGATGAGGATAATTCGTACTACCATGGATGCAGTTTCGGATAGCAGCAGCCACTTCATGTATGTGCATATCCCAATTGGAATGTGTATTTTTCACGTAGGATCGAATCGCGCCTAAAATGGTCCTGTTTACTCTCTCCGATGCGTTTGATTGTGGCG
The DNA here is from genome assembly GCA_963932295.1 of Tipula lateralis. Taxonomy (NCBI): domain Eukaryota; kingdom Metazoa; phylum Arthropoda; class Insecta; order Diptera; family Tipulidae; genus Tipula; species Tipula lateralis. The sequence goes on along the minus strand of OZ010736.1, from coordinate 81,542,817 downwards.
AATATATGGGTGTACGAATATGATGGAATTAATCATGAACTTTTGAAGAAACTCTTGATGAAACTACTTTTGAAGTTGTGAAACAACTCAATGAACTTTTGAAGTCACTCTTCAAATTGTTTCGAACAAAATTGATTACCATTATCCGATACGAGTATCTCTGGAACCGAAAATAGGTTGAAAATTTGGTTCTCCGTGTATACGCATAATGATTTAGCATTAGCTTCTCGTAAAGGTTTTAACAAAATAAATTTAAAAAAGTGATCCAGAACAATTAGCAAATAACAATTTCCTAACTTGGATCTTGGATAGGGGCCCAAGAAGTCAATATATATTCTTTGAAATGGCCTAGACGATAAAGGTTGGTTTCCCATTGGGGGTCTTAATATTTTATTAGGGGCCTTATTCATTTTACAATCAGCACAATTCATAACAAATTCTTTGACGTCTAGTCCCATGCCTGGGCCAATAATATTGTCTTTGCAATCTTTCTAACGTTTTTTGAACTCCCATATGGAACGAAGAAGGAGCGCTTTGGGCTTGTCTAAGTAAATCAGGGATTAGTTCAGCTGGAACGTACAATTTCCATTCCGAAATATCCGTATCTATATATCTAGATACCATACCTCACTTGAACCAAAATTTTACCGTCCCGAACACAATAAATACAACTATTTGGGTCAAGGTTCTCAATATTTTTAATGTGTTCTTGGTAAATCTCTGAGAAGAATGCCGCAAAATCTAGATTAATATTTAATGGAGCTAACTGATCATCAGAAATTGATTTGACTGGTTCGGATATAATATCTGCTGAACATACGTAAAAACTAGAATTAGTGCTTATGTCTACGTTGTTAAGTTTCAACCAACCTACCGTGAAATCGGAGTTAAGTGCATCGCAGGAAGCCCTAGACAACGAATCCGCAACAATGTTTTCCGAACCTCTCCGATAATCAATCTTAAAATTATATGGTTGAAGTTTAAGACTCTATCTTGCTAATCTACCGGAAAGATCTTTTTGAGTCATTAGCCAACGTAATGCTACATGGTCTGTGTAAATCGTAAACGTATAACCTTCGATATAACATCTGAACTTTTTTACGCTTACCACAGCAGCGAGGCATTCGAGTTCAGTAACCGTATAATTTTTGTGTGCAGCATTTAGCTTTTGGGATATAAAGGTTATTGGACGTTCTGCACCATCATCATCTAATTGAAACAGTACACTACCGATGCCATCAGCACACGCATCACATTGAATAAAAAAGGGTTTACTAAAATTAGGATTAGCCAATACTGGTGCCGTAGAAAGAGTGACTTTAAGTTCATCAAAGGACTGTTGAGCGTTATTCAACCAATTCATTTTGCTCCCTTTTTAAGTAAATCTAATCGCTGCTAATATAAATTCTTAATAAATCTGCGGTACCAGCCACATAAACCCAAAAATCTTCGTATTTGCTTAACGGTCTTAGGTATTGGATAATCCAAGATGCCTTGAATTTTCTGAGGATTGACTTTAAGACAGCCGTCTCCAACAACATAACCCAGATACATTATTTCTTTGAGTAAAAATTTACACTTCGAGGTATTTACGGTGAGTCCACCATCTTTTAATAACTGCGCCACTAATCTTAAAAGTTTAAAGTGCTCTTCTAACGTTGCCAAAGTAATGAGCAGATCGTCTAAATAAGTAAAAACGGATTCGTGAAGCTCCGTTGGGATTACCTTGTGCATAAGGCGACACATGGTTTGCGGCGCGTTGCATAGACCAAATGGCATGACCGTGAACTGGTATAACGGTCTCCCAGGTACCGTGAACGCCGTCATGTCGCGAGATTCTAGGTCGAGAGGTATTTGCCAAAAGGCGTCTTTTAAATCAATCGAACTGATATATTTTGTTTGCTCTAATCGACCTAGTCGGTCGAGGAAGTGGATAAGCATCTTTCTGTGGATAAGCATCTTTCAAGGTGCATTTGTTCAGTTCACGGGCATCCAGGCATAACCGCACTTTACCATTGGCCTTATGCACAAGAGTAATTGGAGAAGACCACGCGCTCTGACTCACCTCGATAACACCGAGAGAAAGCATCTGATCCAGCTCATTATACATTAATTTCTGCTTGACTGGTGAAATCGCATAATAACGCTGTTTAATCGGCTCACTCTATTGGTGAATTAAATTTTCAAGTTTATGTTGTTGTTCAGGTGTAAGTTGATGTTGTTCAGGTTTAACCACATCAAGAGTTAAACTACCGATGGATTGAATTGTGGGATAGATTTAAAATCTGTTCCAGAAATCTATACCTAAGTATAAAGGTTGTTTGAGATCGGGTACTACATATAACCGCAGTTTATGAGTTTGATTGTTGAATGTCATTGTCGCCAAAATGTAACCAAAGACTCTTTTTTTCTCTCCACTGGCAGTACTGATATGTGATACTAGATCGTGAAAACCAGCAGAGGATTTACTGAAGTATTTTTGTGATCCGGCCCCTAAAATACTAACAGTAGCTCCACTATCTAAGAGTCCTGTATGTTTTACACCATTAATAAGCACATCAACATATGGTCGAGAATCATTAAGTTCCGTGTTTATAATGGAAGCTGAAACAGCAGCTTGCCGTTGTCTTTTATTGTACCAATACAGCCGAGACCGTTCCTTTTGATTTTGATTATAATATCTCTTATTGGATCTTCATCCACTAGCTGTAGGTACTGATGCGTTTAATGAAGAAGTAGTAACTCTTGAAATTGACAATGGCAAAGTCTCACTGCCAGGAAATAACACCTGTAAATGTGATGAACTTGATTGTTGGTCTTGACTTGTGTAAGTAGAATTAAGATTGTTGTCTGATCTAAATCCAGACTGATTCAATCGGAAATTTTCATAATGCGAGATGGTTGGTGTTGAACGGATACTGGTGTTCCTGCATTCTGGCTGGGAGCCGACGTATTTTGAGGTGCAGTGATCCCAGATCTCCACTGGCCTCGCGTTAAGTTTCCCAACCAGCGTGGAAAATGAGGGCTAGTGGTGTTACGATATCCGCAACGATAGCAAAATACTCCTTGGGGAAATGAGCACTCTCTAAAAGTAGGACATCCTAGGACATCCTAGGTCACAACAGTTATAACATATTGGTTCTCTTTCAGCTGGTTTGAATTGACGATCGGATGGGTTTTGAAGTTGAGACGGGGTGACCTTGGGTATATTATCGTTAGTATTAGAAAATTTTATGGCAGCTATATTATGATAAGTCGATGTCTCATTTTCCTCAATAAAATCACATTCTTAACCGTAGTAGTTCATTTCATTGATTGCTGCCCTTGAAAATGTATTATAATGAGGATTGACTTTGAGGCGTGACCAAGTATTTTCCCAAGCAGAACAACTTTTGATCAGGTCATTCACAATTGTAAAATACCTATCAGTAAGGTGGTATTGCAATTGGGGTACCATGTTTCGCATTAATACTTCGATAAGTCGATCCTCACGGTACGGTGTATGACATTGAAGAGTGAGGCTCCAAACATGTTGGTAAAATTGTGAAAAACTTTCTTTTGGTTGTTGCCGTCGTGTTTCAATCTGTTGTCTTATCTCTACGTCTGTTCGACGATCTTCAAACTTTTCCAAGATATTATTTCTCAGTTGGTTCCAGCTAAGGTTGGGATGACTACGTCGGTAACTCCAATACCAATGTAAAGCTACATTTTCCTCTGTGGTCGGGGGGAACGTTTAGAATTTCCTCCACAGTATCCACTGCTTGTCGTAAGAGGCGACTAAAATGGTTGGATTGTTGGGCTTCACCCACAGCCGTAAAACTTTTTATTTTATTTGTTTTCTTTTTTGCTTTATAATTTTTATTCGTTATTTACGGGAGTTCAGTATTAATCGTCACACTGAGTGGACGTGTTTTTTTCTGCTCGGTGTTTAATTAAATAAAACAAATTCGTCTGGTATGTGTGTGTTTGTGGGTTAAACTCGGGAATCTCAGATGAGTATCGTTATTATATTATATTATATTTTATTATATTTAATATTAAATGATATTATATTATGTTATATATTGCATTATATATTTAGGTTTTTGTGTTTATATTATAGTGGATGTGCATATACCGTATTTGTGTGTGTCAGTTTGCATCGTGTATACATTGCCAGTAACGGTATTTGTATATACATCAATTTCATTATCACACACACAGACACAATTTTCCGTTGCAAACGATTGAATGCGACGCATGTGTTTTTGTTTAGTTTCGTTTAACGAGCCAATCCCATAATTCGATCCTAATATATTTCCCTTTCCTCTGGATGATTTTTATATTTTGTTTTATGTATCAAAATTTACATATCAAGACATACAGTGAGGGGAATTTTTGGAGATTTTGAATTGTAACGCGTTCACTGCATGTGTACGTTTGTCTTTTATATACATCATTTGTGGAAAACACAAATACACATTCTATAGTCTAAATGATGTCCGGAAACGATTGCATATAAAAATTTTTGTTAAATTTTATATAGCACGTTATTTTATTTTGTTTTCTTCTCTATTCAAATTTCTATTATGTATTAACATGCTGCAACCGTTGCATTAGTCAAATAAATTCTAAATATTTGACTATGTATTTATCCCTTTTGTTTTATATATTTTGCTTATATATAGATCAATACCATTGCAATGCGTATACGGGCAATCAATGCATGTATAGAATAGATACATACAGGTTTGATCTTGTTTATATTTGTGTACAGTCGCCGAGTCGGCTTTGACATATAATATAAAAAATCAATGCATACAGCAAAATCTCCTATATAACAAGTCGTCAGAGGTTAATCCATTAAAAGGTTTCTGCCAGACATGAGGTAGTATTAGTGTATATATATACGCCAAAATAAAATGACGTAATTTTGTATAATATAAAAAACTGTGTAAAAACTAACCAACACAAATAAAAGTTTGGCAGGGGAAATAATATAAAATGTATAAAAACTAACCAACACAAATAAAAGTATAGCAGGAGAAATAATATAAAATGACGATGCAAATCCGAATACGTAATTTTTTGTCTAATTTGCACGATGGAATAAAAACACAAAAAATAAAAACAACAACAACAATCGAAGATGAATGACATTACCAATACCACTAAAGATCAGGCCGATTATTCTCTTTTATGAGTTAGTATGAGTAAATGAATAGAAAACAACAAAATTTGTACAATTCGTTCGTAAACTGTCGATTTCTCGCAATTTTTTTACTTTGCTTTGTTGTATCTTACAATACAGGCCGTAACATCAATTTTTGTATATGAGGCATCTAAATATGATTCTTTATCAAGACTGCTATACAATAAATTTCCCATTTATTGATACATGCTCAAATTTTTCATTCATAAGAAATTTTCCTGATTTTTATTTTTGTTTTCGGCTAATATGTTAGTTCGATAATATTTCGTTTATCGAATATGATCACATGATCAAAATGGTTCAATGTGATTCGAGAAAATGTATAAACAGTGATTATATAATGTAACTCCTCTTTTGCATTTGAATTTGTATAGGAAAAACACTCTAGCACACAAAGAATACACAAAGTCACGAAAATTATTTTTTTTGTTTTGTTTACGTTGATTTTTTTGTTTCTTTTTGTTTTTGATGGTACATTGTCTGTTACTGTTATTGTATTGTATTGTATGTTTACTTGTCAGTATGAAAAAAATTGACCTAAAATATATTTAATTTTTGGCAAATTTAAAATATATTTGCGAAAATATAAATTTTAATAAACATATAAATATAAATAAATTTTATATTATTCAATTCATAATTTTATTGACTATATCGGTTATTAAAATTTGTATAATTGTTAATTCGTTAATTCTATTTCGAAAAATTAAACGAAACATCAATTTAATTATTTTTGGAAATAATAAAATTAACGTTTTGTTTAATTTATTTCCTAGTCAAAATTCAGATAGATATTATCAAAATCCCAATAAAATTGACAAATATCTACATACCTAAAAAAAAAATCGAACAGGTAAAATTTTATGTAAATTGAAGATAAATTCCGAAAATATAAAATTTATCATAAAGCAAATACATCCTCCCGTCGCAACTGCTCGTAGCAACCTAAAACAAAGCAACAAAATCAAAACAAAATTAAAAACGAAACGAATGCACTAAAAGACAACAAAGCACAACAAACGTAATTGACCAAAATATCAATTTTATAATTTTTATAAAGAATGAAAATAATTTAAGTCATACAATTCAAACTGTTTTAATAATCCTAAATAAAAATTCTGTAAGCCTAAAACAAAATTAAAACGCATAAAATTTTATGTAATCTAAAAATATTACGTAAAAACAAAATCATACTGACAACGTACACGTGCTTTCGACTCAAATGCTCGTAGCAAACTAAAACAAGGAAACAAAATCAAAAATAAAATAAAAATGAAGCGAAATGCACTAAAAGACAACGAAGCACAAAACTGTTTGCATTATTTCTAAAAAATATTGAAACGAAGGAAAATGAAAAAAAACGAGCGGGATGCAAAATAAAATCATATTACTACTTGTTAACGGGAAACAGAGCAAAATATAACAAACAATATGTATTTAAACCCGATATTACAAATTCATTTCGTTTTATTTCTCTATTCACGATCGAAAATATAAAAATCTAGATTCTTAAATCTTCAAAAACACGAATTAAAATATTGGTTTAAATGAAAATTATTAATCCAGGATTGTTGATAAATAATCATTTTCCAAACTCTTGAAAGTGAGTAATTGGTTATCGGGCCTGCCTACCAAGTTATAGGAAGTTAAAAGTCAAAAATTTCGAAAAAATCAGCTTTTTCATACGATTGTTGATGTATTTACCACTTTCTAACCCATTACACATACATAGGATCGGCCATGTTTTTCGATGGGAAACGGCCGTATACATATACGCATTGGTGTATACATTTCCAGTAACGGTATTCGTTTATACATCAATTTTATTATCACACACACACACAATTTTCCGTTGCAAACGATTGAATGCGACGCGTGTGTTTTTGTTTTGTTTCGTTTGACGAGCCAATCCCATAATTCGATCCTAATATATTTCCCTTTCCTCTGGATGATTTTTATATTTTGTTTTATGTATCAAAATTTACATATCAAGACATACAGTGAGGGGAATTTTTGGAGATTTTGAATTGTAACGCGTTCACTGCATGTGTATGTGTGTATTTTATATAGCACGTTATTTTGTTTTGTTTTCTTCTCTATTCAAATTTATATTATGTATTAACATGCTGCAATCGTTGCATTAGTCAAATAAATTCTAAATATTTGACTATGTATTTATCCCTTTTGTTTTATATATTTTGCTTATATATAGATCAATACCATTGCAATGCGTATATGGGCAATCAATGCATGTATAGAATAGCTACATACAGGTTTGATCTTGTTTATATTTGTGTACAGTCGGCTTTGACATATAACAAAACCCCCTTCACTAAAAGCCTCCCAAACTTTTTAAATCACAAATACCATAATAGATTTGCCGGACATTTCATAATGTTAGTTACAACAACAATGCAACGTAAATATAAGAAAAAAAAATAAAAAATGATTTTGCTCGTTTGCTTTCGTCAAAATCAATTTTAAATCACGAAACACACACTAATAAATGGTTGTTCGTTGTTCTGTTCTACAAACTTTAGTGGAACTATAATTGGAATAAGAGAATTAACAGAAATAAGAAACTGAACGAAATCTGCCATTTGTTATTTCATTTTGACATTTCGCCCATAGTCTACTTAAGAATTTCTAAGTTGACAGTGAAATAAAATTTTTGTGCGATTTTTTGATTATTTTAAAAACATTAATTTAGATAAAGTAGTACTTAAAAATATTAATTAAATAGCATATAAAAAATAGTTAGTATCATAGGAATAGTTTTTTTGTTTTAATTTGTTTTTATTATATTTGATATTATGTTTTAGTTTTAATAGGTTATGTTAGGTTAGCGTTTTTGGTTAGTGTTTTTATAATTTTTAAGTAGTTAAAACGTGGAGTTAATTATTTAGATTTAGGTTAATAATCTTATATTTTTATTAGAGGAAGGGTTAATTAGATAATGTAAATCAAATCAATTTTAATATTATCAAAAATGAACAACGAAATAAAATTGGCAAAACTTAAGAAGTTAAATAAGCTCCTTGAGCATTTACAGCTATTAAAGGATATAAGAAAGTCATCGGCAAATGCGGTCATGTAGTGTGCGATTAATAAACCGAACCATAAATGTACACGGTTATTATAAGGTGACATTTTTAAAAATTAAGGATTTGGACCCAGGACAATTTGTTATTCGTACCAGAATGAATAAAAGAATATCCATTCTAAAAATATAAATTAAACTTTAAGTTTATCGACCAACAAAAAGCAAAAAGAATTCAAAATAAATTTTAATAAAATAAATATATTTCCTTTTTTTAATTTTTTTCAACAAACAAACAGAAATTGCGTCAAACAATGTGAACAAGATGCATTGTTGTTGCTTTTTCTTAATCCAGTACGAAAATTTTCGCACTCGTTAATTTTTTTAAGTGACACATACAACTGAACGAAGAATTTTTAAGTTTTTTATTCTGAGTATGGTCGCATTCATACATATTCCTTTTCTCGCTCTCTTACGTTAATTTTTTTAATTCTGTTATTCCATGTATAGTTCTCGCTTTTGTTTTGTTTATTTACATTTAGTTATTAGGAGTAGGTTAAGGCGGTAGCACGTATTTTGATTATGTGATCTTTTTATTTAGGTAAAGAAATTTTTTTTATTTGAATATTGAAAAAATCACCCCGCATTATCAAGAGGAAACCAATATGAATATGATTATCTACTGATTTATAGATATTATTTTAATATATTATTATTATATGAAGTAATACAAAAAATGCTGGAACAATGTCGCTGGTGATCTTCATAGATTGAAGTTTGCATGTGTCCACACCGATGTATATGTGGGGTGCCAGTGTTGATCATTCTCGGTTCAGTTGTGCTTGCTTCAAATCGAGTTAATATTTATTAAGTCGATTTGAGGCAGTTGCAATTGAATGGAGAAGCATCCACATTGGCACCACACATCTACAGTGGAATAAGATTTTCGAAATTACGCTACATTTTCAGGTTCATAGGCTCAACGAATAGTTGCATCTTGGTTAATATACAGATACTTCTTTGATCAGAATTTTTCAAATAACTGAATAAACACAAATCAATTTAATTTAATTTGATTTTATATTTTAATAAATAAATAATGGAATAAATTTTATTAAATGGGGAAAAGCCATATGGAACCATTTATTTCAAGAAATGATTCCATCAGGCATAAAAACCCCACTAAAAATTAATAAATATTCAATAAAAACATATTTAACATGAAATTCAACAATAATTAACAATAACAACAATTCTCAATCATAAAAAATAAATAATTAAACTAATAATTAACATAAATCACAATAGCTTCAAATTTTGATTTCATATCACGTAGTCTATTTTAAATTTGGCTCTTATCAAAGCATGTTTTGATCCATATATCACAAACTGTTATGGCAGGAAACATCGATATGACGGCGGTATACATGAATTTAAAAAAAACATTAAAAGGCAGTTAATTCTTATAAAACAAATTTACTATAGAATATTACTTATATGTAAGTATTTTTCGATTTGTGATATCACTCATTGCATGTCGGGAATCGTTTACTTTTTTCACATAATTATTTAATAATATATTAGCAAAACATTTGCTAATATTAAAATATGTTTTAAATATATTATTTCCACACTCACATTCATAGTCTAAGTCTATGCAAGTTGAATTATTTTTTCTTAGGCTATCTATTGTCAAACTTATTAAGATGCCCTTTTGATTTTTACATTCCAAAAATTTTATTTTCAGATCTTCATTTCTTAGTATCGCCTGAAAAATTGAAGACATATGAAACAAAATGTAATTGGTTTCATCTGAAGCAATAGATAGCCCACCACGTTGAAGGTAGTTGAAATAGGGCGATTTAGTAAATACTCCTTTATCATTTAAAAATAGATTTCGACATGAATCGAATTTCTGTGCTTTTGACGCGCTATGAGCTGCGTAGCCACTAACATATAATTTTGCGTCATCGTCAATTTCTACTTTTTGTAAGTACAAAACATTATCTAATATCACATCAAAGTGTGTTAAATCAACTTCTTCATATAAGGAATTTTCCGTGGTTGATTGCATCAATTTTTTATACTCCCTTTTCCCTCGAGAACATACGTTATGTATCCTAATTTTTTTCTCACATTCAACGACTTCTGTGTAGGATACTCTATAACTACATCCAGCCAAGGAACGATATAATCGAAATCTTCCTTCTAAGTCATCGGTTTGAAACTTACCGAGCAAGACATAATTAACTTTACATTGGGAGAATGAAACCTTAATTACATCAATCAAAGATTGAGTCGTTAGTTTAAGAGCGTTTGATGTGCTTAAAGTTAAACAGTTATTTTTATTGGAACTGGAACACCAAATATCTAGCCAAATCAAAAATTGTTCTAAAAATTTAATATTTTTATCTTCAATTGATTTGATTGGAAGAGCCGATTCTGTTCGTTTAATTATACCTTTTAATGTTCCTTTCGTATTTACTATATTCCACCACTTTCTTATTATGGCACAGAAGTCAGCTGTTTCTTTCATTTGATCGTGTTGATATAACGCAGCAATAGTGGAATCGTGGAATAAGTTATCTACTAAGGTAACATTTTGTCGCTCTAAACTGTTTGGATTTGTGATTCAATTTGTACGCCGTTGGGATTTGATTTAATGGATTATTGGACTTGTTGTATAAAGTCACAAAATCCGAAAATGAAGCTTTTTTGATGGAGAAATCTTCAAAATCAGGAAATAAAAATGTTTTATTTATATTTAATAAATTTAACCAATTATTTCTGATATTCTTAAATAGATGAACTGTGTCATATAGAATATATATAACAAATTCTGTGAAATCGGGGTTAATAAAAAAATTATTAACAAGAGTAAATCTTGAAAACATATTTTGATTGATTTTATTGTAATCGGTTATAACAACCAATACTTTAAAACCAAGTTTTTGTACAAATTGATTTGGTTAAATCATGTAATGTTTCACCATTAGGATGTAACACTGGAAAAAGCCGAACTATTTGCTTAAAATGTCCATAAATCGATTTTATCATGAACGCCATCACCGTTCTGGAACATTCAGTAGGATCATTTACAGCTTGTCCGACAATTTTATTGCTTTTATATTGCATACCTTGTTCAATATAAATTTCGTCTATCAATAGAGCAACATACTTTTCTCTATCAGACACCGTTTCTGATAAGTGACACAAATAATTTTCATCATTGCTCAATGAATTATAATCAGGAGAAATATGAAAATGAGATGAAATATATTTTAAGTATTTTGGATTCGGCAATATCAAAAATTTTCTTAAAATATTGTATGTTGCTGCAAAATGAGCATTTATTTAAAATGCGAATATTATTGTATCAGAATCGTTTATAGGTGTTACTTTGTTCATAAGTTGAACCTGATTAATTATGATGTCTAATTTACCGAAGTGAGGAAAATCTTCTTCGGTATCTCGAACTTTCACTAAATAATCCAACGCACGATTCAATAAAAATTCGCGATTTTCATCGATTTTATCATTATTTTCTCGATACTTGACAAGTAAATATAAAATTTGGAACCATCTAATGATGGCCTCATTAGATGACGAATTTAATGGCTTATTTGATGTATAATCCCAACCTGAGTCCAAATCTCTAGCATTGGCCGATAATGGCCTTCAAACAGTTTGAGTCGAAATTGTACTTGAACGAATAAAATTTGGGGCCAATTTCCTACGGGGGTTGGAGACCACCACTTATGCTCATTAGATGAGAAATTTAATGGTTTATTTGATGCATAATCCCAACCTGAGTCCAAATCTCTAGCATTGGCCGATAATGGCCTTCAAACAGTTGGAGTCGAAATTGTACTTGAACGAATAAAATTTGGGGCCAATTTGCTACGGGGGTTGGAGACCACCACTTATGCTCATTAGATGAGGAATTTAATGGCCTATTTGATGTATAATCCCAACCTGAGTCCAAATCTCTAGCATTGGCCGATAATGGCCTTCAAACAGTTTGAGTTGAAATTGTACTTGAACGAATAAAATTTGGGGTCGATTTCCTACGGGGGTTGGAGACCGCCACTTATGCTCATAAGATGAGAAATTTAATGGTCTATTTGATGTATAATCCCAACCTGAGTCCAAATCTCTAGCATTGGCCGATAATGGCCTTCAAACAGTTGGAGTCGTAATTGTACTTGAACGAATAAAATTTGGGGCCAATTTGCTACGAGGGTTGAAGACCACCACTTATGCTCATTAGACGAGAAATTTAATGGTCTATTTGATGTATTATTCCAACTTGAGTTCAAATCTCTAGCATTGGCTGATAATGGCCTTCAAACAGTTGGAGTCGAAATTGTACTTGAACGAATAAAATTTGGGGCCAATTTGCTACGGGGGTTGGAGACCACCACTTATGCTCATTAAATGACAAATTTGATGGCCTATTTGATGCATAATCTCAACTTGAGTCCAAATCTCTAGCATTGGCCGATAATGGCCTTCAAACAGTTTGAGTTGAAATTGTACTTGAACGAATAAAATTTGGGGCCAATTTCCTACGGGGGTTGGAGACCACCATTTATGCTCATTAGATGACGAATTTAATGGCCTAATTGATGTACTATCCCAACCTGAGTCCAAATCTCTAGCATTGGCCGATAATGGCCTTCAAACAGTTGGAGTCGTAATTGTACTTGAACGAATAAAATTTGGGGCCAACTTCCTACGCGGGTTGGAGACCACCACTTATGCTCATTAGATGAGGAATTTAATGGCCTATTTGATGTATAATCCCAACCTGAGTCCAAATCTCTAGGATTGGCCGATAATAGATTTCAAACAGTTTGAGTCGAAATTGTACTTGAACGAATAAAATTTGAGGCCAATTTGCTACGGGGGTTGGAGACCACCATTTATGCTCATTAGATGAGGAATTTAATGGCCTATTTGATGCATAATCCCAACCTGAGTCCAAATCTCTAGCATTGGCCGATAATGGCCTTCAAACAGTTTGAGTCGAAATTGTACGAATTGTAATTGAACGAATAAAATTTGGGGACAATTTGCTACGGGGGTTGGAGACCACCACTTATGCTCATAAGATGAGAAATTTAATGGCCTATTTGATGTATAATCCCAACCTGAGTCCAAGTCTGTAGCATTGGCCGATAATGGCCTTCAAACAGTTGGAGTCGAAATTGTACTTGAACGAATAAAATTTGGGGCCAATTTGCTACGGGGGTTGGAGACCACCACTTATGCTCATTAGATGAGGAATTTAATGGCCTATTTGATGTATAATTCCAACCTGAGTCCAAATCTCTAGCATTGGCCAATAATGGCCTTCAAACAGTTGGAGTCAAAATTGTACTTGAACGAATAAATTTTGGAGACAATTTGCTACGGGGGTTGGAGACCACCACTTATGCTCATTAGATGAGGAATTTAATCACCTATTTGATGTACTATCCAAATCTGAGTCCAAATCTCTAGCATTCGCCGATAATGGCCTTCAAACAGTTGGAGTCAAAATTGTACTTGAACGAATAAAATTTGGGGCCAATTTGCTACGGGGGTTGGAGACCACCACTTATGCTCATTAGATGAGTAATTTAATGGCCTATTAGATGTATTATTCCAACTTGAGTCCAAATCTCTAGCATTGGCCAATAATGATCGAGGTAAATAAATATTCACAGTGACCGATGTTCCATCTATATTTCAGTAGAATATTCTCGTTTCGATAGCATATTTAGTACAGTCAGTTGTTACTACTTTTGAATAGATATTTTCTCGTGTCGACATCTATTCAAAGTAGAACGCACCTACATTATTATTTTTAACAACTTCACATAAAACTTCGTGTTAGTACATATTTCTAGTATTAGTATTTCTCGATCGTGGCGCGCGTGTCCTCCCTCTTGGTTGAGTGACAAGCCATTTATTTTTCGGCCATTACCACATTACAAGATATCATTACCCTGGGTGAAGTGCAAGTGAGACGTGTGGCGAATCAATAAATAAATAAATAAACAAATAAACAAAATAAATATATTTTATATGATTTAATTGAATATATTATAATTTATCACATAATAAGTAAACATACATTTTAATTAAATAAATACAAATAAATAAGTTGAACTGAAATAAATACTAAAAATAACACTAAATAACATAAGTGTAAATTTATTCTACGTATCAAGTGCGACGAAACACTTACAATATAAACCAAAAACAAAAGAAATTTGTTATATATATGTATCACGTTTAACACTTTCACGGCGCAGTTGACAATTTACTTCATTATATAATATAGTATTTTTGCAGTACTCGATAAAATAAAATCAAAAGCCCTTGAATAGGTTAAGCAAAATTATAAAAAATACACACGAACCAACACAAACAACAATTTTAAATCAATCATGATGTTTTTAGGATGTTCTGTACAATACAAATACAAAAAGTTACATAAAGGTTGCAATATATCAATACCAATAAAGCTCAGGCCAATTATTCACTTTTATGAGTTAGTATGAGTAATTGGTTAGAAAATAACAAAATTTGTACAATTCGTTCGTAAACGGTCGATTTCTCTTAATTTTTTGACTTTGCTTTGTTGTATCTAACAAAACAGACCTTAACATCAATTTTTGAAAAACAGGCATCTAAATATGATTATTAATCAGGACTGTCGTAAAATAATTTTCCCATTTATTGATACATACTCAAATTTTTCATTCATAAGAAATTTTCCTGATTTTTGTTTTTATTTTCGGCTAATATGTTAGTTCGATAATATTTCGTTTCTCGAATATGATCACATGATCAAAATGTTTTTATGTGATTCGACGTGTCTTCTTTTGCATTTGAATCTTGTATAGGAAAAGCACTCTCTTACACAAACAATACACAAAGTCACAAAAGTTATTTTGTTTTGTTTTGTTTACGTCGATTTCTTGTTTTTTTTATTCTTGATGGTACTGTTATTGTATTGTATGTTTGCTTGTTAGTATGAAAAAAGTTAAATTAATTTGATATTATTCAATTCATAATTGAATTGTTAATTCGTTAATTTTATTTCGAAAAATTAAACGAAACATCAATTTAATTATTTTTAGAAATAATAAAATTTACGTTTTGTTTAATTTATTTCCTAGTTAAAATTCAGATAGATATTATCAAAATCCTAATAAAATTGATATATATCTATAAACCTAAACAAAAATAATTCCGAACAGAAACAATTTTATGTATATTGAAAATAAATTACAAAAACATAAAATTTATCATTAAACAAATACATGCTCCTGCTGCAACTGCTCGTAGCAAACTTAAACAAAGCAACAAAATTAAAAATGAAACGAATGCACTAAAAGACAACAAAACACAACAAACATTATTGACCAAAATATTTATTTTATAATTTTTATAAAGAATGAAAGTAATTTAAGCCATACAATTCAAACAGTTTTAATAATCCTAAATAAAAATTCTGTACGCCTAAAAAAAATTAAAACTCATAAAATTTTACGTGATTTCAAAATATTACGTAAAACATGCTAACTTTCGCCTCATATGCTCGTAGCAAACTAATGTGATATTCTTTCCAAAATGAGAGAAAAGAGCAATTTTTTTTATCAAAGAATACGAAAAAAATTGCCCTTTTTGTCGATGTATTGGTGAAAAAAATACAGATTACTTTGCTATATAACCACAAATTTCATAGCATAGTCTTTTATAATATAAAGATTTATTTTATTATAATCCTTTATTATTATTGTTATTAACTTTTTATTTAATTTTGATAATTTCACACATTTACGACAAAAAATAGTTCACAAATGAAATTAAAAATTGCGTTTTGATTTTGTTTATATTGTTTTGACATTTAAAAATTTATATGTGTGGGTAAATCTTCTAAAAAATCTCGATTTTTAAAAAGTGATCGAGACACAAAAAAAGTGCTCGAGATCATTTCCAAAGAACGTAATGTCAAAAACGCACGTGTTTCGAGCAAAAAGAGCTTTTTTTACTAAAAAATATCGCATTAAACAAAGAAACAAAATCAAAAGTAAAATAAAAATGAAGCGAAATGCATTAGAAGACAACGAAGAACAAAACTGTTTGCATTATTTCTTAAAAAAATTGAAACGAGGGAAAAATGAAAAAAAAAACGAACGGGATACAAAATAAAATCATATTAGTAAATACTTGTAAATGGAAAACAGAGCACAATCTAACAAACAATTTGTATTTACACCTGGTATAACAAATTAATTTCGTTGTATTTTTCTATTCACGATCGAAAATATAAAATTCTAGATTCTTAAATCTTCAAAAACATGAATTAAAATATTGGTTTAAATGAAAATTATTAATCCAGGATTGATGATAAATAATCATTTTCCAAACTCTGGAAAGTGAGTAATTGGGTTTTGGGGCCCGCCTACCAAGTTATGGGAAGTTAAAAGTCAAAAATTTCGAAAAAATCAACTTTTTCATACGATTGTTGATGTATTTACCACTCTTTAACCACTTACACATACATAGGACTGGCCATGTTTTTTTAAAAAATGGTGCAGATGTTTTGTTGCATGATAATTCATTTCATCCCCGACAAGCTCGATCTTTAGATCACGGTGCATTAACGATGCATCGCATGATCTAAGTTTGAACTGTTTGTATGATTTTGATATTTGTCTTCTTGGCACAACCCCAGTGTTGGCTGCCATATGTCCATACAGGTTTAAGAATTTGTTTGTATAACAGAAGTTTGATGTGGATCGCTAGTTCAGATTGTCTTCCTAAGAGCCAATACATTTTTTTGAATTTTATGTTTAGTTCATCTCTTTTATTTTTTATGTGTTCTTTCCATCTTAATTGAGCATCTAAAGTCATGGCACTGTTGTCGAGGTATAATTGGTATATGATTAACTTTTAGATATGTAAAGTTCACTTGGATTGATTTTGCTTCATTTAATTTAATTCGCCATTTCTTTGTTCAATTACATATCAGGTTAGTAGCCCTCTGTAATTTACTAGTAGGGTCATTGATGTTATTTGCTGTTGCAAGTAATTGGTATATCTCTTGTATATAGGAGATAAAGGATTGGTCCAAGAACACTTCCTTGTGGTGTTTTATAAAAAGGAAGGTTTATTTATATGAAAGTAAAGATTGTATTGAAAGTAGTTGATTGTTTTATTTAGCTATTAAATAGCTTTTGTTAGTAAGTAGGTTTTATTGTTTGTGGTTATGATACTAATTGCTCTCCCTTTGTCTTAGGTATGTGAGGGAACGTTATTCAGTTATTCCCTGAGCTTTCGTATCAGTTATATAATTATTTTACTTACCGGTAGTTGATTATCCTTTCAATTTTCTGATTTTAAAAGAACTTGTTTTTACTTAATTTGATGTATTTGGTATCTCGATTAACACTTATTAACAACTGCTTTTTCTTATAATAATTTGGTCCTTATATACTAAATTTTTATATGAAGTGAGGATAAAAAGAAACATATGATTAATTTCAAATGCTTGTTGATATAAAAAATGACATATGATAAATTTCAGATTAAAAAAGATTTTATGAAAAATGACATGTGTTTAATTTCAGAAATTATTGCTTATCTTAAATTGTTTAATTTAGTTTCTAGGATTGATATTATTAAAATACATATGTTTAATTTCAAATTATTAAATTGTTTAATTTAGTTTCTAGGATTGATATTATTAAAATACGTATGTTTGATTTCAAATAAAAAAGGGATTTTTGATTAGAGGACATGTGTGTAATTTCAAAATATTATTTATCTTAAATTGTTTAGTTTGATTTTGGGATTGCAATTTTTACGATGTGTGATTTTATTATTTAAAGACATATGCTTAGTTTCAGATAAGAAAAGGGATTTATGGTTTAAAGATTGTAAAATTAGAATGTGGTTATAAAACTATTAAGGAAGGCGACAATAAACAATAAAATATGGTCTACTGTCAGATGTTTGGTTTCTTGATGAGAAACACAACAGTGGTACTCCTGCTGTTATTCCTTTTAATTTAATGAGTATTCATTATCATGTGCCTCCCAAATATCTATGCTTTTAAAGTTTGAAAAAACTGCTCCGGAAGATCTCGGTGGAGTTTCAATTCTAGCTCCTGGTGCAATATTTTGTCAAATGCTTGCGCTAGATACATTCAGGCAGTAGATAATCGAATGTGTTAGCTTCGCTTCTACATGAGATTAGCCAACCTGTCAATTGTCTGTAAACATGCGCTCATTGATGGAAGCCAACTCCAAGATAAAGACTCATTTTTGCAATAATTTGTATAATCTGATGGGCTCTATACCAGAGCACGATGTCAGATTGGTGACGTCAATGCTGGAGCTGGCAGAAATCAGACCGAATTATGCAATAATATGTGTCTGTTCTCTCGACACGAAACTGCGACCGAAAATGGGGAAAGAATGATGTACTTTGCGATCGCTCATGATCTCCAAGTGGCAAGTAGTTTCCTCAGAAAAACATGCAGTTAGAAACATGGACACATCCACGTAAAACATCCCGAAGTCAAATTGACCATGTGTTGATTTCCAAAGGGCGGGCTCGGGTTGTCCAAGACGTGAGATCGTATCAGTCGTCAACCAAATTCGTAGGCAGTGACCATTATCTAGTGACTGCAAAACTACGATGGACGTTTTCATACAAGTCAGGGAGGACAGGAGAATATAAAATGCGATTCTCCTGTGAAGGACTGATAAATGAAGAAACTCAACGATAATATCAAGATCTTATGAGCAATAACATTATGTGAACTGTTTCAAATATTTTCAGCCAATAACTTTATAAAATCTATTTAAAAATTTAAAAAACTCAATAAATAATATTTAGTTAATTTAGCTATTTAGTTCATAAAATTAGAAACATTTCAAATAAAAACAAACAAAAATAATAAATATTTCATTTAATATTTTAGTTGAAGTGATTAAAAATATTCCTTTGCCTTTTTGCTTAAATTCGTTTAATTTAGAATAAATGAATCAGTCAATCACATTATGTGGCTTAAAATCAATGCCCAACTTTAAATAAAATTGACTAATGTTTATATGAAAATACTACTTTTTTCTTTCTGTGTAAAGTTTGGGATTCTCTTAACATCTCGAGATGTACACCAGGTGTTCCTAGATTTCAAGCAAGCGTACGACTCTATCAATCGAGAGGGTTTATAGTAGGCACTTAAGAGTTAGACTTTGACGGTTGAATAAGAAAGATGGCTTCTTACATTTGAGTGAAATATATGGCCCAAAATCCAACGCTAATGGCTCATACTGAGCACGAGAGTAGGAATTTAATGCAAATACTTGATATCGTGCATGAAATCAAAGGACAACGAGTAAGCTGGCTAAATCATGTTCTTCGTGCTGATCTGGAACGAATAGTGCAGTGATCTATTAAAGGAGAGCTACTGTTTGGTAGGCGAAGAGATCGCTTTCAATGACGATGGCTCCACGGCGTAGAGAAGGATCTGGCACATCTGAAAAAAATTCTACAAACTGAAAAAACATACAAACTGAAAAAATTCTATTGGAAAGCTTTAAATTGAAAAACAATTCGGGGTAAAGATTGAATAAAGCTCGGTGCGACTACACTTTCCTAGAATTACTCGTATGCTAATAAAAATGCTATTAACCTTTATAAATCTAATTATGTATTAGAATAGAAATAAAAATATATCTATAAAATAAACCTAATAAACGTCACACACAAAAGACAATTTATTTTTTAAATTATCAAAATTATTTCAAAATATTAAACCAAAATACATATACCTATTATATATTACAACCTTTATGTAACTTACATTTGTATTGTACAAAACATCCTAAAACCATAATGATTGATTTAAAATTGTTGTTTGTGTTTGCTCCTGTGTATTTTTTATAATTTTGCTTAACCTATTCAAGGCTTTTGATTTTATTTTATCGAGTGCTACCAAAATATTATATACATAACATAATGAAGTAAATGGCCAACTGCGCCGTGAAAGAGTTAAACGTGATACATATATATAACAAATTTCTTTTGTTTTTGGTTTATATAAAAGTTAATTTTCAGTATCCAGAAATGATATTGTATTGTTTCATTTTTGGTGTAAGCAAAAAGAGATATCCATATTTGTTTAGGACATATTAAAATAAAACTACAGCTTGATGTGATCGAGTGAGATAATCGATCTATGATAGTTCGTTGTCCTATTTTGACAAAATACTTCTGAAGTATTTGAAAAATATTATAATTTTTAGTTTATATGTAAATTCCATGGGTGCAAGATGTCTATCTTGTAGTACATTGTCTTTGGTTTTACTATAATACTTCTTAATGGCGACCATATGGTACAATTAATTTAGTTGCATACAAAAAACTAAATCTTAGCGCCTAACAGCTATATTTAGTAATAAATAGAAAAACTAATCGAACAACATTATCCACCACATTTAGCAAAGTTATTTCGTAATGTCATTAAAAAGTATAACATTCTGCTTTTAAATAAGGAGTCGCAAGTTTCGATATTATTCGAAAAATATTCCATTATAAAAATCAAAAATCAGTGAAGCTATTACCAGAAATTTATGTATTCGAATGATTTTCAAGAAACGAGTGTTGGTTAAGTAAAATACACAATGACCTATACAGTTTCATGTGCCATAGGAAGAATTTTAAAAACTTGACCGTTAATATTTGGAGATGATATTAACGAAACGTGACCAACGGTCGATCATGAGGAACGATTTAACAATATAAATGATTGCATTGATGCTAAATAATACAAACATTAATCACTATATCAGCAGCCAATATCATTTAACAATACCATATTTAATTACATAAAAACTAGTTTAGAGTATTTGCAATCATTAGAAGTTGATTCTTCTACACAAAATTATTTCAAGTTTTTAAAAAGATGGAATTATAACACTTAAACGTTTTGGTTAAATCAAAATTTATTTAATTATTTATAATTGTGTGTTATTAAATTTATTTATTTTAATAATTATTAAATTAATTATTCAATTATTATTTATTAATATTATTTATTTATTTCTATTAATTTATGTATTTGTGTTAATTAATTACAATATTATTTATTAAAATTGTTTTTATTTTATTATTATTTATTTTATTTTATCGTCACGACCACGCTCACCCAATTATAATATAAAAATGTAAAATGGTAATGGCCGAAATATATTGTTAGCCTGTTGAAGTTTCGCAGTAAATTTCGAAGCCAGGTAATTTAAAAAGCTCTAGTTTCATAGTGGAACTAGAAAGACATTCGGAACCAGAAAGTAAATTCTTAAGTTCTAGGTCTGCTTTTTGTGCTTTGATAATAGTATCATAGTCGAAGTAAGTCTCGCCTTTGGCTGAATTTGTATTGTGCGGGAAAAAAACCTCCGCAACCGTGTCATCTACTGTGCGGGAAAACGGATCCGCTACTACATTATCTTTACCGTGCACATGCTGAATGTCCGTGGTAAATTGACAGATATAATCCAAATGACGTGCTTGTCTTGTATTACGTTCAGTTTTAGACTGAATTGCTCTTGTTAAAGGCTTATGATCGGTGTAAATAGTGAAATCCCGACCCTCGACAAAGTATCTAAAATGTTTAATCGATAGATAAATTGCGAGTTATTTCCGATCGAATGCGGAGTATTTACGTTCGGCATTCGTTAATTTTTTAGAGAAAAATTTCAATGGTTCCCAATTATTATTATTAAACTGTTGCAGGACGGCGCCAACTGCCGCGTGCTCAATGCATCAGTAGTCACGCTGAATTTAACATCGTTCAGCGGATTGATTGATTGATTGATAGGACTGTAGGACCAAGCGCTAGGCAAGATTCCCGGATAACGCCGGGCCTATTCCTACAACCGTTTACATAAAACAATAGGTTAGGATGGAAAGGTATGTTAGTAAGGAGAAAACGACCCGGTTACAGACACCTGGCAAATCGTTTACTAAACTACTGTTAATTGACAACAACAAGACAATCACAATTATAATCTACTAATCTGCAATCGCCAATCAGCATTCTCCAGTCCGCATTACCTATCTGCTCTGCTGTATTTTGAATAAAATTAAGACTAAATTAAAATTAAAGTTCTAAAACAAATTTATTAGTTAGTCGCTCAGGAATCTGTAAC
Source organism: Tipula lateralis (assembly GCA_963932295.1). Classification (NCBI taxonomy): domain Eukaryota; kingdom Metazoa; phylum Arthropoda; class Insecta; order Diptera; family Tipulidae; genus Tipula; species Tipula lateralis. The sequence continues at coordinate 81,520,370 of OZ010736.1, read as the reverse complement.
TAATTAATATTATTATCTGTTAATAATTTTATTATTTATTTCAACTCCCGCTCGCACAAGTAACCTAATTAAAACATAAGTACAGAACTCTGAAAGAAAATTTATTAACTTATGGCTCAGTTATCTGAAACAATTTAATTAATATGGTATGATAGTTTAAGCCATTCATTACGATAATATTGCCATAATTCTGTAACATGCTTATCAGAGAAACAAAATAGACTAAGGCGACAATCTTCAGCAGAACCATTTTCCTGTTACATAATACTTAAAATAATATAAATTGTTAGTAAAATCTATATCCTTTTCACATTAACATTGGTTATTATTATTATTTGGATAAGAAGGACATTTCTTATTCCATCGTATGTATTTTAGTTACCTCAACAGTTAAAACTGTAGTATTTAGGTTAATTATCCTGGGGTCTTCTCATCATATGTTGCATATAAAGTTGAATCCATAAAATTCCAGATCCACCACCATCTAACGTGAGGGGCGATATTTATTTATTTTATGACCCGACAGCATTTTATATACATTTCATATTATGACGACCAAATAAACTGTCAATTCGTGAATAGGGTAAATTATTTATATAAATAAATAATTGAGTAAGTTAGCTTTAACCTGCAGTTGCAGTTAGCTATAACAACGTAATAAAATTAAATCATCTACACAAATTCTAAAAATAAATTTACTAGATAGGCATCTGTAACTTAATTATTATTAATTTTATTATTTATTTAAACTCAAGTCTGCACACCAATCATAGTTAAAGGAAAAAACCCAAAACTCTTATTTAATTAACTTACGGCTTCTGAATCTGTAACCATAAATTAAATTAATATGGTATGCTAGATTAAGTACACGACAACCATTTCGCTGATGATACCATAATTTTAGAATATGTTTGTCAGAAAATGAAAAAAAAATCTCTTAAAACGTTTTACATTCCAAAATTATGCAACATCTTTTTTAAATAAAATAAACTTTCTTTGTCAACCCCCTTCAACTATAATCATACTTACACTTATGTTAATAATTAAAACCAAACTTTTCCATAATTTATTTTTACTATTTTTATATTAATGGTCGTGATCAGCGATGTCACTTTATAAATAGAAAAACAAACAATTGATATTAACTTGCAAAAAGCACCCTTAAATCCAAATACGAAACTTAATACGAAGCTAAACAAATTTAAATAATGCACGGATAACTCACAGGCACGTATGCACGACACACATGCAATAACACAGGCAGGGTTGCCACATACATGCAGAAAGTATGGAGCAGAAGCGCCTCAAAAGTGGAGGAAATCGACACCCCTGGAGCGAATCCCATTCAAGCAAACCAAACACGACCCAAACTCAACATTCAACCAAACATACATCTATTTGTAGTAAACAAACCCCACGAAAACCCAATTATAAGCATCCAAACTAAAAACTCATTCAAAGCACCCTCAACAAAGGAACATCAACCTACAGATAAATAAAAAGTGCAGACCTATCTCAACTGACATCCAACAAACTGGAACCTATCCAAACACCCCACATTCCGGCGAATCCTCCAGCTCCCATTCGCGTCCAAATCCCCACATGCCAACAGAGGCTCTTAGCCACCACCGCAACTAGATCAACCCAAATGCAGCTACAAATAATACCTACAAAAACCTGCTTCCTCCAAGACTCCTGCACAATCCCAGCCCACGCCAGAATCAGGCGACATTCTCTAGAAATTCCGCCAAAACATCAAAAGCTCCCGACACTCTACAAAATTGAATGCTTCCAGAACACCACTTCAAAAGTTCTACAACCCCGCCGACACCCAAACATTCTAATAGTTCCAACTCCCCGCCACTAAAATAAAATCGCCACCTGACCCGTTACAAACTTCCAGAATAAACAACCACAATCCCAAAATGTACCTCCGATAATGGAAGATACAGACTCGTGTTCTTCATCAAATCTAAACACTCCTGTCCTACAAAATCCCTGAGGATGTGTACACTTTCCTTATTATTTATGTGCCACACACACGCACCCTTGTGCTGTACACACGTTACGTCAACTTACTCGATTTCGCACTCAAATCCGACTTCCTATCAAATGATAAGAATGGAGCCCCTCGAAGTCAACACCAACTATTCCTCCTTTAAAATGTAGCAAATTTGAATAAGCGGCTACTGAACCCATAAACAGTAAAATTCGATGCAGATCCGCCACATCTACAGTAAAGTGACACCCCGAACGTAGGCATACACATCCTCTGAACCTCTCCAAAACAAGGACAGTCAAACCCGATACAAGACACACACCTGCATTCTCAATCACCGGAAACGCATCCCGGGACTACGGCCGAAAACCATTCAATCCCGAAACCCACGACCAATTCAAGCACAGACCCGATTCCAACGACAAAAAATTAAAACCATCAACACTCAAATGTCAACGAGACTGCAACAACTCCCCAATCGTGGTCTAGAATCACTAACCAATCAATCCTGCAGTTCAATAGGAATCCCCGATACCGCGGCTAGTTTCGGAGGACGCCACCAGACTCCAGACCGAGCCGAAACCGAACAAGAACATGTTGGAGGAACCAACCTCGATAGTTACCTGAACTACACGCCAGCTATTCGCTCCGCACCCCTCAGTACATCTGCAGCTGAAAGGAAGCTTCCAAAACTAAACCCAACTAAGAAAAACATAAAAATTAATCCAACCACGGCAACGACCGAGAACCCCCGCTCACATATGAAACTTCAAACACGAATAAAATCAATTGCGAACCAGAACATCAACCCCCGCTTACATATGAAACTTAAAACATGAATAAAATCCACTGAAAACGAGAAGATTCACTATAACATCATGAAGTACTCAGACAAATAGCCGTCAAACATCAACCGAATCAAGTCCACACCTCCAATCCAGATCAATGTCCCGCTATACAGGTAAACGTCCCGCTACAGAAAATATCCCGAACACATCCACAATTCAAACGCCCACAACTGAACCACACGTGCCAGAATCCATCAACCACCAACAAATATATGTTCAATTAATTTCCGAATTCCTACCGTGCCTGCTCTACCTAGTCGGAACCCACTCCAAAATATGTCAATCCACCCACCCCAAAGTGCTTCCGCTCCACACCCCCCACATACAAGTCACCTCGCTGGTCGTATAAAAACGGTCCCTTCGACCATTAATCTATACGTGGCACTGAATTAAAATCCTAATTGCATTACGGCCAGAAACTAAATTTAAATATAATATACTAATTCAAACAATGATTAAATACAAGAACATTACATGCAAACCCATCAAATAGCAAAACCAAAAACCAGTAATAATATGTAAGGCACTGTACACAAATATATACACAAATGTACACATACATATACACAAATGTATAAGTACACAAATATCAACAAGATCAAACCTGTATACATTGCCCGTATACGCATTGCAATATTATTGAACTATACTCGATCTATATATAAGCAAAAAATATAAAACAAAAGGGAAGGGAAATACATAGTCAAATATTAAAATTTTATTTGACTAATGCAACTAAGAAAACAAAAACAAAATAACGTGCTATATAAAATTTAACAAAAATGTATATGCAATCATTTTCAAGGACATCAAAATTTAGACTATAGAATGTGAATTTGTGTTTTCCACAACTGATGTATATACAAAAAGACCCAAATACACATGCAGATTGACCGCGTTATAATTCAAAACTCTCCAAAAGTCCCCTCCACTGTATGCATTGAAATACATTATGATACATAAAACAAAATACAAAAATCACCCAGAGGAAAGGAAAATATATGAAGATCGAATTATGGGATTGTCTCGTCAGACGAAACAAAACAAAAAACACACGTGTCGCATTCAATCGTTTGCAACGGAAAATTGTGTTTGTGTGATAATGCAATTGATGTATATATAACTATATACCAATACCATTACTGGCAATGTATACACGCTGCAAACTGACACACAAATACGATATATGTACATCCACCATAATATATAAACACTAAAACCTAAATATATAATGCAATATATGATATAATATAATTTAATATTAAATATAATAAAATATAGTTTAATGTAATAACGATACTCATCTGAGATTACAAAAATTAAGCCACAAACACACACACAAACACAAAAGAATTTATTTTATTTAATTAAACAGCGAGTGGAAAAAAACACGTCCACTCAGTGTGACGACTAACACTGAACTCCTGAATTTAACATCGTTCAGCGGATGAACTAATAAAGTTTTATTAGCCAATTCACTTGTAAGCGAAATGAATGCGTTCTGACATTCTTCGGGCCAGGAAAAATTCTTTGGCGTGTTGCGCTTTTTTAATAGAGCTGCCAAGTGTGAGTGAATTGGAGCAAGCAATTCAGCTAACTTTGGAATAAATCGGTGGTATTAATTAACCATCCCGATAAACTGCTGAATGTGCCTTATTGTAGTGGGTGCTGGGAATTCCTTAATGACATTAACTCGTTCTGGCGAAGGCAGAATACCATTAGGAGTAATCTTGTGGCTGAGGAAATCAAGAGTTGTAACTCCATAAACACATTTTGTGCTATTGATTCCAACATCAAACTCTGCTAATCGTTTAAATAGCGTTTCCAAATGGAGTTTGTGTTACTCATCGTTAAGTAAAGCTACAAGAATATCGTCAATATAAACGAATACGAAGTCCAAATCTCGTACGACTTCGTTAATAAAACGCTGAAACGTTTGTGTGGCATTTTGAAGTACGAAAGGCATTCGGGTGAATTCGGAAAGACCAAAAGGTGTGGTTATGGCCGTCTCATGAACGTCTTTAGGAGCTACGGGAATAAGATGATAAGCTCTAATTAAATCGATTTTGGAGAAAATATTATTTCCATGTTAATTCATGGAAAAGTTCTGAATGTGGGGAGTCGGATAGCGGTCTGGAATAGTAACCGTATTCAATCATCGATGATCACCATATGGTCTCCAATCATTATCTTTCTTGACTATATGTAACGGACAAGAAACTGGGGATGCCGATGGCCGGCAAATCTCTTAATCTACCATATGCTGAAACTCTAATTTGGCAGCTTTATGGCGAATCGGATCTAGTCTTCGTGGTCTTGATACTGGTAAAGGCCCTTCAGTAACAATGTGATGTACCACGGAATGACAAACTGGTGAATGATAATTTGGCTCCGCTGTAAGTGAAGGAAATTTCTTCAAAAGCGTGCCATAGCCATTGTCGATTGCGTAAAAAATTGGTGTGGGAGTATTAACACGCACCTTAGTGGCATGCATTGACAGCTGAGTCGCTGGATCAATAAGCCGTTTTCGCTTAAGGTCGACTTAAAGGCCAAATTTGCTTAAAAAGTCAGCGCCAATATTCGGACGTTTCACTGCTGCCAACACAAATACATCCGTGAAATTACGTCTAAGTGCGATATTCATAAATTTAAAACCACCTGGAGCAATTTAGTTCCATAGGTGTTATTTTTTGTACCATTGGCGGCTGCTAACACTAGATCGTGTGGTTTTAAATTTAAACAAAAAACGTGGAAAAACGTCGGACAGGGAGCACCAAAAGGTCGGCTCCCGTGTCAACAAGAAAAGTCAGGTGATTTATTACTGCTTAAGCGTGGTATCAAATATTCATAAACAATTAAACTAAAAGAAAAACATGAAATTATTACTTATTAAATTAGTCTATACACTTTATGAATACTTATCTTAGATAAATTTGAATTTATATTAACACTTTTATATTATATTATTTTCAATGTCATTTAATTATTAAATGTAAAACTCTAGATCATAACATTGAAATCAGCTGATGATTGTCATTTGACAATTAATCTTTTACCGCAGTTCACATTTTTATAAATAACACACTCTCCTATCGCATTGCCATCTTAGAGTGAACAGATGCAGTTGTAATCATTTGTCAATTCACAATTGTTATATCGAAACAATTTCGATATTGCTTAAGCTTGGCGGAATTAACATTGACGAAAAAATCGGATTACTCGTTCACTTCTTTTTTGGCTTCTGCTTTCGTTGGTCGTAAGACAATAAAATAAATTAATCACACAATAAATAAAATTATTTTATAACGTTTCAAACCAATAGTATTTTATACTAAACCATATAAACAGTCCACTTAACTTGGGAACTTAGAATTATATTATACAATAGATAATACATCCAACATTTTGGTCCTTCGAGCCGGATCACATTTATTATTGAAATTGGATTTCGCCATTTGAGGTATTTACTCTCTATAGTCATTTTAGGAAGTGGATCTCGCCAATTTGAGGTATTTAATTTCTCGCCATTTTGAGATAATATTTATTGTGGTGTTGTGTTGATCTTCACACCGAGTGGACGTGTTTTTTTTCTCTCGGTGTTGTTAAAAAAAATAAAATAAATTCGTTTGTGGTGTGTGTGTTTGTATGTGATTTTAAATCGGATCACAGATGAGTATCGCTATTACATTATTATATTATATTTTATTATTATCGTAATTACATTATATATTATATTATATTATATTATATTATATTGTGTTGTGTTGTATTTTATTATATTTTGTTCGATACTATCTATTACATCTCCATACGCTATTACGCATTGACATCTCACAGGCAATGCTTTATACAAGTATTGGTATTGTGTTACATTCAGTTCTTGTTTCTCCGTTATATATTTAATATTGTAATATATAACGATTTGTCTGCGTCTTATATACATCATTTTCAAATCACACGCACACCACCGTATTCCATTGAAAGCGATCACATGCTTTGTATCAATGCGTATATGTATACGGCCGTTTCCCATCGAAAAACATGGCCGATCCTATGTATGTGTAAATGAATAGAAAGTCGTAAATACATCAACAATCGTATGAAAAAGTCGATTTTTTCGAAATTTTTGACTTTTAACTTCCTATAAATTGGTAGGCAGGCCCCATAGCGAATTACTCACTATCCAGGGTTTGGAAAATTTCATTTAAACCAATATTTTAATTCATGTTTTTGAAGATTTAAGAATCTAGATTTTTATATTTTCGATCGTGAATAGAAAAATAAAACGAAATGAATTTGTAATATCGGGTTTAAATACATATTATTTGTTATATTTTGCTCTGGTTCGCGCATACGAGTAGTAATATGATGTTATTTTGCATCCCGCTCGTTTTTTTCCATTTTTCCTTCGTTTCCATTTTTTTTAGAAATAATGCAAACAGTTTTGTTCTTCGTTGTCTTTTAATGCATTTCGCTTCATTTTTATTTTATTTTTGATTTTGTTTTTTTGTTTTAGTTTGCCACGAGCATTTGAAGCGAAAGCACGTGTTCGTTGTCAGTATGATTTTATTTTTACGTAATATTTTTAAATCACGTAACATTTTATGCGTTTTAATTTTTGTTAGGCTTACAGAATTTTTATTTAGGATTTTAAAACTGTTTTAATTGTAAACTTAAATTACTTAATTCTTTATAAAAATTATAAAATTGATATTTTGGTCAATTACGTTTGTGTGCTTTGTTGTCTTTTAGTGCATTCGTTTCGTTTTTAATTTTGTTTTGATTTTGTTGCTTTGTTTTGTTTTAGTTTGCTACGAGCAGTTGCGACGGGAGGATGTATTTGTTTTATGATAAATTTTATGTTTTCGTAATTTATCTTCAATTTACATAAAATTTTACCTGTTTGAATTATTTTTTGTAGGTTTATAGATATTTAACAATTTTATTTAGATTTTGATAATATCTATCTGAATTTTAACTAGGAAATAAATTAAACAAAACGTTAATTTTATTATTTCCAAAAATAATTAAATTGATGTTTCGTTTAATTTTTCGAAATAGAATTAACGAATTAACAATTAAACAAATTTTGTCATCCGAAGTAGTCAGTAAAATTATGAATGGAATAATATCAAATTTATTTATATTTACATGTTTATTAAAATTTATATTTCCGCAAATATATTTTAAATTTGCCAAAAATTAAATATATTTTAGGCCAATTTTTTTTCATACTGACAAGTAAACATACAATACAATACAATAACAGTAACAGACAATGTACCATCAAGAACAAAAAGAAACAAAAAAATCAGCGTAAACAAAACAAAAAAATAATTTTTGTGACTTTGTATATTCTTTGTGTGCTAGAGTGTTTTTCCTATACAAAATTCAAATGCAAAAGAGGAGTTACGTTATATAATCACTGTTTATACATTTTCTCGAATCACATTGAACCATTTTGATCATGTGATCATATTCGATAAACGAAATATTATCGAACTAACATAATAGCCGAAAATAAAAATAAAAATCAGGAAAATTTCTTATGAATGAAAAATTTGAGCATGTATCAATAAATGGGAAATTTATTGTACAGCAGTCTTGATAAAAAATCATATTTAAATGCCTCATATACAAAAATTGATGTTTAGGCCTGTATTGTAAGATACAACAAAGCAAAGTCAAAAAATTGCGAGAAATCAACAGTTTACGAACGAATTGTACAAATTTTGTTGTTTTCTATTCATTTACTCACACTAACTCATAGAAGAGAATAATCGGCCTGAGCTTTATTGGTATTGTTTGTATGTTTCGTATGCTTCTTTCGTTTGACTAGCACATCGCTCTTCATACAATTCTCTTATTCCCCTTTCTTTTAGATGTTTTTTTTATATCTTGGTTTATGTATGTTTCAAAACATACAGTAGTAGGGATTTTGTATATTTAAATTTTAACTCGATCACTGCCATTGTGCGATCGTTGTGTAGGAACATATTATTATATTCAATGTAATTGGCGAATTACATTTTATTTTTATAAATTTTTGGATTGTGTTTGTGTTGTATATACATCATTATTTGATTGTTGAAAACGCAAATTTACACACGACTGTTTACATTTAAATGTCCTAGGTATTTATATTATGTATATAACAAAATTTTCGTTTCGTCCATCAAAATTCTGTTTCCTATGTTTATTAGAGAATTTTTTGTTTATTTTTATTTTATATATTTTATGCAGGTGTTCTATATACATATATACAGGCGATCCTTGACTTACGTCGTAGATTGTCATATACATATATACAGGCGATCTTTGACTTACGTCGTGGATGCGTTCCTGAAAAGTGCAACGTTACTTGAAACGACGTAAGTCGAAAGAGTACATATTCAAATGTGTAATGAGGGAATATGTTGGTTCTGTGCGGGTACAATGTATTTAAATTCTAAATTTAATTTAAATACATTGTACTTTGTACGTTGCCGGCATGTTTTTTCATTGTATATTTGAAATACTTTAATGTAATGTAATCCTATCAGATGATGAAATACTTTCATCATTTATCCTGCTAGGTTAATAAATTTTCTACGTCAGACGGATCAGCATCTATGAAGCCAGTTTTTTTGGCCATGTTGATGATTTGAGTTTGTACTTCAGCTGCATCTTCAATAGAACTGGTGGACTGATTCGACCAAGACTTTTTCCACGATCCAGACATGGTGGTGCCGCTGACTTCATCCCAAGATTTGCTAATGTTGAGAACATGTCATTTCGTGTAGAGAAACTGGCGGTAACCCAAGTGTATGTGGCGTGATTTTAAAACAATTTATTGGATTAATTTATAAAGATTTTATTTATTAAGATTTATTATTTATAATCAATATTTGATTCACTTTGATGTTTATCACACGGTCGTCGTACTACTACTACTTTTTAGGTACATTTCGGTAATTAACTTATAAAAACATTAACATTGCAAGTATTGTGCAAGATTCATTTTAGTGGTTTGTTAAAAAACCAATCATGAAGATAATGATCTATATGACTAATCCATAATACATAAATATTGAAATTAATTTGTTAAATGTTTATGCAAGTAGATGAACTAAATAATAACTAGATTAATTAACTTAAATTTATTTGAGTACCAGTTTCGTGAACATACTCCCGCACCTTAAGAATTGTGCTTAATTCTTAATGATCAACTTGACTAATTTATGGATTGGACGTCGGATTTCGCTTTTGGCTGTCTTGATTGTTGCTACTCTAATGCAACCATCACTGCCTGGATGAACACACGTAATCCTTCCCAACATCCATTGACTAGGATACACAAAGTCCTCTCGAATCAAAACTATGTCATCTATTTCGAACTGATTGGTTGGTGTCTTCCATTTGTACCGATGTTGCAAGGTGGTCAAATAGTCTCTATGCCACCGATTCCAAAATCCCTGGATGCGCTGTTGAATGTTTTGCCACCGTGATAATTTACTGGATGATGTGTCGAGTAGTGATGGTTCTGGAATGGTGGTTAAAGCTTCTCCTATTAAAAAGTGAGCCGGGGTTAAAACCATAAAATCAGTTGCATCGTCTTGGATTGAACATAGGGGCCTTGAATTCAATAATGCCTCTATTTGAATAGTTAGTGTCGTCAGCTCCTCGAATGTGAAATTCGTGTTGGCCACCCTCTTCAGATGGAACTTAAACGATTTCACGGCTGCCTCCCACAATCCGCCGAAGTGTGGAGCATGTGGGGGATTGAAACGGAATAAAATACCTTTCTGCAATAGAAAATCACATATTAATTTATCGCTGGATTGATTTGTTATTTCACGCTTCAATTTTAGAAGTTCCTTGTTGGCCCCAACAAAATTTGTTCCGTTGTCGCACCAAATTTCTTTCGGTATTCCCCGCCGCGACATAAATCGTCTCAAGGCAGCTAAAAATGAATTTGTGTCCAGCCCATTAACGACTTCTAAGTGGACGGCCTTGACAGCTAGGCATACAAATACTGCTACATATCCTTTATCTGTTGGGGCATTTCGTCTTTTACTTGTTTTGATGTACAACGGTCCTGCGTAATCTATGCCGACATTTAAAAAGGGTCGGCTTTGCGTACATCGCGCAGCTGGTAAATCTGCCATTATCTGCTCCGCTCTCGTAGCGCGGTGTCGAATACAAACAGTACAAGATTTTATGCATTGTTTGATCGTTTGTCTTGCGCCTATGATCCAATATTTACTTTTAACGATGCCGAGTGTGAGGGAATTGCCGGCATGCATGTGTTTGACGTGAATATCGTGAATTATCAGTTGATTAATCCTGTGATTTTTGGGCAGAATGATGGGATGTTTCGTGGAATATGGTAGAAATGATTTTTTTAAACGTCCACCTACTCGTAGTAGCCCAGTTTCGTCAATGAAAGGGTTCAGGGATGAAAGTTCATGTTTCTTCGGTAACGCCTTCCTCTCAATGATCGTTTTCATTAAACAACTGAACGCAGCTCTCTGTACGTTTCTATAAATGATCACCTCTGCATCATTCATCTCGGCCATGGTTATCTGACTATTTTTGATGACTGGTGTATCACGCCGTTTCGATCGCCTGAATCTCATGATGTATACTATCACTCTCTGCACCTTCCGCCACGAGTAATGTTCCTTCAATAAATGTTCAACTATGTTATCTGCACAAGTGGTTACCGTTAGAACATTAATATATTTTGACCTTTCTTCAAGCACTGCGTCATCTAGCTTGCTTGTAGTTTCGGGTGGCTTAGGCCAATTTTCCTCAGGTTCGCTCAGCCACGTTGGGCCCTTCCACCAGATTTGTAACTGCGATAACTCATGCGGCTTAACACCTCGTGATATTACATCAGCTGGATTGGTTTTAGAAGACACGTGTTGCCATCTATTTCTTGGAATGCTATCTAGTATTAGTGAGGTGCGGTTACCTATGAAACTCTTCCACCTTCGTGGAACATCCGAAAGCCAGTGTAGCACAATCATAGAGTCGGTATAAGCGAACACTGATATTTTATCGTACCTTAATGACTCCATACAAAATTTTATACAGTTGCACAGCAAGACGGCACCACATAATTCCAGACGCGGTAATGACACTTGTTTGAGTGGAGCTACCTTGCTTTTCGCATACAGAAGACTTGTAGTGATATCACCATTTCCCCCGACAACTCGTAAATAAATCACGCTTCCAAATGCAGCTTCCGAAGCGTCGCAAAAAGCATGCAACTGAAACTCTCTCGGGTTATTTATTGATGTTAACCGTCGCGGAATTTGAATACTCTCTAATTTCGGAAGTGATTCGTAGATACTTTGCCATTTAGTTGTAATAGCTTTAGGCAGGTTAGAATCCCAGTCAATTTTATGCAACCACATTTTTTGTAACAACATTTTGAACTGAATAACCACTGGCGCAAGCCAACCCACTGGGTCATACACTTTAGCCGCTGTTGAGAGGATTGTACGTTTTGTCCACTTAACATTGATCTCGCGGTGCTGCACTCTGAATGAAAACGTATCCTTTTCTGCATTCCATATGATTCCCAATGTTTTTGATGATATATTATCTTCTATCAATTTGGGAATGCATTTAATCTCATGTGGGGAAAAAGAGTTTAAAAATTCATGAGAGTTGGACTTGTTGTGTTTCTCCAAAAGAAACCAAAACATCTGGCAAAAAGAATATATTAATAAACATATCGCCACCTTCCTCAATAATTTTATATGATACTCGTTAATATCATAATATAGTAATAAACACAAATACATATCGAAACGTTATCATAAACAAATGCATTGGCATTCCTCAAATGAAAATCTTTGTTTAAATTTGTTAAAATTAACCAGACATTTCTAATCATTATTTTATAGTTATTATAACAAAGTAATAAAACATACATTAGCAAGAATATATTTTACATACCGATATCATAAACAAATGCTTTGACATTTCTAAATCAATTCCTTAAAATTAACCAGACATGTTTTAATCCTTATTTCATTCTTTTTATAGTAATCATAAAACAGTAATAAAACATACATTATGCAAGAATATATTTTACATACCGATATCATAAACAAATGCATTGACATTTCTAAACTTGTTTCTTAAAATTAACCAGACATTTTTTATTCTTTTTATAGTTATTATAACATAGTAATAAACACTTACACTAAGAATCCCATTTTAAAAATAAAAGATATAAACAAACGAGTTGACACTTTTACAACTCCTTATGTTAAATTGTTTCACACATTTTTAAACCCTTATTTTAACTTAAAACAAAAGTAAACAAACATTAGTGTTTACGAGTAACACACTCATTATTTTACACCATCAATAGATGATAATAATATTTTTATAACACTATTGGTTAATCAAAAAGAAAGAGACAAAACATAAAATTTAGTATATAAGACAAAATTTAGATATAAGAAAAAGAGTTTTGTATCATCAGTTTGGTATCGGAGTTGAGTTTTATCATCAGAGTTGTATCACAAGAATTATAATCGAGAATTGTAATAAGTAATCCAATTGCAATATAGTTATAATTAATAAGTAATTCAGTTGTAATTGATATTGATCACTACAAGATCCAATAAAATTTATATAAAATTTAAAAGTTTTTCTAAAAATTTTTTATCAAAAGGAAATAACCAAAAGGGTAAGAATATAATTAAACTATAAGATACGAAAGTTCAGGGAATTAATGTATAACGTTCCCTTACATACCTAAGCCAAAGGGAGAATTACTAGTATCATAACCACAAATAATAAAACTTACTTACTAACAAAAGCTATTTAATAGCTAATCTAAATCTTAATCGTTTTTGTAAAACATTTCAATCAAACATTTTCAATCATCAACTAAATCCCATGAAAAACCTTTCATATTATGAACTACAGTCAAACTATAATTTCTTATAAAACATTGACGCTGTAGAATTCGCACCTGTTGCAATTAGTTAAGTTTATGAACAAAAAAATCCCAAAATATCTACACGGACATTTTCTACGATCAAATCGTAAAAAACCACTTCAAGAACCAACAACCTCAAAAATCGAATATATTGTACCAACCACGGAAGATTGGGACGACGAAGAACAAATTAAATTAATCCAATTGAATACCAAAACTACAATAATGAACAGACTCGAACTACAACAATATATAGCAGGTTCTGTCCCTGAATTCGATGGGAAAAATCTAACGACCGTAAGAACAGATTTAATACGATTTATAAACAAAGCCGATAGTACAATAGCTGATCTCTCAGAACCAGAAAAATTGCTTTTTGATAGATTAATCAAACAAAGAATCACAGGAGATGCATTCACACGCATCCAAGACAAAACTATCACCACCTATGAAGAACTTAAAGTTGAACTTACCAGTATATATAGTCAAACACAATCTTTAGATGAACTATCGAGAATTCTAAACGAAACTCGACAGAAACCAAACGAATCCCTAAAAAACTTCGGCCAAAGGCTTAATCACAATCTCACAGAATATACTAACGGATACAAACAAAAATATGAAATCAATCAGATTGATGCCACCTACAAGAGACACATTACAGACAATGCAATTCTTTTGTTCAAAAAAGGATTGACAAATAGCATATTAAAAGAGAGAATAGCACTAAGCAAAGCGAATACAATAGACGGAATCGTAGACGAAGCAGAATTAATCGAAAATACATTAATGACGATTTTGAATTCACACCCTAAATATCCAAATCTTCATACCCAACATCCCACTATCTGCAACTACTGCAATAAACCATACCACACATGGGACGTTTGTCGAACTAGATTGTCTTCAGAAAGAAGTAGACAACAATACACAACAAAACCATATTTAACTAACGCAACTTTCAAAGACGCAAATCATAGATACAAAAACCAATTTTTCTCACAAGTTGAACAACAGAATTTCCTCCCAAATCCCCAACCACCAACCCAAAACAATTACGATGGATTATCAAATCAAAACAACTCATCCAAACCATATTTACCTCAAATGCAAAGCCCCAACTTCCATAATTATAGACAACCAAGTTACCCAAACCAAACTCAACAATGGCCCATTAAATATTGCTCATTCTGCAAAACAACTCGAAATCACACTTTTGAAGAATGTAGAAACAAATTTCGACCAAGATCATACAACCCAAGCGATGAAAGATTACAACCTCAAGCTTCCACAGAATTAGAAGAAACACTGAAAAACTTAAAAATTAACACTATTAGACCACAAACCCAAGAAACTGAGCCACAACAGGGAAACTCCACTGGATCCAACCAGTAACAGGAGAGACTCTGAAATTGGATCCGCTTATTAAAACAAAACGACAATCAAAAAACTATCAAAATTACCATTCTCTCCCAGCGGGTATAATTCCAAGCATATACCTTAAAAATTTTCCCGTTGTTACCAAATCAAAGCAAAATAAACAAATACTTACATATAATCAAACAAAAAACGCTACCAGCATAGCTAAAACAAAAGCCGTCACCAGTCTGACGCACTCACAAAACGCCACCAGCATGGCTCAAACAAAAAACGTCACCAGCATGACACACTCACAAAACGCTACCAGTATAGCTCAAACAAAAGCCGTCACCAGTCTGACGCACTCACAAAACGCCACCAGCATGGCTCAAACAAAAAACGTCACCAGCATGACACACTCACAAAACGCTACCAGTATAGCTCAAACAAAAGCCGTCACCAGTTTGACGCACTCACAAAACGCTACCAGTATAGCTCAAATAAAAGCCGTCACCAGTCTGACGCACTCACAAAACGCCACCAGCATGGCTCAAACAAAAAACGTCACCAGCATGACACACACACAAAACGCTACCAGCATAGCTCAAACAAAAGCCGTCACCAGCATGACGCAACCACTAAACGCCATCAGCAAGACACAAACAACGCACGTCACTAGCCTGACACAAATACAAGAACTCCCACTAACTAAGTATAATACATTTTGCAAAAAATCACTTCACTTGAGACCAAAACACACTATAGTCAACACACTACCTTGTCAAGTAGATTTCTTTCAAACTCTAGAACGAAAAATCAAGAACGGTAACAATATTAACCCCCCAAACAACAATAATCAAACAAGTTTTACAAAAAACCAAATTCTACAAATTATTCCAGAAGAAGCAGAGACAGACAAATTAAAACACGAACCAATAGACTTCAGTGAATCTATGAGAAATTTACTATACCCAGAACCCAAATCGCAACCCAAATTATTGAATATTATATCCACATGTACACTAAACAGAAATACTGTATCCCCAACCACATCAATATCAAATCCAAACCTACTTATTGATACAGGAGCAGGTATATCTTTAATTAAGGAACAACACACAAACAAAAGTGACATAAATATTTCTAACACAATCATAATAACAGGTATTAGTCAGGAACAAATCATGACAAAAGGCTCAACCAACCTCAAATTAAAATTTAACGACAATCTAACTATTGAACACGATTTTCAAGTCGTATCAAATAAATTCCCCATCCCAGAAGACGGAATTCTAGGCCAAGAATTTATCAATAAATTTAAGGTCGACATACTTAATAGCACCAATCAATTAAGAATAAACGATAACTTAATAAACTTTTCAAACTTCCCACAGTACAAGTATACACTAACAGCCCGCAGTGAAACTTGCTTAGAAATACCAACTTCCACAGACCAACCATGCATATGTCCAGCATACGAACCATACTCAGGAATATTCATCCCACAAATGCTACTTCATCCAACTGATTACAAAGCAAAAATACTAATAGCTAACACACTTCCATACGATGTACAAATACTCGAAATCCAACCAGAAATGGAGTTAATTTCTAATCATATATTAGAAGAACACCCTTTGTTCACTAACCAAAATCACAAAGAATTAGTAACAAAAACATTAATCGAAAATCTTGATCACACTAACAACATAGAAGAAAACATGGCTATTATGACACTTTGCTTGGAATACCAAGACATTTTCCACTTAGAAGGTGAAGAACTTACTAGCGTCAAAGGCGTACAGCACAACATAAACTTATTTACAGACACAAAACCTGTACACGTACAAAGATACCGCCTACCACAAATACACAAAAACGAAATAAATAAACAAGTCTCTGAAATGCTAAAAGAAGGTAAAATCCAACCCAGCATTAGCCCATTCAACAGCCCACTTCTAGCAGTTCCTAAAAAACCCGGCAAAGATGGTAAACCTAAATGGAGAGTAGTAGTAGACTTCAGGAAACTAAACGAAGTAACAATAGGTGATTCATTCCCACTACCCAATATCAACGACATACTAGACCAACTTGGTCACGCACAATATTTTTCATCCTTAGATATGGCTAGCGGTTACCACCAAATCGAAATGAACCCCAAAGACGCACACAAAACTGCTTTCAGTACCGATTATGGACATTTTGAATTCAAAAGAATGCCATTTGGATTAAAAAACGCCCAAGCAACTTTTCAAAGAATGATCAACAACATTCTTCGTGGATTTCAAGGTCTTAAAGGTTTCATATATTTAGACGATGTCATCATATATGGAAAAAATTTAAGAGATCATAATCAAAAGTTACAAGAAGTTTTTGAAATCTGTCGTAAAAATAATTTAAAACTTCAATGCACAAAATGTCAATTTTTACAAAAACAAATAACCTTTCTAGGACATCTTATTTCTCCAGACGGTATAAAACCAAATCCCACCACTACTCAAGCAGTTCAAGATTTCCCAACACCAAGGAACGTCAGAGAAATCCAATCATTTCTAGGATTAGCAAATTACTATCGTAGATTTATTCCAAAATTTTCAGAAATTGCAGAACCACTGACAAAACTAACACGTAAAGGAAACACATTTAAATTTTTAGAAGATTGTGAAAATGCTTTCAAAACAATAAAACACAAACTAATTAACCCACCACTACTCCAATATCCAGACATGTCACGACCATTTATATTAACAACAGACGCAAGCGATTATAGTCTAGGAGCAGTACTGTCACAGATGTACTCAACAAACGACTTACCAATAGCATACGCTAGCAGAGCCCTAGGCAAATCAGAAAGAAACTATTCTACAATTGAAAAGGAAATGTTAGCAATCTACTGGTCCGTCAACAATTTTAGACCATACCTCTACGGTAAAAAATTCACAATAGTCACAGATCATAAACCGTTAACAGGAAATCTAACAAAAATCCCTAATCGTATTCTCAAATGGAATCTTAAACTTTCCGAATATAATTACGAAATCATACACAAATCTGGAAAGTCTAATACAAATGCCGACGCACTCAGTCGAATAAAATTCAATCAAGTACTAGCACTCACACGCGCACAAAGTAAAACTCAGCAACTTAATACAAGTGTCACGAATAATAACACAACCTCACACATAAACACGCCACAAAACACAAACAATACTACAACTCAAGACCAAACAGTAAACACAGCTAATCACAAAATACAAATAGTTCTCGATCAACAGAAAAGGAAACAAATACTACATGAATATCATAACCTCCCGTTAGGTGGACACGCAGGTACATGGCGTACATACAAACGAATAAAAATGTTATATTATTGGCCCAAAATGTTACTTGACATAAACAAACACATAAAAGAATGTTCCCAATGCAAAAGGAATAAAAGTCACAAAAAAACTAAAACCCCATTGCAACTCACAACTACTTCACAGCACCCTTTCCAAAGAGTCGCATTTGACATAGTAGGACCACTACCCACAACAGAAAAATTTAATAACTACCTACTAACATTCCAAGACGACCTCTCAAAATTTTCAGGAGCAATCCCGATTCCAAATCAAAACTCAGTCACAGTCGCAAAAGCCCTATGCGAACATTACATAACCAAATACGGTATTCCAGAAAAAATACTTACAGACCAAGGCAGTAATTTCATGAGTAAAACATTTCAAGAAATATGCAAACTTCTACAACTCAAACATATCACCACGACAGCATACCACCCTGAAACAAATGGAGCATTAGAGAAATCTCACAACACTCTCAAAGAATACTTAAGAAATTTCACAAATATGGACCACAACAATTGGGACGAAATGTGCCACTATGCTATATTTGTATACAACACTACCCCTCACTGCTCGACAAATTATACTCCTCATGAACTCATTTACGGACGACCAGCACTAATCCCAAGCGCAATTAAAAAAGACCCAGAACCAACATATAATTACGACGACTACGTCAATGAACTTAAAACAAAACTAAGAATAGCCCACGCAATAGCTAGAGAAACCCTTATTAAAAAGAAAGAAATAACTAAACGTCAATACGACAAAAACCTTAACAAAATTGACATACAACCAGACGACCTAGTATGGGTATGAAATGAAGCTCGAAAAACGAAGCAAGATCCACTATGGCTAGGTCCATACAGAGTTATAAGTGTTGATTCAGACACCAATACAACAATTAAAGTAAAAAACAGACACGTCAAAGTTCATAACAATAGACTTATTAAATAAATAAATAAAACAATTACACCCGAAAATAAAATAAAATAGAAAAGACATCATAAAGATGCACTAAATAAAACATTTATAACCAACAATTTAAAAGACATAAAGATGCAAAAAAAATATAAAAAAAAAATAAAAATAAACAAACACAATTAAAAAAAAAACTTTCATATAGATGCACATAATAAAAAATTTGTAAACAACAATTAGAAGGCGTCAAAAAAAAAAAAAATAAAAAATAAATAAATAAATAAAATAAAATAAAATAAACACATAAAATAAATAAAAAAAAAAAAAATTTAAAAAGTACAAAATAGAAATAGTACACAGAAGGAAAAAAATAAAACATCCTTTACCAGTAGTTTAGGAAACTCCATTTTTTTTTAAATCCAAACGCTAATCGATTAACTTTTTCCTTTTCAAGTACACCTAATAAATAACCATTGGAAAAGAACAAGTTCAATCTACAATTTTTCGGTAATCCCAAAAAACTAACAGCTCTTCAAGCAATATTTTTTTTAGAGACGACAATACCTCAAACTTTTTACTTCTAAAAAGATAAATTAACATTAATAACAAAACATTAGAAGAAAAAAGATAACTAATTAACAATGAACCACTAATAAAAAATCAAAACATTATATTAAGAAAATGAAAAATAAAATTTACTTTAAAATAAAATTAAGCTCATATTCGTTACAATAATTTAATATTACAATAACAAAAAGAAAACAAATATATATTATAAAAAAGTTAAAATAGACTCAACAATTATAAAATTAGAAAATACTAAAAAGAAGGAAACTTATATACATATATGTACAACACAAAACTTGCTATAGTATTATACATTGATATACATAAAAACTTAATGTCCGACTCCCACAAGGATCAATAAACTGCAGTCAAAGTTGCAAGGAAAATGCTAAGATGAGATCATCAAGATGACCACAAAACTCAAGATGACCACAATGCAACCCCAAATAAAAGGAGATAACCAGACAGACATCATATTAAGTTTCTATACGATACTACACAAAACAGCATTATATGTTATATATACACCTAAACTTATAACGAAAGATTTTAAGATTTACTTAAAAAACCCTAAAATCTTTCTAATCAAAGAGGGAAGTTATGTTGTGTTTCTCCAAAAGAAACCAAAACATCTGGCAAAAAGAATATATTAATAAACATATCGCCACCTTCCTCAATAATTTTATATGATACTCGTTAATATCATAATATAGTAATAAACACAAATACATATCGAAACGTTATCATAAACAAATGCATTGGCATTCCTCAAATGAAAATCTTTGTTTAAATTTGTTAAAATTAACCAGACATTTCTAATCATTATTTTATAGTTATTATAACAAAGTAATAAAACATACATTAGCAAGAATATATTTTACATACCGATATCATAAACAAATGCTTTGACATTTCTAAATCAATTCCTTAAAATTAACCAGACATGTTTTAATCCTTATTTCATTCTTTTTATAGTAATCATAAAACAGTAATAAAACATACATTATGCAAGAATATATTTTACATACCGATATCATAAACAAATGCATTGACATTTCTAAACTTGTTTCTTAAAATTAACCAGACATTTTTTATTCTTTTTATAGTTATTATAACATAGTAATAAACACTTACACTAAGAATCCCATTTTAAAAATAAAAGATATAAACAAACGAGTTGACACTTTTACAACTCCTTATGTTAAATTGTTTCACACATTTTTAAACCCTTATTTTAACTTAAAACAAAAGTAAACAAACATTAGTGTTTACGAGTAACACACTCATTATTTTACACCATCAATAGATGATAATAATATTTTTATAACACTATTGGTTAATCAAAAAGAAAGAGACAAAACATAAAATTTAGTATATAAGACAAAATTTAGATATAAGAAAAAGAGTTTTGTATCATCAGTTTGGTATCGGAGTTGAGTTTTATCATCAGAGTTGTATCACAAGAATTATAATCGAGAATTGTAATAAGTAATCCAATTGCAATATAGTTATAATTAATAAGTAATTCAGTTGTAATTGATATTGATCACTACAAGATCCAATAAAATTTATATAAAATTTAAAAGTTTTTCTAAAAATTTTTTATCAAAAGGAAATAACCAAAAGGGTAAGAATATAATTAAACTATAAGATACGAAAGTTCAGGGAATTAATGTATAACGTTCCCTTACATACCTAAGCCAAAGGGAGAATTACTAGTATCATAACCACAAATAATAAAACTTACTTACTAACAAAAGCTATTTAATAGCTAATCTAAATCTTAATCGTTTTTGTAAAACATTTCAATCAAACATTTTCAATCATCAACTAAATCCCATGAAAAACCTTTCATATTATGAACTACAGTCAAACTATAATTTCTTATAAAACAGACTTCCATTTCCGTAAGCTGAACCCACTTCGACTTAGGATCTCAATAATTTGATTCTTCAACGTAATAGCATCTTCAATCTTGTCACACCCTGTCAACAAATCATCTACATAAAAATCCTCGTTGATCACCTTAGTAGCCTTAGGATACTTATCTGCAAACTCGTCTGTACATCTTTTGAGCGTTTTTACGGCAAGATACGTACGGTGCACATGCCGTACCATATGTAACTGTGTTTAACTTGTACACTTTAATTTTATTGATACTTTTCTCTCGCCATAGTATTAGTTGGAAGTTGGTATCCTCGGGCGCTACACGGATTTGCCGATACATTTTTTCCAAGTCGGCAACAATCGCGATAGCGTGTTTTCGAAACTTCATTATGTTAGTCGTGAGATCATTGTATATATTTGGTCCAACTTGTAGAACGTCGTTCAATGACACTTGAGTACTTGACTTACAAGAGGCGTCAAAAACCACCCTCAATTTTGTGGTACTGCTGTCCGCTTTGAATACAGCGTGATGCGGTAAATAGTATTTCTCATTGTTGCTAATTGGAATGGCTTCTCTTGGTATGCACGTCATATGACCCAAAGTAATGTAGTCGTTCATGAAGTCTTTGTATTCAGTGTGAAATTTGTTTGCCTTTGAGAATTTACGCTCCATTGCTATCAGTCGATGATGTGCGGCATTGAATGAGTCACCTAATGTTGCTTTTTGATCCTTAAAAGGCAGTTTCACTATAAATCGCCCATCGATATCTCGTGTAGTTGTGTCTTCATAATACTGGTCACATGCATTGGATGTTGCTGGTTCTTCAAGTGTCCCGATTTCTTCAGTTTCCCAAAATCTCGTTAAAAGTTTATTAAGCTCATCATCCTGGGCTAAAGATATTATATTGGCATGTAAATTAACAGATGTTTCCTCACTCGTACATGTTCCTGCAACTAACCAGCCAAACTTAGATGCCTGTATTGTTGGACACCCTTCAATCACGCGGCTTTCGGGATTCAAGATTTTAAAAAATACGTCTGCTCCCAGCAAGACGTCAATGCGATTTGGTTTATAATAGTGAGGATCGGCTAGTTCTAGGCCGACTAACTCCGGTTTTGCTTTGATTGCTTTCGATGGCAACAAATTCGTAATGTTGCTGATAATATGAGCCTGAACTGATAATTTGTAGCCTTTGTCAAGGCGTGATATAATGGTCATATCGATTTTCCCTCTAGTTTTCCCAACTGCTGTTGAAGTTAGACCGTTGATGAAGATGGAAGAGGCACTTCGCTTGAGGCCTAATCGTTGCGCACAAGATTCGGTAACGAAGGAAGTTTGTGATCCGGAATCTAACAGCGCACGTATTAGTTGGGGTTCTCCGGTGTGCGTTTGTACTTGAACGACTGCCGTTGGGAGTATCGTGGTTGTCGTTGTATACAATGTATGTAGTACTGTTTCAGCTGTGTGTCTAGCTGACACTGCATCGGTGACAGTTGTGACTTCTGATGATTTACTGCATGAAGGTTTGGTTATGGAAACATGATAGCTTTCCGCGTTATTTGGGTTTAGTTCCCCTTCTGACTTACTTGGAGGTAAATGAAGCAACGTGTGATGACGTTGCTTACAAATCATACACAAAAACTTCGAATAGCATTTCGCACTAGAATGACCATGCTTCAAGCAGTTACGACATAGAGATTTCTCGTTCACTAAATTTATTCGAGCATCAACGTTAATATTTTTAAATTCTGGACATTTAAATAGTGGGTGTGGCTGCTTACAGACAGGACAGTCTTGGATTGCATTCTTATTAGCCGTGATGAATGATTTCACCGTTGGTTTTGTCACAACGTGCTTCTTAGTTACATCGCATACCTCTAAAGCGTCGCACCTTTTGTTTAGGAATTCTAATAGCTTATCAAATTTTGGAAATTTCCATCCAACTGATTCAATTGCCCATAATTGTCGAGATTCGTTATCTAGTTTGTGCAACAATAGATTGATCAGCCATGGATCACGTGATTCGGCTTCGGATCCCATAGCACGAAGACCTCGTGTTACTTCATCGGATGTTTCGGTTATTCGGCGCAATTCTCTACTATTCGCATGCAGGCATGGCTTCTGTTCCAGAAAAGTTTGTATAAGTGATGTGACTATCGATACCGGTTTATTATAACGATTGCATATTTTGTCCCAAGCTTCAAGGTAGTTAGCTTGCGTTGTAGGGATATGCCTGATTAATGCAGATGCCTCGCCAGAAAGTAATCCCTTGAGTATTTGTAACTTGTGTACATCACTGATGTTATTATTGCTATGTACTGAGGTTGTGTACAAATCATGGAATGACGTCCAATACTTGTAATCACCGGAAAACGGTTCGATGTTAATCTTCGGCAGTCGCACGTGTTGTGACGTATTCACACCCTCATAAAAGGTTCTCTGTTGCTCGACAAATTGTCCAAGCGTGATATTCAAGTCAAGGTTATCTTTGACACCACCACTGTCATGGCTGCTGCTAGCTTTGATTAATGATGCTCGGGTTTTGAAGTATAACTCGTCGACTTCATTGCTATCTGATTTATACGTTGGGTTGTCGCATAGCTGATCCTCAAGGTTATTGAACGTTTGATATCGAATTTCCAGTGTTTCCAAACGAACTTTTATATCTTCGAGTGTCGTATCTTCGTTACACTTTTCACTAAACTGCCATATATTTAGCATCTGATTACGCGCACGGTCTCGCATTCTTTCAATTCTATCGGCCATATTTGAACGGTAACTTTATCACAATATTTTTATACAAAACTTATTTAAAACCACGCGCTTTCACACACACGTATAATTTCTAATGAAAGTTCAATAAGATAATTATACTTATCTAATTTGTGGGATTATCCCGGGTTTCGGCACCAAAAATGTATGTGGCGTGATTTTAAAACAATTTATTGGATTAATTTATAAAGATTTTATTTATTAAGATTTATTATTTATACTCAATATTTGATTCACTTTGATGTTTATCACACGGCCGTCGTACTACTACTACTTTTTAGGTACATTTCGGTAATTAACTTATAAAAACATTAACATTGCAAGTATTGTGCAAGATACATTTTAGTGGTTTGTTAAAAAACCAATCATGAAGATAATGATCTATATGACTAATCCATAATACATAAATATTGAAATTAATTTGTTAAATGTTTATGCAAGTAGATGAACTAAATAATAACTAGATTAATTAACTTAAATTTATTTGAGTACCAGTTTCGTGAACACCAAGCCTTTCTATAACTTTTTTAAACAACAAGTAAACTTGTTTCGGTGATACCCTTTAAAGCTCTCGGGTTCTCCGAATGGTAAATCAGCAAAGGATTTAACTTGAAGTCGTCGACGGCATTACCACCAAGAAGAAGCGTCAAACGGTCTTTTGCTGCTTTAAAGCCGGAAACATGTTTTTCTGCTGTGGCCAAATATGTTCGCGAGGGCGTTATTTTCAAGAACTAAGAAGCTGTTTCGTCGTTAAATAGTTGATGGCTTAAATGACCATCTGCAACGATGCTTTTAATTGTTTGCAGAATGGCGTTTGGTGCAGCTGTGTCTGCGCTAGCTGACTTACCTGAAATTTTAATATTTAAAAATTCGTTCCGATTTTTGAAATTTTGGAACCAACTCCGACTATATTGGAAAGTATTTGTTTCTTCGTTACTTAGTTCGGCAAGAGGCCCGCAAATACTCTTAGCTTTGGTTTGGATGATCGACGTACTAAATGTAATATTCTTTGGCTTGCGCCTTTTATCCAATCTATCAACAATAATTCCACTGTCTCGATTCTAAAATTAGCAAACATTTTCGCACTTTTTAAGGTTCTTGCTTTAGCATGATTTAGGTAGCGAATATTTTTTTCTTGCGTAAAAATTGTTCTTTCAGTCTGTTGTTGGTGGGATATTTAAATTTCTGGAAATTTGTTTTCTGTATTCCAATTCGAAATGTTTGTGACACATAGTTAATAAGGAAGGTGTACACATCCTCAGGGATTTTGTAGGACAGGGGTGTTTAGATTTGGTGCAGAACACGGGTATGTATCTTCCATTATCGGAGTTACATTTTGGGATTGTAGTTGAGGGCTGTTTTAGTCTGGAAGATTGTGACGGGTCGGGCGGGTATTTGAATCTAGTGGCGAGGATTTAGAACTATTTAAATGTTTGGACGTCGGCGGGATCATAGCTGTTTTGCAGTGGTGGCTTGGAGACACTCAGTTTGGCAGAGTGGTGGGAGTTTTGATGTTTTGGTTGGATTTTTGAAGGATGTCGGAAGCGGTTTGAAAGAATCGGTTTTTGTAGGTATGCTGGTGATTTGTTCTTTGACTCATGATACTGCTGTGGTTAGCGGGGGGGGGGGGGGGGGTTTCGAGGCTGGATTTGATTGAGACTGGCATGAGGGTTGATCTAGTTGCGGTGGTGGTTGGGAGCCTCTGTTGGCATGTGGAATTTTGGACGCGAGTGGGATTTTTTGGGGGCTGGAGGATTTGGATGGATTTCGGTTTGTTGAAAGTCAGTTGAGATAGGTCTGCACTTTCTATTTTTATTGGTGTCCCGTTGTTGAGGGTGCTAGATTAATTAACTTAAATTTATTTGAGTACCAGTTTCGTGAACACCAAGCCTTTCTATAACTTTTTTAAACAACAAGTAAACTTGTTTCGGTGATACCCTTTAAAGCTCTCGGGTTCTCCGAATGGTAAATCAGCAAAGGATTTAACTTGAAGTCGTCGACGGCATTACCACCAAGAAGAAGCGTCAAACGGTCTTTTGCTGCTTTAAAGCCGGAAACATGTTTTTCTGCTGTGGCCAAATATGTTCGCGAGGGCGTTATTTTCAAGAACTAAGAAGCTGTTTCGTCGTTAAATAGTTGATGGCTTAAATGACCATCTGCAACGATGCTTTTAATTGTTTGCAGAATGGCGTTTGGTGCAGCTGTGTCTGCGCTAGCTGACTTACCTGAAATTTTAATATTTAAAAATTCGTTCCGATTTTTGAAATTTTGGAACCAACTCCGACTATATTGGAAAGTATTTGTTTCTTCGTTACTTAGTTCGGCAAGAGGCCCGCAAATACTCTTAGCTTTGGTTTGGATGATCGACGTACTAAATGTAATATTCTTTGGCTTGCGCCTTTTATCCAATCTATCAACAATAATTCCACTGTCTCGATTCTAAAATTAGCAAACATTTTCGCACTTTTTAAGGTTCTTGCTTTAGCATGATTTAGGTAGCGAATATTTTTTTCTTGCGTAAAAATTGTTCTTTCAGTCTGTTGTTGGTGGGATATTTAAATTTCTGGAAATTTGTTTTCTGTATTCCAATTCGAAATGTTTGTGACACATAGTTAATAAGGAAGGTGTACACATCCTCAGGGATTTTGTAGGACAGGGGTGTTTAGATTTGGTGCAGAACACGGGTATGTATCTTCCATTATCGGAGTTACATTTTGGGATTGTAGTTGAGGGCTGTTTTAGTCTGGAAGATTGTGACGGGTCGGGCGGGTATTTGAATCTAGTGGCGAGGATTTAGAACTATTTAAATGTTTGGACGTCGGCGGGATCATAGCTGTTTTGCAGTGGTGGCTTGGAGACACTCAGTTTGGCAGAGTGGTGGGAGTTTTGATGTTTTGGTTGGATTTTTGAAGGATGTCGGAAGCGGTTTGAAAGAATCGGTTTTTGTAGGTATGCTGGTGATTTGTTCTTTGACTCATGATACTGCTGTGGTTAGCGGGGGGGGGGGGGGGGGGTTTCGAGGCTGGATTTGATTGAGACTGGCATGAGGGTTGATCTAGTTGCGGTGGTGGTTGGGAGCCTCTGTTGGCATGTGGAATTTTGGACGCGAGTGGGATTTTTTGGGGGCTGGAGGATTTGGATGGATTTCGGTTTGTTGAAAGTCAGTTGAGATAGGTCTGCACTTTCTATTTTTATTGGTGTCCCGTTGTTGAGGGTGCTCTGAAAGAGTTTGTATTTTGGATGCTTACGATTGGGTTCTCGTGTTACAGTTTATTTGCTACTAATAGATGTATGTTTGGTTGAATGTTGAGTTTGGATCGTGTTTGGTTTGTTTGAATAGGGTTCGCTCCGAGGAATGTCGATTTCCTCCACTTTTGGGGTGCTTCTGCTCCATACTTTCTGCATTATGTGGCGTCCCTGCCTGCTTTATTGCCTATGTGTCGTGCATACGTGCCTGTGGGTTATCCATGCGTAATTTCAATTTATTAAGTTTCGTATTTGGATTTAAGGGTGCTTTTTGAAGACAATATCAATTGTTCTTTTTTGATTTATGAACGGTGAAGGTCGGAGCGGATCTACTACATTTGTAGTAAAGTGACATCCCTGATCACGACCATAATACGGGCATTGCATTACAATTACATTGTATTGCAGAGATATAAAAATAATAATAATAATTTATGGAAAAGGTTTGGTTTTAATTACTTATATAAGTGTAAATATGATTATAGTTGCCCCTCCAACTATTTACAAGGAAAGATTATTTTATTTTAAAAAAATGTTGCATAATTTTGGAATGTAATACGTTTTCAGAGAATTATTTGGATTTTCTGATAAACATATTCCAATATTATTGTATCATCAGCGTAATGGTTGACGGGTACTTAATCTAGCAAACCATATTAATTTAATTTATGGTTACAGATTCAGGAGCCGTAAGTTAATTAATTAAGAGTTTTGAATTTTATTTTAACTTTGATAGGTGTACGGACTCGGAGTTTAAATAAATAATAAAATTAATAAAATTAAGTAACAGATTCCTATCTAGTAAATTTATTTTTAGAATTTTATTAAATGATTTAATTTTAATACGTTATAGCTAAGTTGCAGGTAATAGCTAACTTACTCAATTATTTATTTATATAATAATTTACCCTATACACGAATGTATATGAAATGCTGTCGGGTCATAAAATAAATAAATATTACCCCTCGCGTTAGATGGTAGTGGATCTGTAAATATAGGAACGCAAATTTATATGCAGCATATGATGAGAAGACCCCAGGATAATTAACCTAAATACTCCAGTTTTAACTACTGAGGTAACACAAATACATATGATGGAATTAGAAATGTCCTTCCTATCCAAATAAAAATAATAACCAATGTTAATGTGAAAATGATATAGATCTTACTAACAAATTAGATTATTTTATTATTTTACTAATTATGTAACAGGAAAATGGTTCTGCTGAAGACTGTCGCTCTATAGTCTATTTTGACTGTCTGATGAGCATGTTACAGACTTATGGTCATTATCGTAATGGATGGCTTAAACTATCAAACTAAATTAATTAAATTGTTTCAGATACCTGAGATTTAAGTTAAAAAAAAAATTCTTCCAGAGTTAAGTACTTATGTTCTAATCAGGTTAGTTGTGCGGATGGGAGTTAAAATAAATAATAAAACTAATTAATTAAGTAACAGATTCCTGAGCGAACTAATAAATTTATTTTAGAATTTTAATTTTAGTTTAGTTTTAATTTTATTCAGAATACAGAAGAGCGGAAAGGTGTTGCGGACTGGAGAATGCTGATTGGCGATTGCAGATTAGTAGATTAGAATTGTAATTGTCTTGTGATAATAGTAGTTTTGTACCGACTGTCATGGTGTCTGTAACCGGGTCGTTCTTTCCTAACTAACATACCTTCCTATCCTTACCTATCGTTTTATGTAAACGGCTGTAGGAATAGGCCCGGCGTTATCCGGGAATCTTGCCTAGTGCTTGGTCCTACAGTCCTATCAATCAATCAATTTTGAGATAATATTTATTGTGTTCGGTAGCTAAGCCAATATTATCGTGTGACGAGACAATAGTGAAATCAACACGTGTCTTAATTCAATAAAGTGTGGTGTTAATCTGATAAAATTCGTATTATCAATCGAATAATCTAACGCGTGCCTTGTGTTACTAAAATATAAGATGGTTGATATAGCAAGCCTCAAGAAACAGCTTTCCACGTGAAAGGGAAAATTAACCAATATAGTCAAATTCAGTAACACTATCAATGCAAATACTAATCTAGAAGCAATCATAACTCAAGTGAACCGTGTTGACGCGTTGTTGAATGAATTCACCACCATCGAAGGAAAGATATTCGATGTAAATCCTGAAGAAGAATCCGATTAAGAGTTCGAAGAAAAGTACTATACTGCTAAGACGAATCTCAACACAGAAATTAGAAAACGCACAATGGTACCTGGTAATGAAGTTCAGTTAGGTGATGTGACTTTGAATGCTTTTCATTCCGGTCAAACTGAGGTCAAGTTGCCAAAAATAAGCATACCACCTTTCTGTGGTGATTATGCAGAATGGTAGTCATTTTATGATCTTTTTTCCACCACCATTCACGATTCACAATCGTTGAGTGCCGCTCAGAAATTGCAGTATTTGAAAGGATTATTACAAGGTGAAGCAGCTGCCTTACTTCGACATATCAGCATCACTGAGGCAAACTATCCGGAGGCGTTGAACAAACTGAATAGCAGATATGACCGGAAAAGGCATATTATAAACTCATTTACCAGATCATTCGTAGAACACCCTCCGTTACATACCGCAACCTCAGCAAAAATGAAAATTCTCCGAGATTCAGCAGATGAGGGATACGTGGACTCAAGGCTCTGGGTCCAATAGCGGAATCTCGTGACCCGTGGCTCATATACTGTTTAGTGACGAAGCTTGATGACAAAAGCAAATGTAAGTGGGCAGAAGGTTCGGCAGAATCGGAAAATCCTACTTTGGAAGAATTTTTCAAATTTCTTCAAATTAGAATAGATGCACTAGAATCGTTAAGTTCTTCACTAAAGTCTGGAAACCATAAAGCTTCTATAAAGGGCTGCGTAGCCGCAAATGAATTAGTTTCTTATGCATATGCATTTTATAATAACACAAATCATTCATTTAATTGCTCACAATTTAAGAATTTAGATGTCAGTCAACGAAGAGAATGGACACAGAAAGGTCGCAGGTGTTTTAATTGTTTCAGCAGTAGACACACACAAGTGAAATGCCAATCAAGGAGGAGGTGTCAAATATGTTCAGGGAAACATCACTCATTGCTTCATCTCAACAAACCTGAAAGTAAAAGCAGCGATGCTAGCCAATCATTGTCGTCAAATGTAGAGGCAACTTCCAGTTCAAACTCTTCCACAGTACTGTCGAACTGCGCCGACGTAGTCATTCTACAATCAATTCTACCAACAGCATTAATTACTGTACTAGATATTTACGGAAAACCTCAGGTTTGTTGAGCGTTACTTGATTCTGGAACGCAAGTCAGTTTCATAACTGAATCATGTTTGCAGCAACTAAATTTAAAACGGACTAACTCACGAATCGCAGTAAGTGGTCTAGGACAAGCAAAGGCTGGAACCACGAGAGGTCAGATGTCATTAAAAGTTCAACCTCAAAACCATCCAAAATTCTCCATTAATGCACTCGTATTATCAAAGCTCACTTCAGATTTACCTTCGCAAACTTTCACTAGTATTTCGTCAGAGATGTTGAATGAAGTGCAGTTAGCAGATCCAAACTTCAATCATCCGAATACAGTAGATGTCCTAATTGGTGCGGACCATTTCTTTTCAGTGTTGCTTGATGGAAGAAAACCACTTAGTCCAGATGGACTAGTCCTCCAAAACACTATATTTGACTGGGTAGTTTCAGGAAGCTGTTACAAAAATTCAGAGACGACGGCATCATTTTTAATAAGACAAAACTCAGAAACAGCTACAAAAATTGATGTCACCTTAAAGCGGTTTTGGGAACTCGAATCTATTGGAGAACCAAAGAACAAGCTTTCAGACGAAAAGCAGTTATGTGGGAATCATTTTCAAGAGAACGTCAAGCGCAGTCCAAATGGAAAATTTACTGTAAGCTTACCCTTTAAAAAACCTGCAAATGAATTGATCAACATAGTAAATATCGCGATACAGAGGCTACGGAATATGGAAAGACGGTTCGCTAAGGATAAGGAATTTGAAACTTTGTATCGCACCTTTATGAACAGTTACACCATATGGAAAAAATACCGAAGAACGAATTGGTTAACGAGGGCTGTATCCTCCCACATCATGGAGTATTACGAAACACGAGTTCTACAAACAAAACTGCGAGTCGTTTTCGATGGGTCCGCAAAAAGCAACACAGGGCATTCTCTCAATAATTGTTTAGCCGTGGGACCAACAATACAATCAAACTTGTACTCCATAATGCTCCACTTTAAAGAACATAAAGTCGCCATATCGTGTTTCTCATCAAGAAACCAAACATCTGACAGTAGACCATATTTTATTGTTTATTGTCGCCTTCCTTAATAATTTTATAACCACATTCTAATTTTACAATCTTTAAACCATAAATCATTAAAACCTTTTTTGAAATAATAAAATCACACATCGTAAAAACTGCAATCCCAAAATCAAACTAAACAATTTAAGATAAATAATATTTTGAAATTAAACACATGTCTTTAATCATAAATCCTTTTCTCATTTGAAATTAAACATATGTCTTTAAATAATAAAAACCACACATTGTAAAAATTACAATCTCAAATTTAAATTAAATTAAAGAATTTAACATAAATAATAATTTTTGAAATTAAACACATGTCTTTTAAATCATAAATCATAAAATCCTTTTTTCTTATTTGAAATTAAACACATGTCTT
Organism: Tipula lateralis; assembly: GCA_963932295.1. Lineage (NCBI taxonomy): Eukaryota > Metazoa > Arthropoda > Insecta > Diptera > Tipulidae > Tipula > Tipula lateralis. The sequence continues at coordinate 81,487,774 of OZ010736.1, read as the reverse complement.
TTAATAATAAAACCGCATATAGCAAAATATCAATCCCAAAAGTTAAATTAAACAATTTAAGATAAATAATATTCGAAATAAAACACATGACATTTAATAATCATAAATCATATTTTTTAAATAATTTGATATTAAACATATGCTTTTTAATCCCCACTTTATGTAAAAATTTAGTATATAAGGACAAAATAGATATAAGAAAGGTCAGTTGTAACAATAAAGTTGTAAAAGGAAGACCAAAAGAGTTGTAAAAGGAAGACAAAAAGAGTTGTAAATTTATCACCAAAAGGTTATATACTGATCACAATAAAAATACAAAGTTAATCAACTTTGCAATTAAATAAAAATAATAAATTTTAAATTCATAAAGTGAATCAAAAATAATTTGGGTAAGTATATTAATTAAATAAAGATAACAAAGCTCAGGGAATTAATGCATAACGTTCCCTTAAATACCTAAGTCAAAGGGAGAGCTTTGTATCATAACCACAAACAATAAAACCTACTTACTAACAAAAGCTATTTAATAGCTAAATAAAACAATCAACTAATTTCAATACAATCTTTACTCATATAAATAAAACTAATATATTTTTATTAAACATTTCTATTATAAATCCATTCATTTATAAATCATTCATCACTTCCAATTAAATAAATCATTTAATTCAAATAACCCAATTAAATCAAAACCAACATAATACATACAACAAAACATTTCATTTATAAAACATTCTGACATAAATCAACAATCATCTTATATAACATTTCAATCAAACATACAATAATAAACAAATGTATATCAAAACACTTTTATATTTATAAACAATCCTTTCTTTTTATAAAACATTGACACTGTAGAACTCGCACCTGTTGCAATTAGTTAAGTTTATGAACAAAAAAATCCCAAAATATCTACACGGACATTTTCTACGATCAAATCGTAAAAAACCACTTCAAGAACCAACAATACCGAAAATCGAACATATTTTACCAACCACAGAAGATTGGGATAACGAAGAACAAGTTAACTTAATTCAATTAAATACAATAATGAACAGACTAAAACTACAACAATATATACCAGATTCTGTCCCTGAATTCGATGGGAAAAATCTAACGATCGTAAGAACAGATTTAATAAGATTTATAAACAAAGCCGATAGTACAATAGCTGATCTCTCAGAACCAGAAAAATGGCTTTTTGATAGATTAATCAAACAAAGAATCATAGGAGATGCATTCACACGCATACAAGACAAAACTATCACCACTTATGAAGAACTTAAAGTTGAACTTACCAGTATATATAGTCAAACCCAATCTTTAGATGAACTATCGAGAATTCTAAACGAAACTCGACAGAAACCAAACGAATCCCTAAAAAACTTCGGCCAAAGGCTTAATCACAATCTCACAGAATATATTAACGGATACAAACAGAAATATGAAATCAATCAGATTGATGCCACCTACAAGAGACACATTACAGACAATGCAATTCTTTTGTTCAAAAAAGGAATAACAAATAGCATATTAAAAGAAAGAATAGCACTAAGCAAAGCGAATACAATAGACGGAATCGTAGACGAGGCAGAAATTATAGAAAATACGTTAATGACGATTTTGAATTCACACCCTAAATATCCACATCTGACTACCCAACATCCCACTATCTGCAACTACTGCAATAAACCAAATCACACATGGGACGTTTGCCGAACTAGATTGTCTTCAGAAAGAAGTAGACAACAATACACAACCAATCCATATTTAACTAACGCAACTTCCAAAGATGCAAATCATAGATACAAAAACCAATTTTTCTCACAAGTTGAACAACAGAATTTCCTTCCAAATCCCCAACCACCAACCCAAAACAATTATAATGGATTATCAAATCAAAACAACTCATCCAAACTATATTTACCTCAAATGCAAGGCCCCAACTTCCATAATTATAGACAACCACGCTACCCAAACCAAACTCAACAATGGCCCATTAAATATTGCTCATTCTGCAAAACAACTCGTAATCACACTTTTGAAGAATGTAGAAACAAATTTCGACCAAGATCATACAACCCAAGCGATGGAAGATTACAACCTCAAGCTTCCACAGAATTAGAAGAAACACTGAAAAATTTAAAAATTAACACTATTAGACCACAAACTTAAGAAACTGAACCACAACAGGGAAACTCCACTGGATTCAACCAGTAACAGGAGAGACTCTGAAATTGGATCCGCTTATTAACACAAAACGACAATCAAAGAACTATCAAAATTACCATTCTCTCCCAGCGGGTATAATTCCAAACATATACCTTAAAAATTTTCCCGTTGTTACCAAATCAAAGCAAAATAAACAAATACTTACATATAATCAAACAAAAAACGCTTCCAGCATAGCTAAAACAAAAGCCGTCACCAAATAAAAGCCGTCACCAGTTTGACGCACTCACAAAACGCCACCAGCATGGCTCAAACAAAAAACGTCACCAGCATGACACACTTACAAAATGCTACCATCATAGCTCAAATAAAAGCCGTCACCAGTTTGACGCACTGACAAAACGCCACCAGCATGGCTCAAACAAAAAACGCCACCAGCATGGCTCAAACAAAAAACGTCACCAGTATGACACACTCACAAAATGCTACAAGCATAGCTCAAACAAAAGCCGTCACCAGCATGACGTAACCACTAAACGACATCAGCAATGCACAAATAACGCACGTCACTAGCCTGACACAAATACAAGAACTCCCACAAACTAAGTATAATACATTTTGCAACATTAAATTTTATAAAAAATCACTTCACTTGAGACCAAAGTACACTATAGTCAACACACTACCTTGTCAACTAGATATCTTTCAAACCTTAGAACGAAAAATCAAGAACGGTAACAATCTTTACCCCCCAAACAACAATAATCAAACAAGTCTTACAAAAAACCAAATTCTACAAATAATCCCAGAAGAAGCAGAGACAGACAAATTAAAACACAAACCAATAGACTTCAGTGAATCTATGAGAAATTTACTATACCCAGAACCCAAATCGCAACCCAAATTATTGAATATTATATCCACATGTACGCTAAACAGAAATACTGTATCCCCAACCACACCACTATCAAAGCCAAACCTACTTATTGATACAGGAGCAGCTATATCTTTAATTAAAGAACAACACACAAACAAAAGTGACATAGATACTTCTAACACAATCATAATAACAGGTATTAGTAAAGAACAAATCATGACAAAAGGTTCAACCAACCTGAAATTAAAATTTAATGACAATCTAACTATTAAACACGATTTTCAAGTCGTATCAAATAAATTCCCCATCCCAGAACACGGAATTCTAGGCCAAGAATTTATCAATAAATTTAAAGTCGACATACTTAATAGCACCAATCAATTAAGAATTAACGATAACTTAATAAACTTTTCAAACTTCTCACAGTACAAGTATACACTAACAGCCCGCAGTGAAACTTGCTTAGAAATACCAACTTCCACAGACCAACCATGCATATGTCCAGCATACGAACCATACCCAGGAATATTCATCCCACAAATGCTACTTCATCCAACTGATTACAAAGCAAAAATACTAATAGCTAACACGTTTCCATACGATGTACAAATACTCGAAATCCAACCAGAAATGGAGTTAATTTCTAATCATATATTAGAAGAACACCCTTTGTTCACTAACCAAAATCACAAAGAATTAGTAACAAAAACATTAATCGAAAATCTTGATCACACTAACAACATAGAAGAAAACATGGCTATTATGACACTTTGCTTGGAATACCAAGACATTTTCCACTTAGAAGGTGAAGAACTTACTAGCGTCAAAGGCGTACAGCACAACATAAACTTATTTCCAGACACAAAACCTGTACACGTACAAAGATACCGCCTCCCACAAATACACAAAAACGAAATAAATAAACAAGTCTCTGAAATGCTAAAAGAAGGTAAAATCCAACCCAGCATTAGCCCATTCAACAGCCCACTTCTAGCAGTTCCTAAAAACCCGGCAAAGATGGTAAACCTAAATGGAGAGTAGTAGTAAACTTCAGGAAACTAAACGAAGTAACAATAGGTGATTCATTCCCTTTACCCAATATCAACGACATACTAGACCAACTTGGTCACGCACAATATTTTTCATCCCTAGATATGGCTAGCGGTTACCACCAAATCGAAATGAACACCAAAGACGCACACAAAACTGCTTTAATTACCGATTATGGACATTTTGAATTCAAAAGAATGCCATTTGGATCAAAAAACGCCCAAGCAACTTTTCAAAGAATGATCAACAATATTCTTCGTGGATTTCAAGGTCTTAAAGGTTTCATATATTTAGACCATGTCAACATATATGGAAAAAATTTAAGAGATCATAATCAAAAGTTACAAGAAGTTTTTGAAATCTGTCGTAAAAATAATTTAAAACTTCAATGCACAAAATGCCAATTTTTACAGAAACAAATAACCTTTCTAGGGCACCTTATTTCTCCAGACGGTATCAAACCAAATCCCACCACTACTCAAGCAGTTCAAGATTTTCCAACACCAAGGAACGTCAGAGAAATCCAATCATTTCTAGGATTAGCAAATTACTATCGTAGATTTATTCCAAAATTTTCAGAAATTGCAGCACCACTGACAAAACTAACACGTAAAGGAAACACAGGATTGTGAAAATGCTTTCAAAACAATAAAACACAAACTAATTAACCCACCACTACTCCAATATCCAGACATGTCACGACCATTTATATTAACAACAGACGCAAGCGATTATAGTCTAGGAGCAGTACTGTCACAGATGTACTCAACAAACGATTTACCAATAGCATACGCTAGCAGAGCCCTAGGCAAATCAGAAAGAAACTATTCTACAATTGAAAAGGAAATGTTAGCAATCTACTGGTCCGTCAACAATTTTAGACCATACCTCTACGGTAAAAAATTCACAATAGTCACAGATCATAAACCGTTAACAGGAAATCTAACAAAAATCCCTAATCGTATTCTCAAATGGAATCTTAAACTTTCCGAATATAATTACGAAATCATATACAAATCTGGAAAGTCTAATACAAATGCCGACGCACTCAGTCGAATAAAATTCAATCAAGTATTAGCACTCACACGTGCACAAAGTAAAACTCAGCAACATAATACAAGTGTCACGAATAATAACACAACCTCACACATAAACACGCCACAGAACACAAACAATACTACAATTCAAGACCAAACAGTAAACATAGCTAATCACAAAATACAAATAGTTCTCGATCAACAGAAAAGGAAACAAATACTACATGAATATCATTACCTCCCGTTAGGTGGACACGCAGGTACATGGCGCACATACAAACGAATAAAAATGCTATATTACTGCCCCAAAATGTTACTTGACATAAACAAACACATAAAAGAATGTTCCCAATGCAAAAGGAACAAAAGTCACAAAAAAACTAAAACCCCATTGCAACTCACAACTACTTCACAGCACCCTTTCCAAAGAGTCGCATTTGACATAGTAGGACCACTATCCACAACAGAAAAATTTAATAACTACCTACTAACATTCCAAGATGACCTCTCAAAATTTTCAGGAGCAATCCCTATTCCAAATCAAAACTCAGTCACAGTCGCAAAAGCCCTATGCGAACATTACATAACCAAATACGGCATTCCAGAAAAAATACTAACAGACCAAGACAGTAATTTCATGAGTAAAACATTTCAAGAAATATGCAAACTCCTACAACTCAAACATATCACCACGACAGCATACCACCCTGAAACAAATGGAGCATTAGAAAAATCTCACAACACTCTCAAAGAATATTTAAGAAATTTCACAAATATGGACCATAACAATTGGGACGAAATGTGCCACTATGCTATATTTGTATACAACACTACTCCTCACTGCTCGACAAATTATACTCCTCATGAACTCATTTACGGACGACCAGCACTAATCCCAAGCGCAATTAAAAAAGACCCAGAACCAACATATAATTACGACGACTACGTCAACGAACTTAAAACAAAACTGAGAATAGCCCACGCAATAGCTAGAGAAACCCTTATTTAAAAGAAAGAAATAACCAAACGTCAATACGACAAAAACCTCAACAAAATTGACATACAACCAGACGACCTAGTATGGGTAGGAAACGAAGCCCGAAAAACGAAGCAAGATCCGCTATGGCTAGGCCCATACAGAGTTGTATGTGTTGATTCAGACACCAATACAACAATTAAAGTAAAAAACAGACACGTCAAAGTTCATAACAATAGACTTATTAAATAAATAAATAAAAAATTACACCCGAAAATAAAATAGAAAAGACATCATAAAGATGCACTAAATAAAAATTTAAACAACAATTTAAAAGACATCATAAAGATGCACAAAAAAAAAATTAAAATAAACAAAAATATATATATAAAAAAAAAACTGTCTGAAAACAAAAAAAAAATGTTTACAATAAAAGACATCATAAAGATGCACAAAAAAATTAAAATACATATTATATCAAAAAAAAAAAAACTTTCTGAAAACAAAAAAAAATGTTTACAATAAAAGACATCATAAAGATGCACTAAATAAAAAATTTAAAAGATGCAAAAAAAAAAAAATATTAATAAATAAAACAAAATAAAGAGCGCAAAAATAACAAAAAATACAAAAAATGAAATAGTACACAGAAAGAAAAAAAATTAAACATCCTTTTCCAGTAGATTAGAAAACTCAAATTTTTTTTTTAAACCCAAACGCTAATTGATTAACCTTTTTCTTTTTCAAGTACACCTAATAAATAACCTTTGGAAAAGAACAAGTTCAATCTACAATTTTTCGGTAATCCCAAAAAACTAACAGCTCTTCAAGTTATTTTTTTTAGAGACGATAATACCTCAAATTTTTTTCTTCTAAGAAAGAAACTTAACATAAATAACAAAACATTAGAAGAAAAAAGATAACTAATTAAGAAATTAACCACTAATAAAAAATCAAACCAATATATTAAGAAAACTTAAAAATTAAAAATTAAAATTTACTTTAAATTAAGCTTACATGTTACAATAAAATTAATATAGAAAAAAAAACAAATTTATCAATTCCTATTATAAATAAAAATTAAAATAAATTCAGTAATTATAAAATTATAAAACATTATAATAAGGTAAATTTATATACATATATGTACGAAACAAAACTTGCTGTAGTATATACACTTATATACATAAAAACTTAATGTCCGACTCCCACAAGAATCAATAAACTGCAGTCAAAGTTACAAGGAAAATGCTAAGATGAGATCATCAAGATGACCACAAAACTCAAGATGACCACAATGCAACCCCAAATAAAAGGAGATAACCAGACGGACATCATATTAAGTTTCTATACGATACTACACAAAAACAGCATTATATGTTATATATACACATATACTTATAACGAAAGATTTCAAGATTTACTTAAAAACCCTTAAATCTTTCTAATCGAAAAGGCACGTTATGTTGTGTTTCTCATCAAGAAACCAAACATCTGACAGTAGACCATATTTTATTGTTTATTGTCGCCTTCCTTAATAATTTTATAACCACATTCTAATTTTACAATCTTTAAACCATAAATCATTAAAACCTTTTTTGAAATAATAAAATCACACATCGTAAAAACTGCAATCCCAAAATCAAACTAAACAATTTAAGATAAATAATATTTTGAAATTAAACACATGTCTTTAATCATAAATCCTTTTCTCATTTGAAATTAAACATATATCTTTAAATAATAAAAACCACACATTGTAAAAATTACAATCTCAAATTTAAATTAAACTAAAGAATTTAACATAAATAATAATTTTTGAAATTAAACACATGTCTTTTAAATCATAAATCATAAAATCCTTTTTTCTTATTTGAAATTAAACACATGTCTTTTAATAATAAAACCGCATATAGCAAAATATCAATCCCAAAAGTTAAATTAAACAATTTAAGATAAATAATATTCGAAATAAAACACATGACATTTAATAATCATTAATCATATTTTTTATATAATTTGATATTAAACATATGCTTTTTAATCCCCACTTTATGTAAAAATTTAGTATAAAAGGACAAAATAGATATAAGAAAGGTCAGTTGTAACAATAAAGTTGTAAAAGGAAGACCAAAAGAGTTGTAAAAGGAAGACAAAAAGAGTTGTAAATTTATCACCAAAAGGTTATATACTGATCACAATAAAAATACAAAGTTAATCAACTTTGCAATTAAATAAAAATAATAAATTTTAAATTCATAAAGTGAATCAAAAATAATTTGGGTAAGTATATTAATTAAATAAAGATAACAAAGCTCAGGGAATTAATGCATAACGTTCCCTTAAATACCTAAGTCAAAGGGAGAGCTTTGTATCATAACCACAAACAATAAAACCTACTTACTAACAAAAGCTATTTAATAGCTAAATAAAACAATCAACTAATTTCAATACAATCTTTACTCATATAAATAAAACTAATATATTTTTATTAAACATTTCTATTATAAATCCATTCATTTATAAATCATTCATCACTTCCAATTAAATAAATCATTTAATTCAAATAACCCAATTAAATCAAAACCAACATAATACATACAACAAAACATTTCATTTATAAAACATTCTGACATAAATCAACAATCATCTTATAAAACATTTCAATCAAACATACAATAATAAACAAATGTATATCAAAACACTTTTATATTTATAAATCAACAATCTTTTTATAAAACAGCTATCTCTGCGGACATAGAGAAAATGTATCGACAAGTGTTAGTAAATCAAAACGATACCAAATTCCAGAAAATCGTTTGGCGCAAGCAGCCAACAGATCCTATTGAGTTTCATAGACTTTGAACAGTTACCTTTGGACTTTCTAGCGTTTCTTTTTTGGCTATTAGATGTCTCCAACAAATAATACAAAAGCATAAGCATTTTCATCCAGCAGCATGCCATGAAATAGAAAAAAATATCTATGAAGACGATTTAATGACTTCGGTGGACTCCGTGGAACATTGACTATAATTGAAGAAAGAAATCAATAATATGTTACGTGAATATGGCTTTCAACTAAGAAAATGGTCTTCAAATGCTCAAGAAATCCTGGATTCAATTCCAAATAACGATGATATTCAATTCCAAATAACGATGATAATTAAGCACCTAGATCGATTCTGCAAACTACATAAAAGTTTTAGGCATTAGTTGGGATCCAATAACTGACAATTTTATATTCCAGGCATCAAAACAAGTTCACACGTCTGTAACAAAACGAATCGTTCTCTCAGAGGCTAGTAGATTGTACGATCCGCTTGGCTGGTTAACACCTGTGGTTGTAGCAGTAAAAATATTCATGCAACTTTGGATTGCAAATCTAAAGTGGGATGATCCATTACCTGATAATCAGAAACAACAATGGCAAAGAATTCGAGTCTATCTACAAGAAGTTGAACGTATAACAATTCCAAGATACCTTCGTTCTTCATCCAATTCTGTCGTAGATCTCCATGGATTTTGTGATGCCAGCGAAAGTGCGTATGCAGCTGTTGTTTACTTCAAAATCAACACACCTGATGGAGTATTCATTCGTTTAATTTCGGCAAAGAGTAAAGTTGCTCCTATCAAGCAAGTGTCGCTACCCAGATTGGTGTTATGTGGTGCAGTACTTTTATCAAAGGTTATCTAATCAATAAAACAAGAAACCAGCCTGAAAATCAAAAACATAGTTGCATGGACCGATTCAAAAATTGTCCTCGACTGGTTGGCTAGCGAACCTCGAAGATGGACAACCTTCATAGCCAATCGATCTTCAGCCATTATAGATATCACACCTCGCAAATATTGGAGACATGTACTATCATCATAAAACCCGGCAGACTGTGCTAGTCGAGGTATGATTGCTCCAGAGCTAAGTAAACATGATTTATGGTGGTATGGACCAGAGTGGTTGAGTTATAGTGAAACTTATTGGTCAAAACAAAAGGATCAATACGGATGCAACGAAGAGAAACAACCAATGAAGGTAGAGTCGTTTTGGGGGATTTATCATTAACGAGTTATTTGAAACAATGTTAGCCAAGTATTCGTCATTTTTCAAACTACAACGAGTCATCTCATTTATTATTAGATTCGTCCACAACGTGAAAACGAAACAGAACACGCAAAGAAGGAATTCTACTAAAATCACAAAAGCTACACTTTGCTTTCCAAAAGATCTGCGAATACGAGCAAAGCAAGAGATATCATGATGAAATAACAGTCCTCAAGCAGAATGCTCCCATAAGCAAATCAAGCCGATTAATATCGTTAAATCCTTTCATTGGTGAAGGAAATTTAATTCGAGTTGGCGGCAGGCTTGAAAACAATACAGCTCTTTATAGCACGAAGCATCCAGTGATATTGCCACCCAAATCCAGGTTATCCAAGCTCATATTAGAAGATATGCATAAAAAATATAATCACGCCGTCCTGTCGTTATTACTATCAATTTTTCGCCAAAATTATTGGACAACTAGTGGACGAACATTAGTCCGAGACACAATCAGAAACTGTGTCGTATGTCAAAAATGTCAAAAATATAAGGCGAGAATGCAACAGCAAATGATCGAATCGAATTGGTTCGACCATTTTTTAAAACAGGAGTCGATTTTGCTGGACCATTATCAATTCATCTAACCAAAGGCGACAACGAACATCTAAGGCATATATTTGCGTATTTGTTTGTCTAAGCGTAAAGTCAAATCATTTAGAACTGGTAGAAGATCTTACTAGTGAATCATTTATCGCAGCTCTCAAAAGATTCGTAGCAAGAAGAGGTGAACAATCTGAGATACATTGTGACAACGGTACAAATTTTGTCGGTAACGTCATGGGGCAAGAAATACAAACCATAATCAAAAAATCCAACATCTTTTCATCCTATCTCTCATCCAATTTAATCTCCTGGCACTTCATACCACCAGGCACACCTCATTTCGGTGGTATCTGGGAAGCAACAGTAAAATCAGCTAAATTTCATTTGAAGAGGGTCATCGGCAAAACAATTCTCACCATAGAAGAAATGAATACATTGTTAGCTGAGGTAGAAAGCTGTTTAAATTCTAGGCCAATATGCCTGTTATCAGCTGACCAAATCGACCCATTGACACCATCACATTTCCTCGTAGGACATCCTTTAACCAAAGTTTCTGAAGTTGATGTTACGGAATTGAAACCAAGTTATCTCACACGATGGAAAACAGTACAACAGATTCATCAACATTTCTGGAAACGGTGGCATGAGGAATATTTAACATCACTCCAACAGAGAACTAAATGGAAACAGTCACAAACTTCAATTCATATTAACGATGTTGTAATCATAAAGGAAAATATGCCAGTAAACCAGTGGTTGCTTGGAAGAGTAGTTCATCTTCATCCTGGAACCGATGGAAAAGTTAGAGTTGTGACATTAAAACAAAGTCCGGAGATATTAAACGACCGATTCATAAATTATTCCTGCTGCCAGTGTCGACTAAGGTAGATGAAACAAATATTCCGAACCAGGATATTTCTTCTGAAACGAAAACGAACCAACTTTAAATTGCACTCAACAAACCATACTTATCCAGCATTACGATACCAACAATTTCCATGGAATTGAACGGAGTTCAAGGCGGGCGGTATGTTTAACCATAGTATCATATTCATAAACAATTAAACTAACAGAAAAACATGAAATTATTACTTATTAAATTAGTCTATACACTTTATGAATACTTATCTTAGATAATTTTGAATTTATATTAACACTTTTATATAATATTATTTTCAATATCATTTAATTATTAAATGTAAAAGATCATAGATCATAACATTGAAATCAGCTGATGATTGTCATTTGACAATTAATCTTTTACCGCAGTTCACATTTTTATAAATAACACACTCTCCTATCGCATTGCCATCTAAGAGTGAACAGATGCAGTTGTTATCATTTGTCAATTCACAATTGTTATATCGAAACAATTTCGATATTGCTTAAGCTTGGCGGAATTTACATTGACGAAAAAATCGGATTACTCGTTTACTTCTTTTTTTGGCTTCTGCTTTCGTTGGTCGTAAGACAATAAAATAAATTAATCACACAGTAAATAAAATTATTTTATAACGTTTCAAACCAATAGTCTTTTATTCTAAACCATATATACAGTCCACTCAACTTGGGAACTAAGAATTATACAATAGATAATTCAACAATTACGTCATTTATAAAGGGACGGCTGTTATTTAAGGTCGAGAGTGCGGCCGACTCGACCAGGGGATCTTCAAGTTGTTTGGATCACTACCTGTTTTGGGCTTATAACCACGAGGTTTAATACAGCTGTGAGCCCTTTCTTTGTGGTGGAAATGATACCAACAAAGATGGTTCGGATTATGTGAACCGGAATATTGCCATTGATTATTTGAGCGAGTACGAGATCGTGAACGTGATCGAGAGTGTGATCGGTTTATTGGCCGTGCAAATTGTCTGCCGCGTTGGCCTGGCGCACCTAAATTTAATTGCCTGACAATTTGCTCAATTCGTCTCAAGCGAGACGCGAATGAGTCAGATGACGATGTCGATGATTGCTCGTCCTGAATTGGGCTTGTTCTTCGTAGCTCTCGTACTCGTGAAAATGGTCTTGATGCCGGAGGATTATAGGGTCTCTCGACGGCGTGTAAATTTGGTTGCTGCAACCTGATGCTTTTATGCATGCGATCTGAGACCTCAACTATAGTCGATAAAGGAGCCGAGTCGGGTTGGGCAGCTAACGCAATTCGTATTAACTCGTGAAGATTTCGGGTCCAAAGTGAACGAATGACTGGGACACCGAAATAATTCCCTGCCAGACTCTCGATATGTCTGAGGGCTTCGGATGGCTTACGGTCACCAAAATTCTGACCCCTGAGCAAAGCCTCTAGCTGCCTCTCGTCTGAAGGCGCGAGACGGTTTAATAAGATAGTTTTAAGCTGCTCGAAGTGGTTTTCTGTGGGTGGATTTCTTAACACGTCCGGTATCGTCGTTTGGAACAAGTGCAATGGGATCGACGATATGATTTGCAGGTACTTTTGCCTTGAGGATGTGGTCTTTTGCAGGTCGAACGTAATTTCCGCTAGTGCCAACTATCCTCGTACGTCATCCATCCATAGCGGCTGTAATGGAAATGTCTTTGCCGACAATACTTCACTGAATTTTGCGTTTTCCTGGTCCATCTCGACATCTTGTTCCTTGTTTACTACACTTTCGACCGTTTTAGAAAGAGAGTAGAAAAAAAATAACTATGTGGAAAAAAAATATAGAAATGGTTACCTTGTGTTGAATCCGGAGGTATTCACAAAGAATTTTTCTCGACGGAATCGGGGCCGGGATGTTCCCCTTTGTTTAACTCGCGGTTAGACAAGATACACCCAAAACCGGAGGCTATCTTGTTCTCGACCACTACTGTTTGGGGGGCTCGTTGAAATTTAGCGAACTAGGGTACTACACACGCGTCTTTTTTATTTTTCGGCGTGTTGTGCCCTAAAAAGGGACGTCGGGGTCACCAATATAACACTTAAACTTTTTGGTTAAATCAAAATTTATTGAACTATTTATAATTGTTTGTTATTAAATTTATTTATTTAAATTATTATTAAATAAATTATTCAATTATTATTTATTTATATTATTTATTTATTTATATTTATTTGTGTTAATTAATTACAATATTATTTATTTAAATTGTTTTTATTTTATTTATAAATTATTATTTTTTTTATTGTCACGACCACGCTCACCCAATTATAATGTAAAAGTGTAAAATGGTAATGGCTGAAATATATACATATACTCGTCACTCAACCAAGAGGGAAAACAAGCGAATTAAGTATTAATAAAAATTAAATTTATTTTTAAATTAACTTTTTTATTATATTTTTTATTTATTAATCTTAAGATTAACTCTTACATTTAATTTGATAAAAAACTTTAATGCAACTCTTCAGAGTGCCAGTTACGAAATCTCTTCCAAACTTTAATACAACTCTTCAGAGTGTCAGTTAAGAAATCTTTTTATTAATTTTAAATTTTCCTTTATATAGTCTTTTTACTCCTAACTTATATTTTAATTTATATTATTGGTTTATTCTAATTCCAAGAAATTAAATGGTAAGTAATATATGACCATATTTGATTCTAAGAAAATTGGTAAGTTATATCAAAATTATTTAATTCTAATCTTCAATAAAAATATATGCATTTGTGTTTCTAAGAAAATAATTGGCAAAACAGATACAATTATTAGAAAATATATTTTTAATATAATATAACATTATGTGCATTTGATATTTCATTACTTATGTCTGTTTCATTGTTTATGTCTGTATTGTTATGGAATATAACTCCCTTATAAAATTTAATAAGGGAAATTTTGGATTCTCCTGAATTCTTTTAACATTAAATTTTATCTTTTTTTGTTTATGAAATATTACAATTATTAAAATTACAATTATTATTACAATTATTACAGACATACTAGTTCCTGAATAGATAATTATTTTATCAAACTTTATTTCATTTATTTCATTAATATTATTCATGGTTTCTATCATTATTTCACTAAAAGTTAAAGTATCATTATTTGATATATATTCTAAATTTGAAATTATATCTTTATTTCTTATTTCTCTTACATTATTATAAAATGTTTGATTATTAAGTTTAATAGTACAATTGTAAAATTTAATAAAATAATTACCATTAAGGTTAAACTTTCTTTCATCACAATTTGAAGATAAACTTATGTTATTTGCTAGTTGTAATAATAAACTACTATCATCTATATTATATATTTCAGTATCACATTTTTTTATATTTTGGCAATTTCTTGATAAAATACAATGTTTTAAATTTTGTAATTTTATTTTTTATTCTATGCTATCTTTTTTGGGGCTCGAGGCTCTCCCAGCTCTTTCGCGGTTCGCTTATTTACGTCCTACTTTACGCCTTAACGGCCAAATCGAGGACGTACGGCTATAGGTTCAATTTTGTAATTGAAATAATGTTTTAGTTTCATCATATTCATAAAATTTATTTTGATATTCAAATGTTTTTACTATTGGATAATTAATAATATTACAAATATTTTCTTTTGATAATAGTATTATTAATTTATTATTTTTCGTCATCACTTCATAAGGAATATTATTATTAAAAATATTAAATTATTATTAATTGTTTTTGAAAAACCTACTTTTAATCTTTTAATTTTATTTGCATCTATCTGATATTCAACAATTTCGTCATGAGTTAAAAGAGATGGATGTATAATATTGATATTTGAAAAAATTATATTATCTTGTAATTCATTGATTATTTTATCTATTTCTTGTAAACGTATTTTTATTTCTATTGTTATTAATTGATATGTTGTATCATTTATTTTGTTTTCTATAAAATTTTGAACTGTTATTGGATCATTTTCTATAACAGTTAATAATGTATTTACTGATTTGTTAAAATTATTATTTATTTTAATTTGATTATTTATACTTGTTATTAAATTATGGTCGTTTTCTTCTATTGTTTCCAAATGTTCATTTAATATATGTCTGTCTTCGTCGTCCATATTCCCTGAAATCCATTTATTAACAGTTCCTTGATTTCGTTTGCGTTTAATAAAAGTTGATGAACAGTATTTTTCTACGATAAGTTTTTTGACGATATCTCAGTTGTAGTTGTCGAATTACATTTGTCCATGTTCGTTGATGTTCAGGAATTTCCAATATTACATTTCTCGCACTGCCGATTATTTTTGTATTAATGAGTTTCCGTAAACAGTATTGTTTTAATTCTTCGTTATTTTCTCAACACAATGTTTCTGTGTCCATTATAGTTTTCATGAATGATTTTAATTTATATGAGTCCTCTCCAGAAAATGGTGGGATCTCATTGTAATTTCGTATCATTTGATCTGGCGTCAAATCAAATTTAGTTATTTTCACACTTTTAATTTTTATTTCTTGTTCTTTTATTATTTGATGGAGGCATTGCATTTGATCTTGCAAATTTTCTGTGAGCCTCTCTTTGATTAAGTAGTTGTTCTTGAAGTTGTTCCATTATGTTTTTATTTATTATTAACTATTCACTTTATTTTATTTATATGTCAACAAAATTTTTTTATTGATTATTATTTTTGTTTAAAATTTAATTGATTAGATTTTAATTTTCACTTTTTTATTTGTTTATTTTTAGGTAAGGCGATTTTTGTGTCTACGATAAAACCAATATTAGGGTATATCTTTGTTTCCTATAACTTTCACTAATTTTACTTATATTTACTTATAACTTTGTTATTACTAGATTCGTTTCGCGAGATTCTCTTCTTTATATTTTTTTATATTTTTTATTTATTAATCTTAAGATTAACTTTTACACTTAATTTGATAACAAACTTTAATGCAACTCTTCAGAGTGCAAGTTACGAAATATCTTACAAACTTTAATACAACTCTTCAGAGTGTCAGTTAAGAAATCTTTTTATTAATTTTAAATTTTCCTTTATATAGTCTTTTTACTCCTAACTTCTATTTTAATTTATATTATTGGTTTATTCTAATTCCAAGAAATTAAATGGTAAGTAATATATGACCATATTTGATTCTAAGAAAATTGGTAAGTTATATTAAAATTATTTAGTTCTAATCTTCAATAAAAATATATGCATTTGTGTTTCTAAGAAAACAATTGGCAAAACAGATACAATTATTAGAAAATATATTTTTAATATAATATTACATTATGTGCATTTGATATTTCATTACTTATGTCTGTTTCATTGTTTATGTCTGTATTGTTATGGAATCAGGGCCGGCCCTTTTAGCGCCCTATGCACTTTTCAAAAATTTCGCCCTAAGAAAAGGTTGTTTGCCTTAAATCATCCGTTTCCACATCACCCATGAGGTAGGACATACAATGCATTTTTTAACGAGGTGTCCCACGTAGGTATAGTCCTCAAAAATATATATTTAAAAAATAAATAAAAAGATTAAATATTGCTATCGTACTAGTTCAACGTACGAATACATAACAAAATATCTATAACAAAAAATAAATTAAAAATATATATTCAAAAGCACTAAAATTCACGAGTGCATATACATAAATAAAATAAATATTTTGTAAAAATATATTAATTAATTAATTAAAATTTTCTTTCCGAGCTTTAAGTTTTGTAAAATCATCTATTATGTCTGTATAATCCAAATTGCTCAGAAAATCAGTTTCTATAGATATTCTAGCTAAATCCACCAGTCTTTCTTGTCCTGTGGTACTTCGTAGATAGTTTTTAATAATTTTTAACTTTGAAAAGCTACGTTCTCCAGAAGCTACTGTAACTGGTATTGTCAATAAAATTCTAAGGGTTACAACTAGATTTGATAATATTGATTCTAATTTTTTATTAAATATAAAATCTAACGATTCTTTTGGGCTTAAAAAAGTTCCCGAAACTGTACTTTAAAATATTTTAATTTCGTATAATAATTCTAATCCTGCTATATCGGAATTTGAGTTGAAAGTTAAATGCTTTTCTAGGGAAAGGCAATTATCTAAAAGATCAGAATCATTTATGAAACTACAGAAATATTATGCAAAAATTTAAAAATATTATTGTGTTCCGAAATTTGATCAAATCGTTCGGTAACAGATTGGATAGCCCTATCAAGGATTTGGAAATAAAATTCAACCTTAAACTTTCGTTCAGGATTTGTTATAATTTCGTCTCTACCTTCGTATGAAAAAAGTTGAGGTTTACGACTGGGACGTCTTGGAGCATGAGAGGAATTTGGTGGAACATCTAATTTTAAAGCCATTTCTTTAGCTTGAAGGATAAACCCCTGAAATTTTTCATCATTTCTTAAGTTTGACAAAAACTGTCTTGTATTCCGTAACATATTTACAGCCGTCGTTAAGCAAATAGCAGGCGATTGCAAATATTTGCTAAATATATTAATTTGGTCTAAAATGCCATACCAAATAAATAGTGAACAAATAAATTCAAATTGAATAATTTTCAGAGATAAACTATTCGCGTTAATTCTTGTCATCCAAAAGAACTAGGTTAGCTGAATGTGAAACACGTGGCACAAAAAATGCTCTAGGTTCTAAATGCCTAATTTGAGCTTGCATTCCAATGTTTTTTCCCTTCATATTTAAGCCATTATCATAGCCTTGCCCTCTGCAATCACTAATTGAAAATCCAAGAGAAGTTAGTCGGTCTAAAACTAAATCAGTTAAGCCCTTACCCGTTGTTTCTGAAGCTTTCAAAAAACCCATAAAAAGTTCCATAATTTCAAAATTATTTTGATTTCTATGAAGAACTCTAATAATGAGTGACAATTGTTCATTGTGACTCTGATCTGGAGTACAGTCAACAATTATCGAAAAATATTTTGCTGCTTTTATTATGTTATTTATTTTGTTTTGAATAACGTTAGAATAAATAATAATCTATGGCTTAGAGGCCGAAAACGGCCCTTACCGCGTCTCTACTGAGACCTTACGAACCAGTGTTAACGAATGGTGCACATTGTAGGTGGTCAGCCCAACGAATGTTTTTACACACAAACGCGTTTTTTTTATGCCATCCGGTTGCATGTTAATTTGGTCAACGGCGGGAATCAAACTCGAGACCGCGGCGTGATGAGAAACTCTCTTAACCATTAAGCTACATCCGGCGATTTGAATAACGTTAGAGATAATCGAAATAAGCTCATTCTGAATACTTTTATGTAAATATCTGTTTTGCGTCTCACCGTTAGTTATGCGTCGTAGGTGTTCTGAAAGAACAACGTCAAATTCAGCAATTGCTTCTACTAACTTTAGAAAATTGCCATTATTTTTCTCGTACAATCTGTCCGATCCACCCCTGAATGCCAAGGATGGCACTGAAAGGAATTTAACGAGAATTATAAGGCGTTTCAACACATCTGTCCAATGTTGAACTTCTTTCGACATTGTATTTTGAAAATTACTATCAATTGTGGAATTTTTGGAAAGTCTTAATTCAAATTCCTTCCACTTTTTAAAATTCTCTATGTGAACGGCCCCCTGTCCATGTTCTTTAAGAACGTTACCTATGTGATTCCATTTGATTAATCCTATACTACTAATTGGAATAAGATTTTTTTTTAAATAACCTACAACAAAAACCAAAAATGGAATCTTATGAAACTGAATACACTAACCACGATCTTATAACTGTTTCCCCATTTGACAAAATTCTATAAAATGTTTGTTATTAAATTTTCTACCAGACGTCACAGGATAACAAATATCTTTGATTTGTTTGGGGACCTTTTCAACAAGGTGGGTTAAAATTTTATCATTTAAATCTGGCCAGACTGCCGGATCATCTAAATCTAATTCTTAACTTATTGGCATTTTTTCTGAAATCGTTTCAGAGAATAAAACCCCTTCAATGTCTTCTGATCTACCTAACACAGATCTATCATTACAACTTGTATTTTTTTGTGGTTGTGGATCATTAATGACATTGATATTTGCAAGATCATAGGAAGTGTTACTTTGGGTAGCTATTGTTTGTTGTTGTTTGTTTCCATTTCCGGCTACAAAAAAATTATTTAAAGCATTTTGTTGTTTTTTGATAGAACACAACATTCAATCAAATAAAAAACACAAAGAACACAACACTTTTTTTTTGTCTGTTAGCGTGGCCAGACAATTTTCGTTTGGACAACATTATATTTAAGTATATAAAAAAATGTCTAATGATTATGCTTAAAGTAATTGAAATTTATATAAAATATAATAATATATATCAGTCAATTGCAATATTAAAACGTTATATACATACATCTCCACGACAAAAATTTGGAATAAAACATCTACATATATAATATGTAACATACAAAATTAAACCAATTAATAAAACAATAAAAATGAACCGAACACAACAAAAAAAATTTCAATCAAATAAAAATTTGATATTATAAGTTCAAAAATATTCCTTATAGTGGATTTTTATTTTTATATTATAAATATATTTCAGCAATCAAGTTGCCATCTTCAGTATTTATCATGAACTCAGATAAATACTGATGTTCATGATAAATACTGAAGATGGCAACTTGATTGCCGAAATATATTTATAATATAAAAATAAAAATCCACTATAAGGAATATTTTTGAACTTATAATATCAAATTTTTATTTGATTGAATTTAAAAGTGGAATAAGTCACACATTAGAGAAATTCTTAATATGAATTTCAACAATTCAAAAAAAAATTTCAACGATTATAACAAATTTAATCATGTTGAATATTTTAATATTTGTAAAATATAGACACAAAAATTTTAATTTTCCACTATTAACCACCAAAAATCATATCACACTAATCAACAATTAAAAATCGCATTAATCACTGCACCTGCACCACTAAAAGTCTCACAACTGAAATTGCCGTTGCTAATATAAAAACAACTCTCTCATAAACTCATTAATATTATAAAGGGTGGTTAAATTTTAAGGGCCGATGTTGATTTTGAATAAAACACAAATTATTGAGGAAATTATTGTCAATTCTTTTTATTATGATAAAATGACATGGCTCATATTATCATAATAAAATGATAATATGATAGCACAGAATTTTAACACTTCATATAAAGCATAAATATTGATAAATTCATGAAAATAAATAAATTAATAAATTCATGTAAAGCATAAATATTAATAAACATCCCTCTCCAACCTTTATATAAAGTAGCTCGCTCATGAACAGTATTTTTATTCTGTGCATTGTGCAAACACAAAATCGACGGAGAAAAAACTAAACCGCCGATGGAGAAAAGATGACGTGAGATTTTTTCTATTCTTCTTTATATTTCTCTAGCATATTGAATACTTTTTATTCACTCTCTGTTATTGGATATTTAGACGATGTTGTAAATTATCTTTGTGTGCGTAAAATTATGTTCATTAAAAATCGATACAAGTCAAAGCCGACTGTAGTCTGTTTGTTTCACACAAGCCAAACTTTATGCATACATATGCTGTAGAAGCATATCAACCTTTAGCGGTATTAGTGAATATTTTTCTATTCGTACACGATTGCGAATACAGTATAAAAAAAATAAACAAACGCGAACCACCTAAGTATTATTGAGTAAAAATGTACAAAAAATATAAAATAAAAACGAATGAGCGTGTCTTACTCTCTGTGTCAAACTCATCGATCATTTAATAAACTAAATTGACTTCAAAACTTGAGTTAAATTATCTCGGAAATTATGATTTAATTGCAAGATCGATTTCAGTTTAAAATATTCAAATTTTAAACAGGACATTATCTTTTATCACATTTAACCATTCATACCGTGACGTACATGAAAAATCTACACAAACTTTTTCACGCAATGATACACTAAAGACATGGAAGTTTTAACTCGAAAAAAATATGTTGATAAAATCTAATGTAAATAGATAAAAGTTTTATTAAACCATTTATGAATTTCGAATCAAAATACATTTCTATGCAACTACTATATATACTTTATTTATGTTTGAAAAACCTAACCACAAACCTATCCTACTCGAATTTACACAAAACAAACAAGATTCACTCGATGTTATCCACAATATTATACTATTGTGTATTATCCACAATATTATTATATTTATTTACACAACAATTTATCTATATTTATTATAAAATCAAATAAAATTATTTTGCATAAATGAAGCTGTCATCGCATATATGTCATTTTCAAAATTACTATTATCATTTGACAATCGTTTATTGTTTAGTGAGATGGAAAAGAGAATAAAAGTACTCAACCTTTTGTGGTGTGCGTCTGTTTTTCGAAATAGACCTTAAGTAGTGTTAGTGAGAAACGTCAAATTTTGGGTTTTTTTATATGGACTTTTTCGTTTACCATCACACTCAAAGGTTGATATTTTCGTTTGATTATGCTCGTGTAAAAAAAAGAAGCAGGCTTGTGTGAAACACACACACTACAACCGGCTTTGATAGTGTATAAATCGGCTTTGATAGTGTATAAATTTGAAGTGTATAAATCAAAGCCGACTGTAGTGTGTTTGTTTCACACAAGCCAAACTTTATGCATACATATGCTGTAGAAGCATATCAACCTTTAGCGGTATTAGTGAATATTTTTCTATTCGTACACGATTGCGAATACAGTATAAAAAAAATAAACAAACGCACACCACCTAAGTATTATTGAGTAAAAATGTACAAAAAATATAAAATAAAAACGAATGAACGTGTCTTACTCTCTGTGTCAAACTCAATGATCATTTAATAAACTATATTGACTTCAAAATTTGAGTTAAATTATCGCGGAAATTATGATTTAATTGCAATAGCGATTTCCAGAACAGTTTAAAATATCAAATTTTAAACAGGACATTATCTTTTATCACATTTAACCATTCATACCGTGACGTACATGAAAAATCTACACAAACTTTTTCACGCAATGATACACTAAAGACATGGAAATTTTAACTCGAAAAAAATATTTTAATAAAATCTAATGTAAATAGATAAAAGTTTTACTAAACCATTTATGAATTTCGAATCAAAATACATTCCTATGCAACTACTATATATACTTTATTTATGTTTGATAAACCTAACCACAAACCTATCCTACTCGAATTTACACAAAACAAACAAGATTCACTCGATGTTATCCACAATATTATACTATTGTGTATTATCCACAATATTATTATATTTATTTACACAACAATTTATCTATATTTATTATAAAATCAAATAAAATTATTTTGCATAAATGAAGCTGTCATCGCATATATGTCATTTTCAAAATTACCATTATCATTTGACAATCATTTATCAGTTTAGTTTTTTTTTTTATATGTTATATTACGACTGAGTGTTGTACCCATTAGTAATTTACATTGCATAATACGTTTTAATTTGTCGGAGTAATCACATGATTATCCCTAGTTTGGTTTAACTCCTCAGATTTTTCGCCACAGTATAGGTCTACTGACCTCCCGGTCGCGATAAGTCCAGCGGTTTGGTTCTTTGCAGTCTTCTTGTTAGAGTGGTAGTCAGCATACAGCGTATGTCCAGATTTTCATGCTGGTGCAGACGTTGTAGATGTTTTGTTGCATGATAATTAATCTCATCCACGACAAGCTCGATCTTTAGATCTCGATGGAGGTTGTCGTTTCGAATGTACCACGGTGCATTAACGATGCATCGCAGGATCTTATTTTGAGCTGTTTGTATGATTTTGATATTTGACTTTTTGGCACAACCCCAGAGTTGGCTGCCATATGCCCATACAGGTTTTAGAATTTGTTTGTATAACAGAAGTTTGTTGTGGATCGCTAGTTCAGATTGTCTCCCTAAAAGCCAATACATTTTTTTGAATTTTATGTTTAGTTCATCTCTTTTCTTTTTTATATGTTCCTTCCATCTAAGTTTAGCATCTAAAGTCATGCCGAGATATTTAGCAGTGTTTGCATGCGGTACTGCTATCGAGTTTATCATAATTGGTATATGATTAACTTTCAGATTTGTAAAGTTCACTTGGATTGATTTTGCTTCATTTAATTTAATTTGCCATTTCTTTGTCCAATTACATATCAGGTTAGTAGCCCTCTGTAATTTACTAGTGGAGTCATTGATGTTATTTGCTGTTGCAAGTATTGCCGTGTCATCGGCGAAAGTGGCCAATGTTGCTTCAGTGATTGGTATATCTCTTGTATATCGGAGATAAAGAATTGGTCCAAGAACACTCCGTTGTGGTACTCCTGCTGTTATTTTTTTTAATTGAGAGTATTCATTCTCATATCTTACTCGGAAGTGCTTCTCTGATATGTATGATTTTAAAATTTGAAAAAATTGCTCCGGAAGATCTCGGTGAAGTTTGAATTCTAGCCCCTGGTGCCATACTTTGTCGAAAGCTTGCCCAACATCAAGGAATACGGTTGAGCATATTTGTTTGTTTTCAAGTGATTTCTCGATTACATCAGTAATTCGATGTACTTGTTCTATCGTAGAATGTTTTTCCCTAAATCCAAACTGATGTGTGGGGATGAGATTCCTTTCTTCGATAATTGGTTTTAATCTATTAAGAAGAACTTTTTCAAATAGTTTCGATAATGTTGGTAGCAAAGAAATCGGCCTATATGAAGCTTTATCATTTGGAGGTTTGTTCGGCTTAAGTATCATAATTACTTCTGCAACTTTCCATTGTCTTGGTACATATCTTAGTCGAAATGCTGCATTAATTATATGCACTAGTTTCCTCAATGCTTTCTCTGGTAACGCTTTTACTATCTGACCCGTTATAAGATCATACCCTAGAGCCTTATGCGTATTCAGATTATTCTTGATTTCCCAATTAATTTCTTTCAATGTTACAGGTGTAATTTTGATTTCATCCTGTTTATATATTGAAGTAATATTTTCCTCTTCTGTTTGTTTGGGGTAAGGCTGGAATGTTTCTTCAAGGTGATTGGCAAACAAATCTGCTTTTTGTTTAGCATTTCGAGCCCAATTTTTTTTATTTTTAATTGGAGGAACCAATTAAAAATAAATTAAAAATTAAAAATTTTAGTGGCTTTCCATAATGAATAATCAGTATCTTTTTGCCCAGTTAGAGTGGTTAGATATTTATTAACTGATTGATTTTTAATGCCTTTTAATAGGTATTTTAATTTGTTACACAAATGGTTAAATACCTTCTTATTTTCCGGATTTCGATATTTTTGCCAATTCTTTCGTGCTTTTCTTTTATTTTTAAGAAGTTCTCTTACTTCTTCTGGATAGTTAACTTTGCGTGTCATTTCCTGACTATAATTTGGAGTACTTTCCCACGCAGCACTTTGGATATCATGGATGAGCTTATCTAGTTCGTCTTCTATTTGGACTGGTCCCTGTATTGGGTTCTGCAGACTTATTCTTTTTGTTAGCTGTGTTTGGAAGAAGTCCCAATTAGTTTTGTAGTTTGTTAATTTCGCATTACTCTCTTTCATAATGATTGTTTGGCTAAGTATCATAATAACTGGTGAATGATCTGATGAAAGACTTTCACTGTTCTCTATATGGATATAATTATCTGAAATCCCTCTTGTAATAAAGATGTCTATAAGATCTGGAGTCTTGCTGATATCCGTAGGCCAATAAGCTGGTGCACTGCCTGAGTGAAACTCGCATTTTATCTGTTTGCCTGCTGCAAACAGTTCTTTTCCTTTAACAGTCGTTAGCCGTGATCCCCAATAGGTATTTTTTGCGTTGTAATCACCTCCAATTAAAAAGACACTTCCTAGTGTTTTAAATAGATTAGTATACTCTATTTGTTTGAGATTGTATCTTGGGGGGCAATATATTGCTGAGATACTGCAGGTTTTTGTATTGTTTAATTGTATTTTGATTGTTGTGACTTGCATGGAGAACTTTTGGACTTTAAGTTCTTCGTTATGTTTTATATGATCTTTTATGAGGATAGCTGATCCACCTCTAGCTTTGTTCTCTGGATGTAATGCATGGTAGCAGTTATATCCTTTTATTTTACAGAACGAAGTTTTGGTGAAGTGGGTTTCTGATATAAGACATATATCTATATTATGCATGTTTAAGAATATATCTAGTTCCTGTATGTGGTGCAATAGCCCATTTGCATTCCAGGTTACAATGCGTAATGTTTTATTCATTTCTTTTGTTTATAATTTGATTTTATATAATTTATATTGTCAATCACTCGATCAAGGGTTCCGTCTTTTCTTTTATTGAAATTAGTTTGTGATTTCATTTCTTCTAGTGTTTTTTGCAGACTTCGTTCCTGCGTAGTAAGTCTTTCGTTGATGTTCTCTATGTTTTTTTAGTATATCCTGTAGAACGAGCTCCACTTTAAACTGTTTCTGCTCTGTCTGCTGGACTATCTGTGCATATGTAACGTTTTTGATTACTCGCTCTCTTTGCATGTTAGGAATTGGCGGTTTTGGTTCCGTGGTTTTTTTTAAAGGTTGTTTATTTCTTATTGTATCCGGTTTGCGTGATTTATCTCTCATTTTTTGTAGTTCTACTGCAACTTCACACCCTCTGTAGTTTGCTGGATGCTGGCCTTTACAATTGATACATTTCGGTGCTGTATTTCGAGGAACTGTGCACTCGTTTCCTGCATGTTTCCTGCACATTTAACACACCTTGGTTCACGGTGACAGTACTTTTGTGTATGATTATAATCTTGGTAGTTTTTACATTGAGGTATTAGTCGAGTGACCTTTCTCGGTGTTTCTATTTTAACCCTGAGGTTGAGGATAGCCTCAATATTATAAATATTTTCTATTTGATCTTTGTTGTCGAAGGTTAGCATGAAAAGTGGGAGACCTCTTCTCGTGATTTCAGCATTCCCGTCTCTGTTTTCTCGTCTCTCTTTTCTGATAATGTTGACTGCATCGATTATTTTTAGACCTTTGTTTTGCAGGTCCTCAATAATTTCATCTTTTGAACAAGTTGGATGGAGACCTCTTGCCATTACTTTAATTGATCGATCGTTTTTATCTTCGTAGGTATACCACTGGTGACCATCAGCATTTAATTTGTTGGCTAGAGCTTTGTAGTCTTCGGCTTTTGTTGTGTTTATTTTCCAGATGTTATTACTGAGTGATATTAGTTTGTAGTCATTTCTTACTACTTCTTTCATCAGTTTCTGAATACTGCCGTGATTTGCTATGCCTAGAATGTTGATCGGGGGTGGAACCTGTTTTTTTTTCTGGGTCACGCACTTTTTGGGCAGTAATTGCATTGGCGCTTTTGATATGGGTTTGAATTGGCTCAATTTCTGGTGACGATTCAGCTTTTCTCTTGCTTAAGTTTGTTTCTTTTCTTGGTTTCTTATTTGCTCTCTTGGATTTCTGTAGTATCCAGTTGGTTTCTCTTTCAAGCTCGTCTTCATCAGTGTGATAATCGGCTTGATCTGAGGCGAGTACTTGGTTGCTCACTAATGTTGAGTTTCCTGCGTTGTTATTTGTATTTATTGTTTCTTTTAGCATTATGTTTTCTTTCTTTAGAACGGCAACTTCATTGCTCAGCTGCGCGATTAATTTTTCCATTTGGTGAAATTTATTTACTATCTCCGCGTTGTTTATAATATCTATTTGAGCACTGGAGGTGGTTTCAGTAGTTGACTTCAGTAATTCACATCGCATTGTGGTGATCTCCGGCGGTGGAGTTGTTGGTGGTGTTCTAAGAAGTGCATTACTTCTTCCACCATAGGGCCATTCATTTGTCGTTTATTCCATACCCACCCAAAATTTATGTCATTATCACTTTATTATGTACGCCACTACACTTTTAAAATGATATGCACACAACAATTAAGTTTTTGATAAGCACTGCAATTTTTTTTTAAACTAAAACACTGCACTTTTTAATCAAAATAAAATTCTGGTGAAATTTAAGCCAGAATGACGACTTTACACTTTTAATTATAATTATTTAACTATAGTGTTCGAGAAATACGTCTGCTCGTATTGAATGCTCATCGTACTATCAGCTCAACTATTTGAAGAGTCAGTTTAGTGAGATGGAAAAGATAATAAAAGTACTCAACCTTTTGCGGTGTGCGTCTGTTTTTCGAAATAGACGTTAAGTAGTGTTAGTGAGAAACGTCAAATTTTGATTTTTTTTTAATATGGACTTTTTCGTTTACCAACACACTTAAAGGTTGATATTTTCGTTTGATTATGCTCGTGTCAAAATCTCCTATAAAACAAGTCGTCAGAGATTAATACATTAAAAGGTTTCTGCCAGACACGAGGTAGTATTGGCGTATATATATACGCCAAAATAAAATGACGAATTTTGTATAATATAAAAACTGTGTAAAAACTAACCAACACAAATAAAAGTTTGGCAGGGGAAATAATATAAAAAATACAACAACTAACCAACACAAATAAAAGTATGGCAGGAGAAATAGTATAAAATGTACGATGCAAATCCGAATACGTAAATTTTTTGTAGGATTTGCACGATGCAATGAAAAAAATAAAAACAACAACAACAATCGAAGATTTGAAGAGGAATGTCATTACAATAACAAAAATATAAAATACAAACGACTTTGACTTGTGAAAAATGATAGTTAAAATATTTTTTATACACACATTTTAAATGTACATTATTTGTATTATAATTTTTGTCAAATTATAAATTCAGATTAATACAAATTTCGTTACCTTTAATTAAAAGATTGCATATTCAAAATACGTGCTCCTGCGTTTACCTACCATAAATAACTAAATGTAAATTAACAAAACAAAGTATGTAGAACCAGTAGAACAACCATTTATTAGTGTGTGTTTCGTGATTTGAAATTGATTTTGACGAAAGCAAACGAGCAAAACAATTTTTTCTTTTTGTTGCTGTAACTAACATTATGAAATGTCTGGCATGGTATTTGTGATTTAAAAAGTTTGGGAGGCTTGAGTGTAAAAACAAGAAGCATGCTTGTGTGAGACACACACACTACAGTCGGCTTTGGAATAAATACAAGCCGCGTTGTTGTGGTTGCACAGAATAAAAATACTGTTCATGAGCTAGTAGTTTTTATATGAATGGAGAGGAATGGAGGGGAATTTTTATTTATATTTTTTCTTCACATACGAACTATGAACAGTGTTAAAATTCTATGCTGAAAATATTTTTGTGTATATGGTAATGACTATAAAGTTATTTTGCAATATTTCATAATAGAGTTATGCAGTATAGTATCATGTAATTACAAATTTTTGCTAAAATATATATATATATATATATATATATATATATATATATATATATATATATATATATATATATATATATATATATATATATATATATATATATATATATATATATAATATATATATTATATATATATATATATATATATATATATATATATATATATATATATATATATATATATATATATATATATATATTTATATATATATATATATATATATATATATATATATATATATATATATATATTATATATATAATATATATATATATATATATATATATATATATATATATATATACATATATGTATACATATATATATATATATATATTTATATATATATATATATATATATATATATATATATATATATATATATATATATATATATATATATATAAAGTATATGGGTTGGCGCCCTGAAATGTCAGCACCCCGACAAGCTGCTCATACTGTTCTATGGGAGGGCCGGCCCTGTATGGAATATAACTCGCGCACCACGATCGAGAAATACTAACACGAGAAAATGATAATGCAGTTGCGCTCTACTTTGATAATGTAGGCGCGTTCTACTTTGAATAGATGTCGACACGAGAAAATATCTATTCAAAAGTTGTAACAAGTGACTGTACTAAATATGCTATCGAAACGAGAATATTCTACTGAAATATAGATGGAACATCGGTCACTGTGAATATTTATTTACCTCGATTATACGATAGAACGTGACGTAATAAAATTCGGTATTAATGAAAAAGTTGCATTTAATAAATAAGAAGCGGTTTGAAATATTATTCAACAATATGTTGAACCGCTACACAATCTTACAATACAAGCCCAAATTAAATTAATTGAGTATATATGACAGTTTATGGTGTGAATTCTTTTAAAACTGGAAATACAGATCAAGATCCACTAGAATTATTTTTCTGTTTTAGAGATAAAGGTGGTTTTAACAGCACACCCAGTGAACATGAGATTGGTGTTGACATGGGGAATATAATGAGTCATCAAATAATTTTCCAATCAATGAGCCGTAATTGCTGACCAGATCATTGTTATATTTTGAACATTGACCTGAAACAATTTACAATAGAGTACCACGAAAGCTTGCAGATTTGTGCCAACATTCCAATGTTGAATTCAAATGATGTACTGTAGTCAAGTTTATTATTTATTTTAAAGGATGCTGTGTATTTATGAAAATTACTTGTATGAGATACCAAAAAATCACTTTAAACGATACTTTTATATTCCAAAAAAATTATAAAAAAAGAAAATTTTGGTTCTTAAAGAGCCCAAAGAAGCACATGAAATTATTACGGGAAACTGGCAATATTGATCTTATTTGAAAAGTTTTATATAGCAAATATATTGACATTTAGCAAACATTTTGGGAAATATATAAGAAAAAAGTGTGCTAAATATAAAAAAACATTATCCTTCATTTTTACCTGTTGGAAACACTGAATGTTTTGACCATTTCCAAAAATTTTAACCTTAAAAAAAATTGCAAATGGTCACCTCAAAACAAAAAATTTTATCTTTACAATTTAGAATGAGTAACTTAAAAATAAAGAAAACGAACAAAATTATTGGAAAACGAAAAAAGTCGACTGATAAAAACACAAAAGCTGGAAGAAAAACGGTTGTGAAGTTTTCAACAAAAACAAAAATGTTTAAATGTATTGGTAAAAAAATATACAGTTGGTAAAAAATGTAATTTTTTAAACAAAAAGTTTACACTACACTAAATATGAATAAATTTTCACAGTCATTTTCACAATATTGAAACAAATCGAATTTAGGGATCTACTGTATCGAAGATTGCCCAACTCACAGAGATGTCCAACTGACATGGCAAATATGATTAGTTAGGATAAGATACGCTCTATAATAAGATATCCATCCCATTTCCATACGATGGAGTTGAACCTTTTGTTGATGACTTGGTACTTGAGCCATTTTCACAATATTGAAACAAATCGAATTTAGGGGTCTATTGTATCGAAGATTGCCCAGCTCACAGAGATGTCCAAATGACATGGCATATATGGTTATTTAGGCTCTATAATAAAATATCGATGTACTGTATCAAAGATTGCCCAACTTATTATAGAGCGTATCTTATCCTAACTAACCATATATGCCATGTGAGTTAGAAATCTAAATTATAAATTATATAAGTATATATATATATAAGTATAAATTATATTTATAAGTTAATTTTAATGTAGATTTAATTTTGTTAGTTTTTATCATTAGTCTTTTGTTTTTTGTGATATATGTTTGCATTTAATATGTAACAAATTAATTTTTATGGCAACCATTGCTTTTACCTACTGTTTCACTAATACATACATTAATTTTGTTATTTTAAACAAATTTTGTATACATATATGTTTTGTTTATTTTGGTATTTTGTCGAAAACTTCACATTCGTGAAGAAAATTAAAAATTTTACAAAACTAAAATTGTATGTTTTTGAATTCGGAATCGACGAAATGTTTTTTTATGTATATTTTTTTACAGGTAAATAACCCGTTCCGTAACCGCCCAGGTGGCGTAGTGGTTAAAGCTGCGGCAGTTGGAGCGGGAGGTACCGGGTTCGAATCCCGATTCAGGGCAAGATTCAAATGAGGTTTTCACCTTCGATCGTTTGGGCGTGAAAAATGAACATATATCTGGATCCCCTGTCGTGTTTAGAATCCATGGGCTGACCCATCTTTCATGTCAGTACTATAGGCTGACATGGAGCTATGCAATGCGCAGATGGTACTACGAAAAAACTCGGATCTATAGCCGTAACAAATGGTATCACAACGGACCGATCACCGATCTAAGTGTGCGATATCAGCCACAATAACCTAACCTTACCTAACCCGTTCCGTATTACTAATCTGGATCCATTAGTTTTGGTTGTACATATTGACTTCTTATTGGTCCTTGATAGTTTAAATCTAATACACATTAATATTTTGATGTTAATCTTTGGTAAAGGGTGTAAGGTATTTTAATAGTTTTAATAATTATGGTTTTTGTAAGCAAACAATAATGTAAGCAAACAATCTTCATCGGTTTCAATTACGATCCAATTTTTCTTAGTTAAGTTTCTAAATAACCAGAGGAAATCAGGAAACAGTCAGTTATTGAGTTCAGTCGATGTCAACTACTTCTTCTAACAGTACCTGCTGGGTATATCCTTTATTGAATCACTAAATGGAGAACAGGGTTTTCAATCTTCTTTGATCATCCA
The DNA here is from genome assembly GCA_963932295.1 of Tipula lateralis. Lineage (NCBI taxonomy): Eukaryota > Metazoa > Arthropoda > Insecta > Diptera > Tipulidae > Tipula > Tipula lateralis. Next base: position 81,455,567 of record OZ010736.1, on the reverse strand, counting down.
TGCAAAAAATTGATATTGGAATTTGCATCAAATTCTTGATTTGGTATAGTTGAAAAAATTAATTTAAGAAACCACTGTTAAAGAATTATTTAATATTGTCGAATATCGATCGCTTACGTGTCTATAATAGGAGCAAAACAGAAGTACCTTGCAAAAGACAAAATTCGAAAACCACGTTACTTTAAATGTATTCTGTTTGTCTCGAAATTAAATCAAATAAGGATCGACAATATCTGTGTTATTTTCAAATGATCGAAAGAGATAACGATTTACTTTTTCCTATCGGATTTCCTGTTTAATTTTTATTTAATTAGACCCATAGAAACGTTTTTGTCGTACTTCTTTAATAGAAAATCACTTTAAATACAAAATTATATTACAGCAGCGTAGAACTAAATAGTTAGCGAAGATACCTATCTGTACAAAGTATATATTATCTGTGTCAATAGTTTAAAAATGGAAATATGCAGAATAGTAAATTAGGAAATTTACTTTATAAATACTTTTAGGTGGAAGGAAAATGGGTTGATCTTTTTCAAGTAATAAAAGTAAGAGGCATGCCCATACATCAAGTCCGGTAGCATATGCCAGATGTGTTGGTTTTGATCTTTTCGATTAAGCGGTCATTTGATGACATCATCATCAGATCGAAGCCGGTCTAGCGAAGTAAACATATCAGCAACAACTCGAATTTCAAAACCACAAATTATAAAGCAGCATCACACCCTTTAAATTGGTGACGACGCTGGCAACACGGCAAAAATAACGTCTCAAAATTCAATTGTCTACCTTATCTCTCAATGTGGTGGGTAGTCATTTTCATGCCGGAACAACCATAATCAACAAGCGGGTGAAATCAGGCACCCCAACGCATTACGGCACAGATAATCATAATCAAAACCGGAGAAGTGAAAGTAACCAAATAATTCCGTAATGCAATTATCATCACGTTATCATTCAATGACATTATCATTAGATCGAAACCGGTCTAGCGAATACATACCAATAACAACTCGTGATACAACACCACTAAATATAAAGCAGTAACTTGCTTTACAAGTAGTCAAACCTCGTAAAAAAAATTTCTTTGGAAAAAAAATAATGTTTTTTTATTTTTAATTGAAGATAATACTTGTTAATACTGAAAAGATTTCAAAATGAAATACTTCACTATTTGTTGCTCATAGTAACCAAGAATATGAAAAGTGGCAAAGGAACTCAACGTCTGCTATAAAGCAAAAAAAAAATCACATAAATTAAATAGGCTCAAAGGCATCGAAAA
>OZ010736.1:81437760-81445260 GCA_963932295.1 Tipula lateralis | reverse complement strand
AGATATAGATATAGATATAGATATAGATATAGATATAGATATAGATATAGATATAGATATAGATATAGATATAGATATAGATATAGATATAGATATAGATATAGATATAGATATAGATATAGATATAGATATAGATATAGATATAGATATAGATATAGATATAGATATAGATATAGATATAGATATAGATATAGATATAGATATAGATATAGATATAGATATAGATATAGATATAGATATAGATATAGATATAGATATAGATATAGATATAGATATAGATATAGATATAGATATAGATATAGATATAGATATAGATATAGATATAGATATAGATATAGATATAGATATAGATATAGATATAGATATAGATATAGATATAGATATAGATATAGATATAGATATAGATATAGATATAGATATAGATATAGATATAGATATAGATATAGATATAGATATAGATATAGATATAGATATAGATATAGATATAGATATAGATATAGATATAGATATAGATATAGATATAGATATAGATATAGATATAGATATAGATATAGATATAGATATAGATATAGATATAGATATAGATATAGATATAGATATAGATATAGATATAGATATAGATATAGATATAGATATAGATATAGATATAGATATAGATATAGATATAGATATAGATATAGATATAGATATAGATATAGATATAGATATAGATATAGATATAGATATAGATATAGATATAGATATAGATATAGATATAGATATAGATATAGATATAGATATAGATATAGATATAGATATAGATATAGATATAGATATAGATATAGATATAGATATAGATATAGATATAGATATAGATATAGATATAGATATAGATATAGATATAGATATAGATATAGATATAGATATAGATATAGATATAGATATAGATATAGATATAGATATAGATATAGATATAGATATAGATATAGATATAGATATAGATATAGATATAGATATAGATATAGATATAGATATAGATATAGATATAGATATAGATATAGATATAGATATAGATATAGATATAGATATAGATATAGATATAGATATAGATATAGATATAGATATAGATATAGATATAGATATAGATATAGATATAGATATAGATATAGATATAGATATAGATATAGATATAGATATAGATATAGATATAGATATAGATATAGATATAGATATAGATATAGATATAGATATAGATATAGATATAGATATAGATATAGATATAGATATAGATATAGATATAGATATAGATATAGATATAGATATAGATATAGATATAGATATAGATATAGATATAGATATAGATATAGATATAGATATAGATATAGATATAGATATAGATATAGATATAGATATAGATATAGATATAGATATAGATATAGATATAGATATAGATATAGATATAGATATAGATATAGATATAGATATAGATATAGATATAGATATAGATATAGATATAGATATAGATATAGATATAGATATAGATATAGATATAGATATAGATATAGATATAGATATAGATATAGAGATATAGATATAGATATAGATATAGATATAGATATAGATATAGATATAGATATAGATATAGATATAGATATAGATATAGATATAGATATAGATATAGATATAGATATAGATATAGATATAGATATAGATATAGATATAGATATAGATATAGATATAGATATAGATATAGATATAGATATAGATATAGATATAGATATAGATATAGATATAGATATAGATATAGATATAGATATAGATATAGATATAGATATAGATATAGATATAGATATAGATATAGATATAGATATAGATATAGATATAGATATAGATATAGATATAGATATAGATATAGATATAGATATAGATATAGATATAGATATAGATATAGATATAGATATAGATATAGATATAGATATAGATATAGATATAGATATAGATATAGATATAGATATAGATATAGATATAGATATAGATATAGATATAGATATAGATATAGATATAGATATAGATATAGATATAGATATAGATATAGATATAGATATAGATATAGATATAGATATAGATATAGATATAGATATAGATATAGATATAGATATAGATATAGATATAGATATAGATATAGATATAGATATAGATATAGATATAGATATAGATATAGATATAGATATAGATATAGATATAGATATAGATATAGATATAGATATAGATATAGATATAGATATAGATATAGATATAGATATAGATATAGATATAGATATAGATATAGATATAGATATAGATATAGATATAGATATAGATATAGATATAGATATAGATATAGATATAGATATAGATATAGATATAGATATAGATATAGATATAGATATAGATATAGATATAGATATAGATATAGATATAGATATAGATATAGATATAGATATAGATATAGATATAGATATAGATATAGATATAGATATAGATATAGATATAGATATAGATATAGATATAGATATAGATATAGATATAGATATAGATATAGATATAGATATAGATATAGATATAGATATAGATATAGATATAGATATAGATATAGATATAGATATAGATATAGATATAGATATAGATATAGATATAGATATAGATATAGATATAGATATAGATATAGATATAGATATAGATATAGATATAGATATAGATATAGATATAGATATAGATATAGATATAGATATAGATATAGATATAGATATAGATATAGATATAGATATAGATATAGATATAGATATAGATATAGATATAGATATAGATATAGATATAGATATAGATATAGATATAGATATAGATATAGATATAGATATAGATATAGATATAGATATAGATATAGATATAGATATAGATATAGATATAGATATAGATATAGATATAGATATAGATATAGATATAGATATAGATATAGATATAGATATAGATATAGATATAGATATAGATATAGATATAGATATAGATATAGATATAGATATAGATATAGATATAGATATAGATATAGATATAGATATAGATATAGATATAGATATAGATATAGATATAGATATAGATATAGATATAGATATAGATATAGATATAGATATAGATATAGATATAGATATAGATATAGATATAGATATAGATATAGATATAGATATAGATATAGATATAGATATAGATATAGATATAGATATAGATATAGATATAGATATAGATATAGATATAGATATAGATATAGATATAGATATAGATATAGATATAGATATAGATATAGATATAGATATAGATATAGATATAGATATAGATATAGATATAGATATAGATATAGATATAGATATAGATATAGATATAGATATAGATATAGATATAGATATAGATATAGATATAGATATAGATATAGATATAGATATAGATATAGATATAGATATAGATATAGATATAGATATAGATATAGATATAGATATAGATATAGATATAGATATAGATATAGATATAGATATAGATATAGATATAGATATAGATATAGATATAGATATAGATATAGATATAGATATAGATATAGATATAGATATAGATATAGATATAGATATAGATATAGATATAGATATAGATATAGATATAGATATAGATATAGATATAGATATAGATATAGATATAGATATAGATATAGATATAGATATAGATATAGATATAGATATAGATATAGATATAGATATAGATATAGATATAGATATAGATATAGATATAGATATAGATATAGATATAGATATAGATATAGATATAGATATAGATATAGATATAGATATAGATATAGATATAGATATAGATATAGATATAGATATAGATATAGATATAGATATAGATATAGATATAGATATAGATATAGATATAGATATAGATATAGATATAGATATAGATATAGATATAGATATAGATATAGATATAGATATAGATATAGATATAGATATAGATATAGATATAGATATAGATATAGATATAGATATAGATATAGATATAGATATAGATATAGATATAGATATAGATATAGATATAGATATAGATATAGATATAGATATAGATATAGATATAGATATAGATATAGATATAGATATAGATATAGATATAGATATAGATATAGATATAGATATAGATATAGATATAGATATAGATATAGATATAGATATAGATATAGATATAGATATAGATATAGATATAGATATAGATATAGATATAGATATAGATATAGATATAGATATAGATATAGATATAGATATAGATATAGATATAGATATAGATATAGATATAGATATAGATATAGATATAGATATAGATATAGATATAGATATAGATATAGATATAGATATAGATATAGATATAGATATAGATATAGATATAGATATAGATATAGATATAGATATAGATATAGATATAGATATAGATATAGATATAGATATAGATATAGATATAGATATAGATATAGATATAGATATAGATATAGATATAGATATAGATATAGATATAGATATAGATATAGATATAGATATAGATATAGATATAGATATAGATATAGATATAGATATAGATATAGATATAGATATAGATATAGATATAGATATAGATATAGATATAGATATAGATATAGATATAGATATAGATATAGATATAGATATAGATATAGATATAGATATAGATATAGATATAGATATAGATATAGATATAGATATAGATATAGATATAGATATAGATATAGATATAGATATAGATATAGATATAGATATAGATATAGATATAGATATAGATATAGATATAGATATAGATATAGATATAGATATAGATATAGATATAGATATAGATATAGATATAGATATAGATATAGATATAGATATAGATATAGATATAGATATAGATATAGATATAGATATAGATATAGATATAGATATAGATATAGATATAGATATAGATATAGATATAGATATAGATATAGATATAGATATAGATATAGATATAGATATAGATATAGATATAGATATAGATATAGATATAGATATAGATATAGATATAGATATAGATATAGATATAGATATAGATATAGATATAGATATAGATATAGATATAGATATAGATATAGATATAGATATAGATATAGATATAGATATAGATATAGATATAGATATAGATATAGATATAGATATAGATATAGATATAGATATAGATATAGATATAGATATAGATATAGATATAGATATAGATATAGATATAGATATAGATATAGATATAGATATAGATATAGATATAGATATAGATATAGATATAGATATAGATATAGATATAGATATAGATATAGATATAGATATAGATATAGATATAGATATAGATATAGATATAGATATAGATATAGATATAGATATAGATATAGATATAGATATAGATATAGATATAGATATAGATATAGATATAGATATAGATATAGATATAGATATAGATATAGATATAGATATAGATATAGATATAGATATAGATATAGATATAGATATAGATATAGATATAGATATAGATATAGATATAGATATAGATATAGATATAGATATAGATATAGATATAGATATAGATATAGATATAGATATAGATATAGATATAGATATAGATATAGATATAGATATAGATATAGATATAGATATAGATATAGATATAGATATAGATATAGATATAGATATAGATATAGATATAGATATAGATATAGATATAGATATAGATATAGATATAGATATAGATATAGATATAGATATAGATATAGATATAGATATAGATATAGATATAGATATAGATATAGATATAGATATAGATATAGATATAGATATAGATATAGATATAGATATAGATATAGATATAGATATAGATATAGATATAGATATAGATATAGATATAGATATAGATATAGATATAGATATAGATATAGATATAGATATAGATATAGATATAGATATAGATATAGATATAGATATAGATATAGATATAGATATAGATATAGATATAGATATAGATATAGATATAGATATAGATATAGATATAGATATAGATATAGATATAGATATAGATATAGATATAGATATAGATATAGATATAGATATAGATATAGATATAGATATAGATATAGATATAGATATAGATATAGATATAGATATAGATATAGATATAGATATAGATATAGATATAGATATAGATATAGATATAGATATAGATATAGATATAGATATAGATATAGATATAGATATAGATATAGATATAGATATAGATATAGATATAGATATAGATATAGATATAGATATAGATATAGATATAGATATAGATATAGATATAGATATAGATATAGATATAGATATAGATATAGATATAGATATAGATATAGATATAGATATAGATATAGATATAGATATAGATATAGATATAGATATAGATATAGATATAGATATAGATATAGATATAGATATAGATATAGATATAGATATAGATATAGATATAGATATAGATATAGATATAGATATAGATATAGATATAGATATAGATATAGATATAGATATAGATATAGATATAGATATAGATATAGATATAGATATAGATATAGATATAGATATAGATATAGATATAGATATAGATATAGATATAGATATAGATATAGATATAGATATAGATATAGATATAGATATAGATATAGATATAGATATAGATATAGATATAGATATAGATATAGATATAGATATAGATATAGATATAGATATAGATATAGATATAGATATAGATATAGATATAGATATAGATATAGATATAGATATAGATATAGATATAGATATAGATATAGATATAGATATAGATATAGATATAGATATAGATATAGATATAGATATAGATATAGATATAGATATAGATATAGATATAGATATAGATATAGATATAGATATAGATATAGATATAGATATAGATATAGATATAGATATAGATATAGATATAGATATAGATATAGATATAGATATAGATATAGATATAGATATAGATATAGATATAGATATAGATATAGATATAGATATAGATATAGATATAGATATAGATATAGATATAGATATAGATATAGATATAGATATAGATATAGATATAGATATAGATATAGATATAGATATAGATATAGATATAGATATAGATATAGATATAGATATAGATATAGATATAGATATAGATATAGATATAGATATAGATATAGATATAGATATAGATATAGATATAGATATAGATATAGATATAGATATAGATATAGATATAGATATAGATATAGATATAGATATAGATATAGATATAGATATAGATATAGATATAGATATAGATATAGATATAGATATAGATATAGATATAGATATAGATATAGATATAGATATAGATATAGATATAGATATAGATATAGATATAGAT
>OZ010736.1:81362760-81422760 GCA_963932295.1 Tipula lateralis | reverse complement strand
ATCTATATCTATATCTATATCTTTATCTATATCTTTATCTATATCTATATCTATATCTATATCTATATCTATATCTATATCTATATCTATATCGATATCTATATCTATATCTATATCAATATCTATATCTATATCTATATCTATATCTATATCTATATCTATATCTATATCTATATCTATATCTTTATCTTTATCTATATCTATATCTTTATCTTTATCTTATCTATATCTATATCTATATCTATATCTATATCTATATCTATATCTATATCTATATCTATATCTATATCTATATCTATATCTATATCGATATCTATATCTATATCTTTATCTATATCTATATCTATATCTATATCTATATCTATATCTATATATATATATATCTATCTATCGATCTAATCTATCTAATCTATCTAATATTATAATACGAGCAATAATTGTTTGTATATATATTTCAACGATATCGGAAACGGCACGTAGGATTTACATGAAAATTTGCAGAAGGGAGTTTTCTAACACCAGAAGTCGATTGCGATGGGTGTTGATTCCACCAAAACTCGTTAAAGGGGCGCTCCAGTGGGGCTCGGGCCCCATTTTCTAGTTATATTCTTTCCATATCAACCTAGATTGATGAAAATTACTGACGGGGGGTTTTCGAGTACTACGAAGCGATTGCGATCGGTTTTGGTTTCCGGAAAATTCGTTTAAGGTTGGCTCCAGTGGGGCCCGGGCCCCTTTTTTTAGGTATTTTCTTCAAATATCAACCTACATTGATGAAACTTATTGACGGAGGGTTTTCAAACACCAGAAATCGATTGGGATGGGTGTTGGTTCCAGAAGCACTCGTTTAAGGGGGGCTCCAGAGGGGCCCGGATATTTTTTACCATATCAACCTATATTAATGAAAATCACTGACGAGGGGTTTTCGAGCATTAGAAATCGATTGCGATGGGCATCTGTTCCAGGAAAACTCGTTAAGGGGTCTCCTATGGGACCCGGGCCCCATTTTCTAGTTATTTTTTTCCATATCAACCTACATTGATAAAAGTTAATGACGGCGGGTTTTCGAGTATAAGAGATTGATTTGTATGAATTGCCGGTTGGGTTTTCGTCGTAAACTCATAAACGTTCTCCGATTTGTTTGAGAGCTATTAAATTCCAAATCTGCTCCCACACTGGTAATTTAATCTTGCAGTATGAATTGGAATTATCAATGTTACGATACCACAGCGCAGTTCGCAATCCAACCGCTAATTGTAAATATTTAATGATTTGTATTAAAAAAACATTGTGAATGATTATAAGACTTTATTTTGTGATAAAATAAAGAAACACTTTACTAATACTTAACTTTACTAGAATAAAGTTTGACATTTAATTTTTAATATTAATCTTCAATAACAAAACTACTGATAAAAATAATAGCACGTATCAGTGAGACAAATTCCACTTTTGAATTTGCATTTAAATGATCCAAAAGCCTATTATCTTGGACGTCAAAAAGGAACCAACATTTTGCTGAAAAATATACAAAATAGTGTAAAATGTTTATTTTATACTAAGGAATTTAGGTGCATACAATACCTTTAAGAGAAATAGCCAAATTGAAAAACGATTGGTTATCTTGTCCTATATAACCATACATAATCCGTTATATTTCGCGAATATTAAGTCCAGCATATCAGATTGTTTATAAATGGCTAGCTTTACAATCTCGACATTATCGTAGTTTCGGGTGGCTTAATGTAATAATGGCTAAATAATGGCTTTTACCGCATAGTTTTCTGAGAGCGTTTTTAATAGTTTTAAGACCTCATTCGTATGTTTAAGATTCAATCGTACATTTTAGTCCATTTGCTGTTCCTACAATTAAACAAAATTCGTATATATTCGTATGTATATTATTAGAAGATGGAAAGGAGATCATCAGGAGATGGAAGAAGCAAATCCCACAACAATAGATTTTGTTTTTAATTTGTATTGACAGCTCACATAAGAATTTCCGCAAATGATAAGAATATTAATTAAAACAACTAAAAAATTATAATTTTATACGTTTGGTATATAATAGTTAGTATTTTTAACTTACATTATATAAGTGAATAATTTATAAAAAAAATGAAGTGCCTCGTTAAAAAATGCCAAAATAGGCAAGGCAAATACAACAAAGGGATTTCATATCCCCGATAAATTAATTATAGTTTATGTTAAAAACTAAGCAATTTGTGATAAAAGTTTAATAAATATTAAACTGAAAAGCTAAAAAAATAGTAAATAAAAAATTAATTGTTTGTTGTGAGATTTACTTTTTGACAACAAATTTTTAAACAGTGTCGCATTTTCTTTATGTGTAGTATTTTTTCTATTTATTTATTTTTTCACTTTTTAAATACGGCCCTTTTGGTTTATTCGCTTTTTTCTGTTACCCTCCGAAATTGAGACACTTGACAACTGCTTACATTCCATCTATATATTTTATTATAAATCTATGGTCCGGATGGTGTTGCAATACAATTTTACGATAAGCCCGCTTTATATCATCGTCCGTAGCATTAAAGCGCAGTTTTTAATCCCAGAACCGCATAATGGCCTTGATCCTTCCACTCTTTTGGATCCAAACTTTGTAAATATCACAAATACTCTCCACCGTGTTATCCGAATCACCAACATCGTTCTCATCATTCAAATTCCTTCTATGTATGGTATTTTATGTATTTGTTTTTTAATTTGTTGCGGTCAGAAGTTTCCATCCAAGAGGTATTTTATGTATTACTTTCCAATATTTTGCACTCGTTTTACATTGAGTAAATTTACTAACGAAATGCTCCCGATAATTTTACTATATTTTAGAAACTAGATAGTGATATTACATTTATTCTAATTTAATTGAAAATAGTTTTTTTCGTTCAACTTCGACCGAAACAAAAGAAAAGAACTCAAATGAGTACTAGAATAAAGTTTGACATTTTGTGACAGTTTGACATTTTGGTCACTTGTGGTTTCTCGGGTAGATAGATAGTTACCCGTGTAACCAAAATTTGTGATCACAATAATTTACAGAAAATTGTCACAAAACGGAATTTCCTTTCTGTCATACATATTTTGATCATTTAGCACATGATTTAAGCGAAAATTAAGTGACAATATTGTGATCACAAAATTGTTTACTAATTAGTCAAAATTGAACCTCATTGTTGTCACAGATTCGGTTCACAATTTTATGACAAATTTGTACAAAAATTACAACAGATTGTCACAAAATGGAAATTAGCTTTTGTGACATATTGATGTCATCGTTTGACAAATTATTTATGTGAAAATTAAGTGGCAGTGTTGTGACCATAAAATTGATTTTAAAAAGTATTTAATTCGCAAAGTCAAAATGTTATTGCTTTATTGAAAAGGATGAAGTATTAATCATTATTTTTATAGGTGCTCAGTGCAGCCTGTCGAGAAGACCATGAAGCATGGTCAGAGAAGAGAATTATAGTTCTTTTTACACTGTCTGCCGTGGGCACTTGGCGAAACACACTTAATACACACATTTTTTTAGATAAAAAACACTTGTTTAATATTTCGCAAAATAATTTCCGTGAGGTTTAAAAAATTATTCGATCGATTTCGGCTTGTAAGGCCATCATCAGGAGTATCTCGGCCATCTCTGATACTCCTGATGATGGCCTTACAAGCCGAAATCGATCGAGTAATTTTTTAAACCTCACGGAAATTATTTTGCGAAATATTAAACAAGTGTTTTTTATCTAAAAAAATGTGTGTATTTCTATATTTCTTTAAATTGAATATTAACCAACTTTGACCGAGCGACGCTCGGTGCTCCAGGGTCTATATATATATATATATATATATATATATATATATATATATATATATATATATATATATATATATATACATATATATATATATATATATATATATATATATATATATATATATATATATATATATATATATATATATATAGTTATATATATATATATGTATATATATATATATATATACATATATATATATATATATATATTTATATGTATATATATAATATATATAAATATATATTTATATATATATATATATATATATATACATATATATATATATATATATATATATATATATATATTTATATATATATATTTATATATATATATATATATATTTATATATATATATATATATTTATATATATATATATATATATATATATATATATATATATATATATATATATATATATATATATATATATATATATATATTTATATATATATATATATATATATATATATATATATATATATATATATATATATATATATATATATATATATATATATATATATATATATATATATAGATATATAGATATAATTATTTTAAAGTTTATCTTTTTTATTTATCCACGAATTGTGTGATGAGTCAAAACCAAGCCATTTTACGTAAACCTGAACTTTTCGCCTTTTCTCTTTAAAATTCGTTCAACAAGGTAAGCATCTGGATGAGCAGTGATTTGAAGTTCTTTCTCGTAAAATTTCCCCGCTATTTGTTCGCCTTGATAATCCTCAAGTACGTATGTAGCTGGAAATCCGTTATTGATTTTTATTACTTTAAATATTTCGGTAGACCAGTTAGGAGTGTAACCTTTTGCGAAAACATTTTTATATTTACTAATTCGAACAAAATCTCCTATGTGAAACTGGTTATTATTTTGCCTCAACTTTGGATATGTATATACTCGTTTCAAGATAATCGCTTCATTTCCCTTAGTAACCTCAATAGGTTTTAACTTTATTGTACGATGTTTGCTATTATTGTACTCTTTTAAAATTGTTTTCACCATATTCAGCCACTTATAAGAACCTTGTTGACTAAACTGTTTCCATATCTTATCTTTAAGAGTTCTATTAAAACGTTCCACTATACTTGCTTTTAGATGGTTAAATGTTGAATAATGGTTAATATTTTTCTGTTGCATCAATTGTTTGAAATTTTTATTATAGAACTCGGTTCCCATATCGGTTTCAAGATTTCTTGGTATTCTTTTGCTTTTAGAAAAAATACTAGCCAACGCATTTACAATAGTCTCTGCTGTTTTATTTCTAACAGGTGTAGCCCAAGCAAATTTTGAGAAGGTGTCAATCACAGTCAAGAGGTATTTAAAGTTGGAGTTATCTTTGGCATACGGTATCATTTCAACGAGATCCGCCTGCCACAGATCATCAATTCCTTTCGTCTTCACATGAAGTCGCTTAAAATGTTTACGAGTCGGTTTATGTAGTTCGTTAACAATTTGACTACGACTCATTTCGAATGCATGCACGGATGACTCTTAAATTATAAAAGAACAAAAAACTAAATCCCCTCTCCCTTTTATAGACTATTAATATACACGGGCCTAAGGAAATTTTTTCAGTTTCAAAATGGATATCGAAGCTAACAGGCTGTTTACATTTAGGCTGTATCATTCTGAGATGGCCCGCTACGGATTTTTTTATTTACAACCAACGGACAGGGTAATGTGCCACTATTGCAAGATACAGTTACAACGGTGGGAAAAATATATGTGTTCTCTTCGGTCTCAACCAACAGTTTTTTGCCATATCTGGTTGCCACCATCTTTATTTCCACGATAAGATCGTTTTTCCCAACCTCCAAATCCATAAAAGGAATAGTAGTCTTTTCAGTAAAAGCTAAAACACTGTTCAACTTATTAACTACACTTTGATGTGATGCCATGGTCAAAATGATACCGATTAAGATAAACTTTGCAAATTTATACTCTTTTACAAAAAAAAATATTATTTACTTGTACCGACATAATATGACTGTATTGGTTCTAGAACAATCTAAAACCGGACGTCGGACGATGAACCTTTATTCTTGATTGTTCATAAACATTCTAAAATCGGACGTCGGACGATGAACCTTTATACTTGATTGTTCATGAAAATTTTAAAATCGGACGTCGGACGATGAATCTTTATACTTGATTGTTCATGAACATTCTTAAATTGGACGTTGGACGTCGGAAGATGAACCTTTATGCATGATTGTTCATGAACATTCTTAAATCGGACGTCGCATGATTAACCTTTATACATGATTGCTCATGAACATTTTAAAATCGGACGTCGGACGATGAAATGCAACGGCACACGTCACCGTCGTTAAGTTTTTTACTATATATAATTTAAAATTTTTTTTTCGATTTTGTTGATCTCATGCTCCCCAAATGCGATCTATTTCGATTTGTACACGTTTTGAACATGTTTAAACTTGTTACGGCGCCCAAAATGTTAAGGAGAAAATAAAAAATATTTTTTTTTGTTTTTTATATAAATCTTTATTTATTATGTTTATTATATATATATATATATATATATATATATATATATATATATATATATATATATATATATATATATATATATATATATATATATATATATATATATATATATATATTTATATTTGTTTTTAATTATACTTTAACGACCATATTTTCTCGAACCTTCTCGATAAATGCTTTTCCCTTCACCATATTAAGATAATCACATTTAGGAAACCATGTAGCATGCTCGTCCCACGGTTGCTCACCATCATTCCAGTTACTTAGTTTACCAACACAAGAAAAACATTTAACAGCATCGCCAGTTTGGGTGTAAAAAATCCCGCATCGGTTAATGACTCGCTTAGATATTTGAGCGATTTAGGCCAGGTCTCCTTGTATGAAGATAAAAGTCGTTTATGCGTCATATATTCGGGTGAATTCATTTCGAGGTATAAATCGTGTGCAAACATTGAACTCATCGTTGTAAAATACTTTGTTGACGACTGAACTATATATCTCTTGGCCGTGGCTATTTATAGCACATTTTGAAGGACGTTTCTGAAATAATCATCAAATAACTTTGCTTCGCATAGTACGGGGATTTCACAGAATAGTCTCGAATAATTAACGGTGTTAGGATCTATTTCATAGGGTGTATTCGGTGCGTTTATGAGATATAACAGTTCTTTGGTCAAACACTCTTTTAAATAACATGCATAATAGTCGGCCACTAGATAGGCTGTTTTATACTGATGATTTATTTCAGCGTTTAAAAACGGTATCAATTTATAAAATTTATTCCATTCGTCAACGTTCAAAGAAATTCTACTATGGCAATCCTTTATAGTAAATCGCTTTTATCTACCCGATGACGACGATGATAATACAATGAAATCCATACTTTTAATGTTAGTCTGGGTTGCTGATGTATTATCTATAAAATAATCATTTATTTCACTGCACAATTTAACGATACTGGTATATATCAGAAATTCAATGACTATATTTATCAGATTTCTTGATTAAAATTACCGTGGGTGAAAATAAATGTGTATCGTAGCCAACATTAATTAGGGTATTTTGACTGTTGTCCAAAAAATACGTATACGAAAGTAATAAATCAGGCGGTTTGGTCTTCATCCCGAGACGATTAACGATATACTAGCTCTGGCATACAGTGCACGATTGTTGATGTTCTTGAGGAGAATAGTTTTCATAATATTTCGTCATGTTTTGTAATTTAAATGGTTTTTTAAATGATTGTTTAATTTTATCATCGTTGATCGTTACACGTTTAGTATCAAATCGAATGTAGAATGTTTTTAAATTTTACTTGCGACATTGGTACAACAAAAACATACAGCAAAATTCTCCACAAACTGTACTTATACTACTTTGTAACTGTCGTCTATTATATATATATATATTTATTTGAGTTATTATTTAAGAATATTTTAATTTCGCTGTGACGAGGTAGTAGCCCATATGAATCAAATTATATTGCATATCCCTTGACTGGTATATAGATAGCAACCCAATGCTCACCCGAAAACTTTGACTTATGTGTGTTCACTACAAAAAATACCGGTTCTGATTTTACTTGTTGGGGTATTCGATCGAGAGGGTATATTAATACATTTATGTGTGCTTATTAATACATTTATTTGTCGCTAATGCACACATTATTTCAAAGTTATACATTTTAAATGTCTGGCGAAAGGGTTGTGATTGTAAACTCTATTTATAGTTTTTAACAAATTTGTAAATACATTACGATTTTTATTGATTTACATAATTGAATTAAACTCTGTATAGACGTGACATGTTATTGTAGTTGTTAATGCTTCAGAGAAACGTCCCTCTATTCTGATACTGCCATCACTCAAAAGATTTTCACATGACGTAATTGCTGATTGATCTGCCGTTAAATCAAAAGCTAGCAAAAAACATCCTTTATCGAATAATTTTTTGGTGATCTGATGTCCCTTATCAAAATGACGAATACCTGTACCGTTAAATAGAGTGGAATAGGCTCGAGTGCTAATGTAGTGCGGTGATTTAATGTAATTTAATTCAATAGGTTGATTAGGTATTTGTACACCGTTTACAACCAGATTAAAACTCGATAATTTGAAATGCTGAAAATTGAATGGGTTAGCTGATCGTTTACCCGATGAATTATCTACCATAGCAAAAATAAAAAAATTCGGTAAAATGCCTAAAGATAAAGAAGAAGTACCTTTTGGAACAGTATAAGATTTTACTTCACTTCTTTTATAGGGATATAGAGCATTTTGTGTCGACAATACATTGTCGTGAGCAAGTAAAATAAGCGGGTTCACTTTAACCTCATTCATGTGCAGAGATGCATCTTATATTTTAATGCTTGCTGAACCTGCATCGGTTTCCATTATATAGAACTCGGGTTTTTCAAGACTTAATACAATTCTCAGATCAACGTTGTTAAGTAAAAGTTTATTTTGATTGAAGATATCGGCATGTATTCTACCAATTAATTCTACTTCTTCGCTGTTCTTAAATATTGCTTTGCGAGCATCTAGACCTGTATTTTTGGCCGCCTAAATGGAATCAAAATTACCCTTATCCATATACCAACCCGAGGATTCAAGATGCGTTGAAGCTGCATCAAGAATCTCCCCGACCTGGTAGTACAAGTTCTATGGACGAAGGATTATCTAGCGAAGCTATTGGTTTATAGACCACTTCATAAGTGTTCAAAATATTTGTCTGCAGTGTTCCAGCAGCAAAAAAATAGCCAAAATCTAAAAATTAAAATTTAATTAATTTAAGTTAACTAATTACGAATTAATTAATTACGATAATATGAGAACTGTCTTTATTGAACTGTTTAGAGAACTGTCTTAATTGGGCTTAAAATGGAATCCGAACCTAGATGGATTTAGCTTTTCAGTGCATTGTTCAGAAAGAACTTGCCACAATAAAAGAACGCTACTGTCAGAGGCCAGTCGAATATTTGATCCGTTAGGCTGGTTATCGCCGATAACAGTGAGGATTAAAATACTTTTCCAAAGCTTGTGGTTGCGTGATTTAAAATGGGATGATCCACTTCCGGATGAGGTGTGCAGTATGTGGATGGTTCTTCGGAAAGAATTGAAGGAAGTCGAAAACTTGTTTGTACCCAGATGGCTCCAGATTATCTCAGAAGTGGAAATTCATGGTTTCTCTGATGCCAGTGAATTGGCGTACAGTGCAGCTGTCTATGCTAAAACAAATAATTCAATTTACTTAATTGCAGGAAAAACCAAGGTATCACCAATTCGTCAATTTAGTTTGCCAAGGTTAGAATTATTGGGTGCCGTTTTATTAACTGAGCTGATTGATACTGTTAGAAATTCATTGGCGCATATTACAATATCTCGCACAGTTTTATGGTGCGACAGAAAAATAGTCTTGGATTGGCTGTCCTCGCATCCAAGGAAGTGGAATACGTTCGTTGCCAACCGGGTATCTAAAATTATGGAGCGATTTCCACGTGAAAACTGGCGTCATGTACCATCGAAAGACAATGCCGCAGATTGTGCCTCTCGAGGCATATCAGTATCTGAATTGATAGACGAAGAATCTATATGGTGGAAAGGACCCAACTGGCTGCAAATGGGAGAAGAATGGTGGCCTATACAAAAAACGTCCTATGGAAGCGAAGTTGAGAAGAAATCAAACCAGCTAGACGTCTTACTTACTCTAGCTAACGACTTCTTCGATGATTTACTCCAGAGATCTAGTTCATTTAATAAATTAGAGAGAACCTTGGCCAATGTGATGCGATTTTTAGATCATCTTCGAAAAAAACGACATATAGTAGAGTATAACGCTAATCCAGATGAGATGAGATGCATTGGATCTAATGAGAGTAAATCTCTAACTAGAGCGGAAATCTCGAGAGCTGAAATGGTTATAATAAGATATATACAACAGTATTTTCTAACCGAAATTAAATGTTTACAGAAAACTGATGAAATTCCGAGGAAAAGCTCTCTCAAAACATTAAATCCATTTCTTGATAAAGAGGGTATTTTACGGGTAGGAGGACGAATCACAAAATCATTGGTCAGTTATAATAAGAAACATCCAGCAATTCTACCCTGCAAGGGAACAATTCCAAGAGCGATAATGTTAGATGCACACATTAAGTGGTTGCATGCGGGATGTGACTTATTACTGGGACTAGTACGACAAAGGTACTGGATAATTCGAGCAAGAGACGTGGCGCGACAGGTGATCCATAAGTGTGTTAAGTGCATTAAATATCAACCAAAACTCGAGAACCAATTAATGGGCGATTTACCTTCAGCTCGAGTGAGATATTCACATCCCTTTACGAAGGTAGGAGTTGATTACTGTGGGCCCTTTAAAATTCATCTAATGCGACGCCGTGGTCAAGTGCCGTCGAGAATGTATGTGTGCATATTCGTATGTCTTAGTACTAAGGCTGTACATATTGAGGTGGCCAGCGATATGACGACAAATTGCTTTTTAGCCGCACTAAGAAGATTTGTCGCGAGAAGAGGAATATGCCAATCCATCTTTAGTGACAATGGATCTAATTTTGTGGGCGCAAACAATCAGTTGAAACAGTGGTTTTCCGTGCTTAAACAATCCCAAGAGTACATCCAAAAGGAGTTGAGTAAAAACGAGATCCAGTGGTACTTCAATCCAGCCGCCAGTCCGCACATGGGTGGGCTATGGGAGTCAGCTGTTAAGGCCATGAAGTCACACTTGAAGAAAACTGTCGGTGACTCTATACTTACCCTCGAAGAATTCAATGCGTTGTTATGTCAAATTGAAGCTGTAATGAACTCTAGACCTATATGTGCCGATGTCAGAGAAGAATTAAATATGCTAACACCGGGTCATTTTTTAATTGGCAGAAACTTAACCGATGGTGGTTTAATGACTAAAAATTAGCCATCATATAACTTGAATTCAATACTAATATTCCATATTATTAATTAGCAAAATTGTAATAAAATTATATACCAAATTATTTATCGGTAATGTAGATTCATACGCAATTGTAATTAGCTTCAGTGCTTAGAACTAATAATAATTGTAATAAAATTATAAAGCTTGGCGATTACGTCAAATCTTTTGCAACCATTGAGCCGAGTAGTTCTTATTATTAAAATCATAATAAACGCGGCTCAGCCATATTGATTTTAATTATTGGAAGCGGATAATTTGTACTGATCTTCTTATCTCGGCATTATCGTGAACACTAATCGTCACCTGTGGCATAATACCTGGTATATTGGAGCGGAATTGGAATATCAAGGTAAAAGGGAGCGCACAATTCAACAAATCTGTGAACCAGTGAAATCTCGCGGAACTAAGCGTGAAATCCGCCATTAATGGTCCTTCGAGCCGGATTGCGGTTTATATGTGGGTGAGTTAGCTGATATAAAAGTTAAGATTAACGTGAGCGGAGTGTGATAAGAAATAGTGTTCCATAATCTCGTGAACAACAAGTGAATATTTACAACTTTACAACCAGATTATAAATTGAATTGCACATGACCACATGGTACTTGGTTAAGATAAGAAGCCATTTTACAGTGAAATTAGTAACTACTATACGCATCGAACAATTTGTGGTGAAACTAAAATATAGTGTGCTGGTCAAGTGAAAATTAAAATTTCGTTTCTTAAATTGGTCCTTACTCTAAGAAGAAATTAAAGGATTAAAGGTGCATCACGAGGCGTGTTGTTTTATATTTTGAAGATGTCAGATAAAGAAATTTCGGGGTTAAAACGGCAACGAACGGTGAACAAAAATAAATTAGCGCAAATCGTTCAATTTGCTCGTGAAGCTGATGCAAATACGGAAATAGAACAGCTCGTTGTACGTCTTGATCAAGCGGGAAAACTTCATGACTTACTAGGTAATATTGAAGCTCGTATATTGGAGCTAAGCGAGAGTGAAGAGGCAGATTTATCAATCGAGGATATTTATTTTGAAGCGACAGCATTACTGAAAACTAATATGCGAATTAACCAGGGAGCTCAACACCAAACGACGAATGTCTTGAATTTTACAACCAACGATCCTCATCTTAGCAACCGTTCAGACGTCAAATTACCAAAGCTTTACATTCCCCCATTTTCAGGGGATTATGCGGATTGGCCTTCATTTTTCGATATGTACAGTACTACGATTCACGAATCAAATTTATCCGGGGTGGAAAAATTCCAGTATCTTAAAGGTTTATTACGAGGCGAAGCAGCATCATTAGTTCGACACCTTAGAGTCACAGAAAATAATTATCTTGGCGCATTCAATAAACTAAAGGAGCGGTACGGCAAAGAAAGATACATAATAAACACCTATATTAAAAGATTTATTGATCAACCAAATGCTTTGCCGAATAACATTTCAAGTCTGCGGAAATTACGTGATGTGTCGGATGAGGTGATTCGTGGATTAAATGCCTTGGGAAACAAAGCGGAAACTCGGGATCCATGGGTCATTTATTTAGTATGCCAGAAGCTTGACGACAAAACTCAAATAGCGTGGGCTGATTACTCAACTGGTAAAGATCATCCAACCATAAATGATCTCTTAGACTTCTTGGAAAGAAGAATTTCTACCTTTGAAACATGCCAGGCACCTCAAAAGCGAATTCTACGGAGCAATGTAGTCAAAGGTCATATAGCTACAAATGAACAAGATCATAAGGAAAATCAAATCTACTACAAATGCGCCATATGCGACAGTTTGGCACACTCATTATTGCAGTGTGCAAAATTTCATGAAATGGATGCAATCACACGAAAGGAATTCATCCAAACATCAAATCGGTGCTACAACTGCCTGAGCGCTAAACATCCTGTTCATAGATGTCCAACAAATCGACGTTGTCAAAAATGTGGAAGGAAGCATCACACTCTACTTCATTTTGAGGAAACTAAAACTCAATTGGCAGACAAAGGGGAACCAATACCGGAAAATTCAAAATTTGTAGGTCATGCCAGTTCAGATCTTGAGGACTCCAACTTCACAATTTTACCCACGGCAAGAGTGAAGATAATGAGTCATGATAATAAAATATATTACTGCAGAGCTCTGCTGGACTGTGGTTCCCAGGTGAGTTTTATCACTGAAGATTGCGTGCAAAGGTTAAAATTACGAAGAGTAAATTCAAAGGTGATAGTAAATGGTATTGGGGAATTGAACGCAGGCAGTACTAAAGGTAGAGTTCAATTAATTATGAAAACCAACCAACCACTCGGGTATGAATTAAGTGCGTTTATTCTTAAAAAAATCACCAGTCCATTACCGAGTAAAGAAATAAAGCGGGAAAGTTTAAATTTACCAGACGGAATTAATCTAGCGGATGTCGAATTTCATATCAGGGGAGAAATCGACATACTTATCGGAGCAGACCATTTTTTTAGCTGTTTGGAAATGGGTCAAATTAAACTTCAAAATACAAATGCGGTGTTACAAAAAACCATTTTTGGTTGGGTGGTGGCGGGCGGTATTTCTCATAGAATGTACGATGATCTCGTAGTAATGATGGCAAATCAGAAGTCGGCGAAATCAATTGATATTGATAAGACATTAAGACGTTTCTGGGAAATGGAGGAAGTGAAATCTTGTATCCCACAACTAAGTGAAGAAGAAAGATTATGTGAGGAAACATTTCTTGCTACAACAAAAATTAATACAGATGGGACTTATATTGTACGGTTACCATTTAAGCAATCTCCGAGTAAACTGGGACAAACCTTAACTACAGCAATTAAAAGGTTACAAGGAATGGAAAGACGATTTACGAGAGATCCTGAATTCAAAAAATTATACTGTGGATTTATGAATGAATATCAGGAAATGGGTCATATGCAAGAAATACCAAAACATGAAATCTCGAATCCTTTAAGTTGCTATCTACCACATCATGGTGTTCTGCGGATGGAAAGCACTACCACAAAGTTGCGGGTTGTGTTCGATGGGTCGGCAAAATCTACTAGCGGTGTATCTCTAAATCAATGTTTAGCCACAGGTCCTGTAGTACAACCAAGTTTATTCACGATTATTTTGCGGTTTCGGGAATATCCGGTTGTGTTCACTGCCGATGCGGAAAAAATGTATCGCATGGTCAAATTAGCAACTCCAGATACAGAGTATCAAAGAATAGTATGGCGAAATGATGTGAGTGAACCTATCAAACATTTTAAATTGCTAACCGTAACATACGGATTAACGTCAGCATCTTATTTGGCTACACGAACATTACAAGCAATTGCGGAAAAATACGCTGAGTCACATCCAGAAGCTTCAAAAACTATCAAAAATTGCTTTATGTCGATGACTTGATGTGTGGATCTCAAAGTATAGATGAAGCCAGAAATACCATTTCTACAATTACTGAGTTACTTGGAAGACATGGATTTACACTGCGGAAATGGAAAACAAACAATACAGCAGTATTAGATGGCATTCCCAAAAATCGTTTAGATACTGCACCCAAACAAATTAGTGAACGAGATTTACAAGAGTATTCAGTTAAAATTCTTGGTGTTCATTGGAATCCACAGAGAGACCAATTTCTGTTTGATTGCGAACTAGGCGAAGACCTGCATCATAATTACACCAAGAGAAAGGTATTATCGGCGGCAGGAAAATTGTTTGATCCCATGGGCTGGGTAGCTCCGGTAGCTGTTGTCATTAAAATATTTATGCAAACTCTGTGGTGTAAAAAATTAGATTGGGATGATCAATTACCGGAAGAACTGAATGCAAAGTGGTTACTAATCTTAAAGGGTATGAATCAAGTAAATTGTATAAGTCTACCTCGTCACATTGGAACATCAGCATCATCACAAATAGAAATCCATGGCTTTTGTGATGCTAGTACGAAAGCATTTGCCGCAGTGATCTATTATCGCTTTACTGATTCAAACCATAAAGTAAATATACGATTGATCGCCGCCAAAACAAAGGTGGCGCCAATAAATCAAGTCTCATTGCCAAGACTTGAACTCTGTGGGGCTCTTTTATTGGCCAAATTAGTAAACGTTGTTAAACAAGAGGCGGGTATACCCATAACCAACTGTATATATTGGTCAGATTCGAAGGTAGTATTGGATTGGTTGGAAGGCCATCCACGACGGTGGAGTACGTTCGTAGGAAATCGAACCGCCGAAATTAAATCAAGTTGTAAGCGCGAGCAGTGGAGACACGTGCCTTCATCTTCGAATCCAGCAGACTGTGCTTCGCGCGGCTTATCTCCAAGTGAATTAGCGGACAACAATATGTGGTGGAGAGGGCCAAATTGGTTATACCAAGATCAAACAAAGTGGCCAGATCAGAGTAAGACCTATAATACAGCGGAAGAAGAAATCCACAAAATGTTTACACTTAGTGCAGTTATCGAGAATAAGTGGATTGATGAGTTTTTACGTTCATATTCATCGTATCAACGAGCACAAAGGGTTCTTTGTTATATTCTACGATTCATTAATGCATGCAAATCTTCGAAATTGTATACGATGTCTAGCAAGTCCTTAAGGCGAGATGAATTATTCCAAGTCGAGACCATGATGTTTAAACATGAACAACAAAAATTTTATTCAAACAAATGCGGTATTTTACGAGTGGGTGGCAGGCTACACCATAGTACAGCACCTTATGCGACTAAACATCCAATCATCCTGCATGCCAAATCGAGAGAGAGAGTCAGTTGGCTTCTTCTGCAAGACGAGCATATTTATTCCAAACATGCAGGACCATCTTTATTAATGAGTTTAATGAGACAACGATTCTGGATTCCAAGAGGTAAATTTGTAGCAAAATCATTGGTCAAAAGTTGTGTGCAGTGTGCGAGATTTAATGCAGAACTTCAAACTCAGCTAATGGGAAGTTTACCAAAGAGCAGATTAGATTTGGTACGTCCTTTTTTATCGACTGGCATCGATTATGCTGGTCCCTTTTCTATACATTTGGTCAAAGGAAGAGGAAGTAAAACATACAAAGCATACGTGTGCATTTTCGTATGTATGAGCATTAAAGCTATACATTTAGAAGTGGTGAGTGATCTCACTAGTGATGCATTTCTGGGGGCACTTAAAAGGTTTACATCGAGACGAGGTGGTTGTCACAATTTGTACAGTGACAATGGTACAAACTTTATTGGGGCAAAGGCAAAACTCAACCAAACTTTTAACAAACTAGTGGAGAAATCAAATCATATCATCGAGTTTCTATCTAAAACCCAAATTCAATGGAATTTAAATCCTCCGAATAGTCCACACTTTGGTGGCCTTTGGGAAACGGGTGTAAAATCCTTTAAGTTTCATTTTAAGCGAGTAATGGGAAAAACGATTCCAACATTAGAAGAGATGATCACACTAACTGCCGAAATTGAGGCCATTTTGAACAAACGTCCTTTATATCGAATGGCAGAAGATGAGTTAGACTGCTTAACTCCATCTCATTTTCTCCATGGATATTCTCCTATCACCATTCCATCATTAGACAGTGTTCATGTGAATGGTTCGTCGTCAGAAAGATGGAGAGTTATTAATGACATGGTTCATCATTTTTGGAGAAGGTGGTATAATGAATATCTCACCAGCTTACAACGGCGCAATAAGTGGCAAAATAAAAAACGTTCTATTGAAGTGAATGATATTGTTCTAATCCAGGATAGTGGTCTTCCAATCAGTCACTGGCTACTAGGAAAGGTAATAAAACTTCACCCAGGAGTCGACCAACAAGTAAGAGTAGTAACATTAAAAACTGCCAATGGCGAAATGAAGCGATCAATACATCGACTATGCTTACTTCCTGTAAATATTGATCCAACAACAACAACCAACATTCCAATTAGTGAGTATCAACTGCGTTCCAGTTCTGGGCAAAAACCTATCAGCAATAATTCAGAAACTTCTCTTAAATACTAATCGCATATATAACATAATAGTACTATTGAACAAAATCGTTCAAGGTGGGCGGTATGGTGGTTTAATGACTAAAAATTAGCCATCATATAACTTGAATTCAATACTAATATTCCATATTATTAATTAGCAAAATTGTAATAAAATTATATACCAAATTATTTATCGGTAATGTAGATTCATACGCAATTGTAATTAGGTTCAGTGCTTAGAACTAATAATAATTGTAATAAAATTATAAAGCTTGGCGATTACGTCAAATCTTTTGCAACCATTGAGCCGAGTAGTTCTTATTATTAAAATCATAATAAACGCGGCTCAGCCATATTGATTTTAATTATTGGAAGCGGATAATTTGTACTGATCTTCTTATCTCGGCATTATCGTGAACACTAATCGTCACCTGTGGCATAATACCTGGTATATTGGAGCGGAATTGGAATATCAAGGTAAAAGGGAGCGCACAATTCAACAAATCTGTGAACCAGTGAAATCTCGCGGAACTAAGCGTGAAATCCGCCAACCGAGATTCCGCAACCTGATTTATCCAATGAAACCCTGTCACCATTGGCACGCTGGGATTTGGTGACTAAAATTAAACAACATTTTCAAAAGCGATGGCAGCGTGATTATTTAACAAGTCTTCAGCGCCGTGACCGATGGCAGAATAAATCTAAGAATATCACTGAAAACGATGTGGTATTAATCTCCGAGGAAGGTCCATCAACTTCATGGAAGCTTGGAAAAGTGGTACAGGTGCATCCCGGAGTTGATGGAAAGGTACGAGTGGTCTCCTTGAAAATCGCAAAGAACATACTGAAGCGGCCAATACACAAATTGTGCCGATTACCAGTCCAAAATTTTGAATCAACAGATTCAAGGCAGGCGGAATGTTCCAGCAGCAAAGGAGTAGCCAAAATCTAAAAATTAAAATTTAATTAATTTAAGTTAACTAATTACGAATTAATTAATTACGATATTATGAGAACTGTCTTTGCTTACTTATAATTAGACATAGATGTCAAGTTATTATTGTCAATGAAATTAGTAACATTTGTATAACTTATATTTTATATTAATCCTTAATGTTGATTACGTTGCTATAATTGTGGTTAGCGATAAGATTAAAATAGTACAACGATAAGATTAAAATAGTACTATACCTAGTTTATGTAGCTATCTTGTTCTTTTTTTATAAAATCAAATATTTATGACAAGAAGATTTCGATCATTATCATTTTGGCAGCCTAACAATAAAAAACTTAATTAATTGTTTTACTGAATTTATAAAGCAAATTGTATCAATCCGAGTAAAGTACGATATTCTATACGAGCTACACATATCCGAGTTTTGTGGATGAAGTCGCCATAGCCACACACGAGATTTACAAGCCTGGGCATACATTCACCTGCCTTCATTACATGCAGTAGACGGTTACTAAATAAATCTAATTCGGCTTTCATACATTTTCTAGCCATTATTTAAAAATGTCCAAAATTCTTTTAGCTTTTCGATGTTTACGTTTTAACGGTGGAATCGAATTATTAAAATTTTGATGACCTCTTCTTTTTATAGTTTTTCTATCGCGACCTTTTCCTCCCTGAGATTTATTTTAAGCAAGTTTTGTCAAACCCTTTTCCGCTAAATTCTGTAATGCTAGCTTACCCTGTTATTTCAGAACATCTTTTAGCGGTTTAGTACTAGCATCTCGTAATATCACCGCCCCACTTTTCAATGACTGATTTTTGATTTCGCTGAGACCTGATGAAATCATTGGTCTCAAAAATTTAAATAGTCCGCTAAAAGTACTTCCTATACCTCTACCACTCTGTAAAATATACGGCTGGGTATATGTATGACCTATGTCATTTAATCCTCCACCAGCCTGAAGTAAATAATATCTTGTATACACTCTATCCATGGTAATGTTTTAAATAAGTCTAGGTTGCAATAATATAATAATATAATAATCTATCTAATATTATAATACGAGCAATAATTGTTTGTATATATATTTCAACGATATCGGAAACGGCACGTAGGATTTACATGAAAATTTGCAGAAGGGGGTTTTCTAACACCAGAAGTCGATTGCGATGGGTGTTGATTCCACCAAAACTCGTTAAAGGGGCGCTCCAGTGGGGCTCGGGCCCCATTTTCTAGTTATATTCTTTCCATATCAACCTAGATTGATGAAAACTACTGACGGGGGGTTTTCGAGTACTACGAAGCGATTGCGATCGGTTTTGGTTTCCGGAAAATTCGTTTAAGGTTGGCTCCAGTGGGGCCCGGGCCCCTTTTTTTAGGTATTTTCTTCAAATATCAACCTACATTGATGAAACTTATTGACGGGAGGTTTTCAAACACCAGAAATCGATTGGGATGGGTGTTGGTTCCAGAAGCACTCGTTTAAGGGGGGCTCCAGAGGGGCCCGGATATTTTTTACCATATCAACCTATATTAATGAAAATCACTGACTAGGGGTTTTCGAGCATTAGAAATCGATTGCGATGGGCATCAGTTCCAGGAAAACTCGTTTAAGGGGTCTCCTATGGGACCCGGGCCCCATTTTCTAGTTATTTTTTTCCATATCAACCTACATTGATAAAAGTTAATGACGGCGGGTTTTCGAGTATAAGAGATTGATTTGTATGAATTGCCGGTTGGGTTTTCGTCGTAAACTCATAAACGTTCTCCGATTTGTTTGAGAGCTATTAAATTCCAAATCTGCTCCCACACTGGTAATTAATCTTGCAGTATGAATTGGAATTATCAATGTTACGATACCACAGCGCAGTTCGCAATCCAACCGCTAATTGTAAATATTTAATGATTTGTATATTAAAATATTAATATTAAAAAAACATTGTGAATAATTATAAGACTTTATTTTGTGATAAAATAAAGAAACACTTTACTAATACTTAACTTTACTAGAATAAAGTTTGACATTTAATTTTAATATTAATCTTCAATAACAAAACTACTGATAAAAATAATAGCACGTATCAGTGAGACAAATTCCACTTTTGAATTTGCATTTAAATGATCCAAAAGCCTATTATCTTGGACGTCAAAAAGGAACCAACATTTTGCTGAAAAATATACAAAATAGTGTAAAATGTTTATTTTATACTAAGGAATTTAGGTGCATACAATACCTTTAAGAGAAATAGCCAAATTGAAAAACGATTGGTTATCTTGTCCTATATAACCATACATAATCCGTTATATTTCGCGAATATTAAGTCCAGCATATCAGATTGTTTATAAATGGCTAGCTTTACAATCTCGACATTATCGTAGTTTCGGGTGGCTTAATGTAATAATGGCTAAATAATGGCTTTTACCGCATAGTTTTCTGAGAGCGTTTTTAATAGTTTTAAGACTTCATTCGTATGTTTAAGATTCAATCGTACATTTTAGTCCATTTGCTGTTCCTACAATTAAACAAAATTCGTTCCGAACGGCACATCTCGGTGAACATAGTACGGACATGTATATTAGCTTTCTCAAATTCTACATGAATATCATCGTCCAACATTACGATCATCGTGGGCCATTAACGGCTTAAGATCATTCACAAACTTCTCACTCATAATATTTTGAAGATTCATTATTGGTCTAGAACACAGACTTTTTAAAACCAAATTAAGCAGTTACATACAATCTCACTTGATGGATTCTGAAGTAGCTTTCGGATGACGGGAAGCCATTCTAATTGAAGTATAGCTATATATAATTTATCGGTCCAACCAGTATAACTATATAATAACGTATAATATAAAGTAATCGAATAAAATAATCGCGTCGAATAGCTCATTAATGTGCAACCAATTAAAATCTCAAGGTGTAATTGACGAAAAGTTCATTTCGGAAGATGAGGCGATTAAGTTATTGGGCTTAAAATGGAATCCGAACCTAGATGGATTTAGCTTTTCAGTGCATTGTCCAGAAAGAACTTGCCACAATAAAAGAACGCTACTGTCAGAGGCCAGTCGAATATTTGATCCGTTAGGCTGGTTATCGCAGATAACAGTGAGGATTAAAATACTTTTCCAAAGCTTGTGGTTGCGTGATTTAAAATGGGATGATCCACTTCCGGATGAGGTGTGCAGTATGTGGATGGTTCTTCGGAAAGAATTGAAGGAAGTCGAAAACTTGTTTGTACCCAGATGGCTCCAGATTATCTCAGAAGTGGAAATTCATGGTTTCTCTGATGCCAGTGAATTGGCGTACAGTGCAGCTGTCTATGCTAAAACAAATAATTCAATTTACTTAATTGCAGGAAAAACCAAGGTATCACCAATTCGTCAATTTAGTTTGCCAAGGTTAGAATTATTGGGTGCCGTTTTATTAACTGAGCTGATTGATACTGTTAGAAATTCATTGGCGCATATTACAATATCTCGCACAGTTTTATGGTGCGACAGAAAAATAGTCTTGGATTGGCTGTCCTCGCATCCAAGGAAGTGGAATACGTTCGTTGCCAACCGGGTATCTAAAATTATGGAGCGATTTCCACGTGAAAACTGGCTTCATGTACCATCGAAAGACAATGCCGCAGATTGTGCCTCTCGAGGCATATCAGTATCTGAATTGATAGACGAAGAATCTATATGGTGGAAAGGACCCAACTGGCTGCAAATGGGAGAAGAATGGTGGCCTATACAAAAAACGCCCTATGGAAGCGAAGTTGAGAAGAAATCAAACCAGCTAGACGTCTTACTTACTCTAGCTAACGACTTCTTCGATGATTTACTCCAGAGATCTAGTTCATTTAATAAATTAGAGAGAACCTTGGCGTATGTGATGCGATTTTTAGATCATCTTCGAAAAAAACGACATATAGTAGAGTATAACGCTAATCCAGATGAGATGAGATGCATTGGATCTAATGAGAGTAAATCTCTAACTAGAGCGGAAATCTCGAGAGCTGAAATGGTTATAATAAGATATATACAACAACAGTATTTTCTAACCGAAATTAAATGTTTACAGAAAACTGATGAAATTCCGAGGAAAAGCTCTCTCAAAACATTAAATCCATTTCTTGATAAAGAGGGTATTTTACGGGTAGGAGGACGAATCACAAAATCATTGGTCAGTTATAATAAGAAACATCCAGCAATTCTACCCTGCAAGGGAACAATTCCAAGAGCGATAATGTTAGATGCACACATTAAGTGGTTGCATGCGGGATGTGACTTATTACTGGGACTAGTACGACAAAGGTACTGGATAATTCGAGCAAGAGGCGTGGCGCGACAGGTGATCCATAAGTGTGTTAAGTGCATTAAATATCAACCAAAACTCGAGAACCAATTAATGGGCGATTTACCTTCAGCTCGAGTGAGATATTCACATCCCTTTACGAAGGTAGGAGTTGATTACTGTGGGCCCTTTAAAATTCATCTAATGCGACGCCGTGGTCAAGTGCCGTCGAGAATGTATGTGTGCATATTCGTATGTCTTATTACTAAGGCTGTACATATTGAGGTGGCCAGCGATATGACGACAAATTGCTTTTTAGCCGCACTAAGAAGATTTGTCGCGAGAAGAGGAATATGCCAATCCATCTTTAGTGACAATGGATCTAATTTTGTGGGCGCAAACAATCAGTTGAAACAGTGGTTTTCCGTGCTTAAACAATCCCAAGAGTACATCCAAAAGGAGTTGAGTAAAAACGAGATCCAGTGGTACTTCAATCCAGCCGCCAGTCCGCACATGGGTGGGCTATGGGAGTCAGCTGTTAAGGCCATGAAGTCACACTTGAAGAAAACTGTCGGTGACTCTATACTTACCCTCGAAGAATTCAATGCGTTGTTATGTCAAATTGAAGCTGTAATGAACTCTAGACCTATATGTGCCGATGTCAGAGAAGAATTAAATATGCTAACACCGGGTCATTTTTTAATTGGCAGAAACTTAACCGAGATTCCGCAACCTGATTTATCCAATGAAACCCTGTCACCATTGGCACTCTGGGATTTGGTGACTAAAATTAAACAACATTTTCAAAAGCGATGGCAGCGTGATTATTTAACAAGTCTTCAGCGCCGTGACCGATGGCAGAATAAATCTAAGAATATCACTGAAAACGATGTGGTATTAATCTCCGAGGAAGGTCCATCAACTTCATGGAAGCTTGGAAAAGTGGTACAGGTGCATCCCGGAGTTGATGGAAAGGTACGAGTGGTCTCCTTGAAAATCGCAAAGAACATACTGAAGCGGCCAATACACAAATTGTGCCGATTACCAGTCCAAAATTTTGAATCAACAGATTCAAGGCAGGCGGAATGTTCCAGCAGCAAAGGAGTAGCCAAAATCTAAAAATTAAAATTTAATTAATTTAAGTTAACTAATTACGAATTAATTAATTACGATATTATGAGAACTGTCTTTGCTTACTTATAATTAGACATAGATGTCAAGTTATTATTGTCAATGAAATTAGTAACATTTGTATAACTTATATTTTATATTAATCCTTAATGTTGATTACGTTGCTATAATTGTGGTTAGCGATAAGATTAAAATAGTACAACGATAAGATTAAAATAGTACTATACCTAGTTTATGTAGCTATCTTGTTCTTTTTTTATAAAATCAAATATTTATGACAAGAAGATTTCGATCATTATCATTTTGGCAGCCTAACAATAAAAAACTTAATTAATTGTTTTACTGAATTTATAAAGCAAATTGTATCAATCCGAGTAAAGTACGATATTCTATACGAGCTACACATATCCGAGTTTTGTGGATGAAGTCGCCATAGCCACACACGAGATTTACAAGCCTGGGCATACATTCACCTGCCTTCATTACATGCAGTAGACGGTTACTAAATAAATCTAATTCGGCTTTCATACATTTTCTAGCCATTATTTAAAAATGTCCAAAATTCTTTTAGCTTTTCGATGTTTACGTTTTAACGGTGGAATCGAATTATTAAAATTTTGATGACCTCTTCTTTTTATAGTTTTTCTATCGCGACCTTTTCCTCCCTGAGATTTATTTTAAGCAAGTTTTGTCAAACCCTTTTCCGCTAAATTCTGTAATGCTAGCTTACCCTGTTATTTCAGAACATCTTTTAGCGGTTTAGTACTAGCATCTCGTAATATCACCGCCCCACTTTTCAATGACTGATTTTTGATTTCGCTGAGACCTGATGAAATCATTGGTCTCAAAAATTTAAATAGTCCGCTAAAAGTACTTCCTATACCTCTACCACTCTGTAAAATATACGGCTGGGTATATGTATGACCTATGTCATTTAATCCTCCACCAGCCTGAAGTAAATAATATCTTGTATACACTCTATCCATGGTAATGTTTTAACTAAGTCTAGGTTGCAATTTCTAAACTATTCTTTCGAAAGTGCAACATTGAATATGTGAGTGAATAACTATCAACAAAATTAATTCTTTTGTTGTATCCATCTTTAATTAAAACTGATATAGAATCTATGTAGTTATTTTCCATCGGACAATATTCAACATGATCAAAACGAACTCGATTTTCATGGTTTAAAACCGGAATTATACGTAAAAAACTAGACTCGTCTTTTCCAATAAAACGGAGTTTTATTACGTCTGTGTATACGAAGATGTATTCCAGTTAGTAAGAGGTTGAAACCGATATAGGTATGGAAGAGGTTGGTTCTAAAGCGTGCTCAGGAACTTTGGTTACGGGTCTTTGTTTTTTCGGTTGTTGTTGTAATATTTCTTTAGGAATTTGAAATAATGTGGAACCAACCTCGTCCGGTGCCGGCAATATCAACATATTTTTAGAGAGGGGCGCTATTATGAAGAGGATATGGTACTATCGTTGCAGGTTCAATCAATTGTGGTGTATAATATAACATCTGTCTGAGGTTTTTGCTGTTTTCGTATACGATCAAATGAAACTTCTAAATATTCTATGAGAACACTAGTATTTCTTTCGTTAATCGGAAGTTGCGACAGTATTCCTTGTAGAAACGAACGTATTCTATTATATTTTTTTATTTCAATGAAAACCGTAGTCATTTTAAATGTATTATCAGGATTTTTTGCAATCGGAATATTCACCCTCAAAGTGTTCTCAGATTTAGACTTTATAGTTTTTTTAGACTTAAAACTAGTACCAAGTAATGCGTCAATTGCCGACCGTTTAATAATATCCTTTAGAGTAAGATAGTCTGTTAT
Organism: Tipula lateralis; assembly: GCA_963932295.1. Lineage (NCBI taxonomy): Eukaryota > Metazoa > Arthropoda > Insecta > Diptera > Tipulidae > Tipula > Tipula lateralis. The sequence continues at coordinate 81,397,274 of OZ010736.1, read as the reverse complement.
ACTTAGATCGGGATCTGCTTTTATGTTTTCAGCAAAAAATATTAATAAATTGTCTAGATCAACCGCGTCTCTAAATTTTGCCTGAACCACACTATTATCCACCTCGATTGAAGTATTAAATTCGGCAAATGAAATTTTTAAAACATTTTTTGACACACTTGTCGTCGTTTCCATATCATATTCGTGATAAAATATGTTAAATAATGATTTTAAAGCTCTTTCTTCTAGCATAATACTTTTAGGAATTTGCGATAGCAGTTATTTTAAAAATTCTTCGATGCTTTCATAATCCTGATATTTTAAAGTTATGTTTTTTATCTCAATATATGATGACTGTGTGCTAGTAGGTAAATTAATTTTGAAACTATATTCGTTCGAATAACTGATTTTTTTGTATATTCTCGCTCATTCCAGTTCGAAGCACTAATTTTACTGAATATTATTTGTTTAATTTTTTTACAAGATGTCTCACGGTCAAATACCTTATTATCACTCACAACATAATGTTGCATGGAAATTATTAAATCCGATTTCGGTTAGACCTACACTCCAGGAAACACAAAAGGTGATCGGGACATGATGTTTATTGGTGAACAAAGATAAAACATTATCAGGTTATATATCAAGAGAATTATTACTCAATAGACAGATATAAAAATTGTCTTCTGTAATCAACATGTTGTTAGAATGTGTGAAACACATATTAAAATGACCCTTTTTTATAGTTTTTTATTTGTAAAGCGTCCAAGGAATTTTAATTCTGCATGTTTTAGTTTTAGTTTTTCCTGATGTTTTACCTTTACCCCGCTGTTTTCTAACACAGATGGGACGATAATCATCTTCAATTTCAGCCTACATTTCATCCTCACATGACATATCTACTGAAATGGACTGATTATTAACGTTGTCATAATATCTCGCGCCTACTACTTTACTGTCGCTAGTTTTTCTAAGTTTTTGCAGGTTTAGTATACCTCTCGTTCCATCTGCAATAGTGCTTTTTTGCGTAAAATAGATTCAATTATTACTGCATTAGCAGCCTTTTCTAAATTTTTTTTAGTTTTCTCCATCGTTATAGGATTATTTTCTTCAATTTTATTTTGCCGCATCAACATAGATTTAGATAATAACTCCTTGCTTTGCTTTAACATAGGGGGTTCTGATTCTGTAGGGTAACTGTATTTTCTTTCAATCGTCGTGGGTGGTAAAGATTCTTAATTTCGATAAAATTTAGACGGTTTGGGTTCTATAGGACTACTGTTTATTCTTTTAATGACCGAAGACCCCGTCTCGGTTTTGGGTTTTTCCTCAAATACAACATTGTCACTTTGTGTTTCTATGTTCATTGAAGGTCGCATGTTCTTATATTGGTCGCTACTCGCACTCTGAGTCGCTAATGCTTTTTTAATGTCAGCCTTCAGTATCGAAATTTATGAGGGCTTTGAAGTAACACCTGTTGACAGTGATACCATTTATCTGTATCATTCATTGTCTGATTCATTATTATCTTTTTTAATTTAAGATCTGTTTGTGTTAACTCGGCAAGTAACTCGGGAGATATTAATATCATCTTTTGTAGAAGCGACTGATTTATATTCTTTGTGTGAAATGTTCAACAAGTTTTCCAACAGCACCTGCTAGTAAAGTAGGAAGCCTCCTTTTTGTATCAGTATGTTACGCTTTCGCGTGAGGTTAACCTTTGGTGAGGCTAGACTGCGTAAAGTCGTTTTATACTTTTTCAAACGGAACTTTTGAGACTTTGAAACTGCCATGTTTCCATTTAAAATATTCATGCATATTTAACACAGAGTTTTTATTAAATGAGGGCTGGTATTTTTTAAGATGTTTTACCTAATTTAGGGCTCGCCTTTTTCAATATGTGTAAAAAATGTTTGTTCGCCATCAATTTTTTCACATTCGGTGCAAATATTTCTATTATCTAAGACTGATTTCGCGATATAACAAACTAAAAAATCTTTATTACATATTTCTGTTCTTAATCTTGTAAGTTCACTTCCCGTTTGTGTTAAGTCAAATAACAAATAGTTGAAAGGTTTTGCAGTTACCTCCTTATATACCCTGATTAATTCTGTAGAGTTTTCAGGGTATATTTGCCTGGCAAGTGGTGCAATTTGAGACTGGTCTCTTGGGTTCTTAAAGAAAACCAAATATTTGCAATTAAGAGAAATATCGCGTGCATATTTACCCTGGTGAAAAACGTTCTGTTTTGTTAAAATAATAGATAAATTTTTATGATGTGAGCCGTTAGTAAGAAGTTCACAAACGTTCTTTTTGTAAGCTTCCAACATTAAATAATCTAAAATAATTAGTGTATTAGGTTGAACATTATCAAAAGTATCCGGAATATTTTTTATCACCTCAATATTAATATCGCTGTAAACACTTTTTGGTATTGCATTTATTTCAGCATTACACCACAGAACCCCTTCTCAAATTTTTTAAGTCTGTGCAACAAATTAATCACAAATGTAGTTTTCCCGCAGCTCGACGGGCCAGATACCATAATTGTAAACGGAGGCTGTATCATTTCGAAATAAACATTAATTAGTTAGTAACACATATTTATAGTTTTTTCCTTATAGAGGAATACTTTTTATTGTATTTAGTAATATTTCTGCAATATAAAATAAAACTTCACATAATTCTTTGCCTTTTCGCAACTGAATAATTTTATACAGCAAAGCTTGTACTTTATGATCACTATCGTCAACATTTTCATCTATTTCTTCGATAACATGGTTAGGTATTACATGTCTTAGTTTGCATTGATGAACTAGAGTGGTATAATTAACCAAACGCGAACTGGATTCGACAATTCATTTCAAAAGATAAGAGGTATCCGTTACGAGGGATGGCTAATCGACTTCTAATTATTAATTTAATAATAGTTTATATATTTATATATATTAACATATATATATATATATATATATATATATATATATATATATATATATATATATATATATATATATATATATATATATATATATATATATATATATATATATAAATTTTTATATCGTTAAAACTTAATGGTGGCGAGGGAAGACATTTGACGTCCGATTTTAGAATGTTGATAAACAATAAAGTATTAAAGTTCATCGTCGGACGTGACGTCCGATTTTAGAATGTTCATGATCCATAAAACATAAAGTTTTCTCGTCAGAACGTGTTATCGAACGTATTATCGTGTAATCGACAGTTTAATATCATAAATTAATTATGATAGTATTAGACTTCTATTGATAACACCGAATTAAACCAAATTCACGGTTACATATAAGTTCAACTTCCCCATTGAAAATGATCATATACTTGTATGCAAATATCACTCATACATTTTTTACTATATTTTATTAATCGTTATGCATTTTGTTTTTGTTCCTGTTCTAATTTATGTCTTTAACTCGTGACATTATTAAATATAATATCGATTTGAAATTAAAATTTTTACGTGTGCTTATGTATCTTCTTCGTTACTTTGTATTAGACTTCTATTGACAACACCAATTTAAACAAAATTTACGACATGTAGTCTAATAAATAATTAACTCTTGAAAGAGATAAAACCATATTGCATACCGTATAATACATTACAAAATAAACCATAGTAGCTTAAAGGGGTCAACAACTAAAAGAGTTGAAAGCATACTTTTAAAAACCACTTAAAGTAGGTCAGTAACACGATTGAATGACATATCCGGATTCCGGAAAAAATCAATCACACATTGGTCAATGTCGTAAACACGTAGTAAAAAAAATTTGATCATAGTAAAAAACGTAGTAAAATAAGTAGGTCATAGTAAAAACGTAGTAAAAAGAGTAGGTCATAGTAAATAACGTAGTAAAAGACCACATTTAATGAAGGCCAATGACACACGCGGTTGAATGACACCGGATGTAGATCAATGTCAACAAAATGGGGTCAACCAAGGTCAAACACATGGGGTCAACAGAGGTCAACCAAGTGGGATCAACAAAGGTCAAGGTCAGCTAAAGTGTCCCCGTAACTACAATATTTTCATTTAAAGAATAAATGAAAATAAAAAAAAATCGAAAAATGATCAATTTAAGGGTGAAAACTGAAATTTCTGTTTTCAATTGAACATAATAACCTAAGTTGAATTTGAATTACTTTTCATTCAAATATTTACTATATTTACTATATACTTACCTTTCATACATTTTTTTGAAACTGACGTTGATTTTTGTATTTTTTGTTACACTTAATAAAGCTCGTGTTGAACATCCCCGCTTATATCATCAAGATCGCTTTGCCACAATACAATGAAGATCACCAAAGCGACCATAAGAAAAAGTTTGAAAGTTTAAAGTTATACAGCAAAGTATCTGAGTAAATACTTTCTTACGGATAAAATAAAATAGTTGAATTAAGATTTAAAATAAAATAAAACAAAAACCGTCTCTGTTTTCACTGGAGTTACGTAAGTGTTTTTCTATCCTTTTGTATTAGTCCATCATCATCATTTCCATAGCATCTCTTTGCTGTTCCATTTATGTTGGAATCTGGTTTTTATATATTTCTATTAGGTGTAATTTTGTGTATTTTTTTCCTTATCCTTGGTCTTCGATTCATCACTTTTGATTGATTTCCACTAACACTTTTAGGTTTTTATTTTTTTTATTTTTAAATAACTGATTCCCATACATAAACAAACAAATATAAACAAAAACACAAGTCCGATATGTGTATTCGCTACCCCGGTCGTCACGTTAAGTGTATTTAAAACAGACAAAAAGAAATGGAAATAAAAAAATACAACAAAAACAAAGGTAACAGCAAATTTTTTTTTTACATTTGACATTTCACTCGTCAATATATTTGCTCAATTCACAAGTACTAAAACTATGTTTATTCTTTCATCTATTCGTTAATATTAAAAATATTCCGCCATAAAATAAAATGGATTGTGTATATAACCTGATTTTAAAATATATTATCCGCACGAATCACTATTTGCATTTAAAATTATTATATTCTAAATAATCAAAAGGATTACTTAGTAAGTTAAGTATAACCGTAAATACACATATCTGATTTTAACCATTAATTTTGTTAGGAAACAATTTTATCACGTCCAGTCCAGTCCACTGCACTTCAACACTTCATTCACTCCCCCCAAACAAAATTGTTTGCATTTGTATATGTGGGGACATATGCAGTTGTAGATTGAGAAATGCGGACAGCTATTTAAATACAGTATAGAATCAGGTGATCTATAGATGAAATATAATTAAAATACTTCACACCACCGATCGTATTCGTATAGTGAAAAATCCCGTTTGCACCCTGCCCCTATCGGGATTCGAACCCGATACCTCCCGCTCCAACTGCCGCAGCTTTATCCACTGCGCCATCTGGGCGAATTGTGTGAGGTTGTAATATGTAGTTGTTCACTCGTGATGATTTTATTAGTAGAAAATTTCATGTACGTTTCAAGATAATATACAACACAATAGATGCGTTATTACTTTATATAAGTTTATTATTTTTTTAAAAAGTTAGATACAATATCTGAAAGTCTTAAAGTATATTATTATTTTTCTTTTATTTGTTATAATTTTTAAAAGAATATTTTTACTATTTTCATATGTATTTTGTCAAATAAAAAAGATTCATTCAAGTATTAATACTAATTTTAATAACCATGTTAGTGGAATATGTAAACTATTTAGACACATTTTTAACAAAATTGTCTCATAACACTAATCTTTACAGTAACATCCATCTCGAGAATTTTCTGCAATCCATTGTAAATATCGTGTAACACGAGTATAAACTCCTGGATAATATGGTCGAGCACACCCATTACCCCATGACACTACACCAATAAGTTCAAATCGTTTATCGGATCGTTGTGCAATTAAAGGACCTCCAGAATCACCTTGACATGAATCTTTTTTACCAACACCTGGATAACCAGCACACAACATGTTGTCTGTGATCATTTTCTCAGTGTAATTTGTATTTTTTGTACAATCTTCGTTTGAAATTATAGGGACATCGACTTCTTGTAAAATACATGATGGTTTACCATCTTCTTTTAATGTGCCCCAACCAGTTGCGATTCCTATGTGTCCGAGATATGTTTCATCTGCAATATAATTAAGAAAACAAGATTTTGTTTAGTTTGTTAAAAATGGAAAATTAAAAGTAACATTTTAATACAAAAATTAGAATTTACTAAAAAGAAAACCAGTGTTACGACTGTATGTTAAAAGTTTTATTTCTTTTTTTTATTGAACGAGTTTTTTTAATTTCTTTTTCATAGCTTTTTGTACACGAGTAAATTATTTAAAAAGTACTCATCTGGTACATCTTATACTCGTACATAAGTTGATTGAGATTTGAAGATTGTCCATAACGTCTCTAGCTTCTGTTTCATTTTCGAGATTTTCTCGTTTTAAATCTGATCATCATTGAGTTATGTAAGTTTTATGGGCAGTTTATTATGGTCGTATATTTCTTAGATATAACGTTTAGTCTATTGACTTATCAGTCTATGGAAATAATGGCGTTATCATAATATTTGACATCTTCATCATCTAGGTGCCTAACAAGGATTTTATGCCACGTCCTTCCCTATCATCAAATACAGCTAGACAGTCTACAGCACCGCAGAGATGTTACAGAACTCTGCGTGTTCTTAGATTAATAAATTGTAAATGTTCTGCATAAATTGTAAATGTTCTAAATGTTCTGCAGTTAAAGGAGAAAATGCCACCATTTGTTACGCCAGGACGGGTAACACGAGGAACGGTTAATGCACATAGGTTAACGGTGAAGCTGCCGAAACCTCGAACTGAAGATGCAAAGCGCGAATTTATTTATCGAAAATCTAAGAAGTGTAACTCGTTTGTGTGGTTTCAATTTCCGTTGAAGTATAAAATGCACAAGTTTAATGCAGTTATCAACCTTTACTTGAAGGATCACGCGTTGGGTGCAGAAGCTCTGACAGTTACAAGGAGCTAGGTCAGTCTAAATGTCCGCCCTGCACCAAATTAAAACAAAACGTAAAAAAAATAGAGTATGAAGGAGCCCATGTCTTGTTGGACTAATGAAATTAATTATTCTTTGTTATTTGATTAGCCTATTTGATCACCTTCGATCTTGGATATTAATACAGATATGGTGAACTTAATTTTTAACTTTTACGTATTACTTAAGTGAATAATAACAAACCATCTTTCGCGGTATGATTATTTTAATAGTTTTGTAATTTTCACAACGTTACTTAAGGAATGTGTTGAATTTATTGGGATGCGTTGACTTATAGTTGCGATTAGTAATAGGATAAAAACTATGCCTTTCATCGTGCTACGCGGTGGGTGATACGCAGTGGTTTGATTATACGTGGTGGTTTTAATATGCTCTTGATTAAAATATGTTTTATAAAGTTTTCGATGTCGTTTTTATAACATTCCAGTAATAGTGGTCCCAATAGGGCATCCAACCCGGTTAAAACCGAATCCGGCTAACCGGTTAATTGTCAATTTTTTTACTTTCCTCAAACCTGGTTTTTTTGATACGGTTAACCGGTTTCTTAGTAATTTAGGATTATTATACTTTACAATGTTATTATGGTATATTAGTTGCTTTCCAATCGATCAACCGCTAGTAATTCGTTGCGTGTCTTTAGTACCCGCTAGTAATTCGTTGCGTGTCTTTACTAAATAATCCATAAATTTAGCAAAGACACACAACAAACTACTATCGGTTCAATAGCGGGTACTACCGGTTGGTCGATTGGAAAGCAACTGTTGTAAATTTTTAATAAAAAACATTGACTGAGGAAATTTTATTTGTTTTATTTTTTTGTTCGTAAATATAAGTAGTGTATGTGTTGCTTTACATTTTCCTATATAGGGAAGTTAATAACGATTTAAATCTAAAAATGTATGATGTACTAAAAAAGAGATTTTTAGAACGGAGAAATAAAATACAAGTTTCTCTCATAAATATATTCAAACCGGATCGTTACCAGCAAAATCAAACCAAATCGATGAATTACCATATGCAACGGGAAAGGGAAATTATATGTTCAAATTTGGAACAGTTAAGTGAAGCTACAGAAACAGAAGATTAAACATTTCAACCATATGCTTCACCTTCAAAATGTTTAGTCGTTGAAATGCAGAAGACTAATCTCTTCATTGTCTAAAAACTACCATCCAGATTTTGAAGTTGATTGCTTAAAGGAGTTTCGATTGATTGAGGCGACCGGTACTCGAACAAACAATTTGAAACACCTGCTCGATGTACTCAACTCTATTCAACCTACGTCAACATCAAGCGAACGAATATTTTCCGTGGCAGGAAATTTCTGCACCAGTATCAGGAGTTCAATTAAATATGGAACTCTAGATGCGTTAGTGTTTCTTAAATACTACTTTTTGAAGAAATAATTATTCCTGTAACCTTATTTATTTTAAGTCGTTTTTATTGATTTAAATAAACCGGTTAACCGGTTTATTCGGTTTTTATAGCCTAAAGAAACCGAAAAACCGGTTTTGAAAATTTCTCGGTTCTTAGGATGCCCTAGTTCCCTAGTTCGGTTGTACGTATCATGAAATCCTTGGTAACCACCCAACGGGGTTGAATGAAACTCTCTAAAAACTTGTTTTTGCTCTTTTTTGTTAAGAGTTTCTCGAATTTCAGTAACGGGTGCTCTTTTTTCTATAGTTGACTCCACGTTACTCATGGCTTGTGATCTCGAGATAACCTTATTTTTGACGGCTTTTACAAGCCAAAATTGTCCCGTACAATCTGACTCGAACGGTTTCGATCACGAGCCAGCTCTTCATATTAAGGCAAGCAACCAGAAGATACCAGATCCATCTCTACGTCGTGGAGCCATCGTCGCCGATAGCGACCTCTTCGCCTACCGAAAGGCGACTCTTCCTTCAAAGATTGCTGTATCATTTGTCCTTTGATTTCATGCACGATATTAGGAGTTTCCATTAAATTCCTGATCTCGTGGTTGAAACGTACTCGGTATGTGCCATCAACGTCGCATTTTGGGCCATATCACACGCATGAATCTTTTCTCGAATGTTAGAAACCATCTTTCGTACTCATCCGTCAAGGTCCAACTCTCACATCCATACATGACAACGGGTCTGATCAACACTCTGTAAACTTTCAGCTTATCCGTATTTGCAAGATATTTTGATTTCAGCAGTAGACGTAAATGATACAAAGCCCGATTGCCAGAGGCAGAAGAACATTGATATATTCTCTCACACTATTCGTGAGTAATAAGGGATCCAAGATCTCATTACTCCTTCAAACGTGTGGTTACCACTACTGAAATCACTTGCGACTTGGACTCTAAAACCAGAGATCATATTTTTGGTTTTGGACTCAAAACCAATTGAGATCAACGGAAGCTGAACACCGTTCCAGTGGATCTCTTTCACTCCGTTGCCATTTGATCCAATCACACAGATATCATCTGCATATGCAAGAAGTTGATTGGATTGTTGGTAAAAGATATTGTCCTGAGGTGTTTCACTTCTACGAAGGATGTATTCTAACATGAGATTAAAAAGTATCGAGGACAGCGCATCTCCTTGTCGAACACCAGAAGTGATTGCAAAATTTCTTGATAGATTGTTCTTAACTTTGACACAGCATTGTGACTGCGTTACTGTCATTTTACACAGATGTACTTATTTTTCGGTATTCCTTAATATTTAAGCGCATACAATAGCCTCTCTCGGTTGATCGAGTAATAGGCTTGCTTGAAACCTAGGAATACCTGGTGTACATCGCGAGATGTTTCGTAGTACATGGAAAGAATCATCCGTAGCGAAAAAACTTAATCAACGACTGACCCATTTGAACGAAATACTCCTTGGTAGTGACAATTTACTCCGCCAGAGGATCGTATGACAGTAACTTGTATGCTGTGCAAAGGATAATTCAAAGGGTAATCGATAATCTCGAACTTCAAACGATCACTCTTCTTGAATATTGGGAATAACGCGGATACTTTCCATTCTTCATGCATAGCTTCATTTCGCCATACCAATCGAACAAGGTCGAAAAGACAGTTCCACAAAGTTAGCCCTCCGAATATCATGATCTCTGAATTAATGCAATCAACTCCCGCTAAACGATTTTTCTTTAGTCTCTCCATGGCCATGATGAATTCTTCATAGGATGGATCGTCAATGGACATCTCTGCGGTGTTAATGCAATCAACTCATGTTGAACGATTTTTCTTTAGTCTGCATGACCATGGTTAATTCTTCATGGGAAGAATCCTCAATGGACACTTCTGCGGCCTGTATTTGAAAGTATTCAAATGCAGCTTATGAAACATTTGGAATATTAAGTAGGTCAGAAAAATGTTCATGCCATGTATCGAGTACCGCATGGCAGTTTGTTTTGTTTTTTTAAATTTAGCTTTAATAGGGTGCAGGGCGGCCTTTTAGATTGTCTTAGCTCCTTGTAACTGTCAGAACTCCTGCGCGTGATCTTTCAAGTAATGGTTGATAACTGCCTTAAACTTGTGCATTTTATGCTCAAACGAAAACTGAAAACCAGATAACGAATTTCACTTCCTATAGATGTTCGATAAGTGCATTCGCACTTTCCATCTTCAGTTCCACAGCTTCACCGTTAACCATCGTTCATGCGTAAAAGGTTTCTCGTGTTACCGGTCCTGGCGTAACAAATGGTGATATTTTCTCCTTTAATTCCTTAGAACATTTACCATTTATTTATCAATAGAACACGCAGAGTTTCGCAACATCTCTGCGGTGCTGTATAGGCTGTCTAGATCTTTCGTAGCCTTTTACCACAAAAGGGTATTCGTTGTGACTTGTTTTGCGAGAACGTGCATATTTGTGTTTTTCTCGTTAAATTTGACCTTACTTTTTACTCCCCACTCAAATATTGTACTCAAATCGGAATGAAGCGAAATGACATCTTCCAGCCGTTTACCGTTTAACTGTGAAGGAGTACGCTCGACCTCGAATGAAATAGAAGGGTACAATGGTGCATCATCAGCAAAACTGTGGATACGGTTTACAGTGCTACCAACAAGTCATTGATGTATAACAAAAACAAAGTTGGTGACAAAACTGATCTCTGAGGGACTCCGGCATTTGGGATGATCTCCCATTTAGCACAACGTTGATCTTTCGGTCTTTGAGAAAGCTTCATCGAATCCAAGCCGTATATTACAAGTTTACAAATGAGATTCTCATACCAAACCTTGTCAAATGCCTTGGATATTTAAAAAGCGATTGCAAAGGCTTCTCTGTATTGTTCTAGGGCGAGATTTCATTTGTTTACAACATACGTCAAGAAATCGGTTGTGGAGCGCCTTTCGGGGAAGCAATATTGTTTATCTGAAATTATTTTATTAATCTCAAGAAAATTCACCAGTTGTTGGTTAATGAATTTCTCAAAAACTTTAGCCACGGCTTAACTTTAGGCATGGCCTTATTAATGTCCATTGTCTTCAGCTTCCTGCAGACAATTCCTCCGAGATGTTGATAGGATCCATTTTGAAACCACTTATATTCTTTAACCGAATTTCGTTTATACTTCTTGTGAGCAGATTTAGTTTGTCTGGCTACTTTGGTGGCTTCTTTTGAAAAGAGTTTAAAGTTAGGGTTGGGATTGGAGTTATGGTAAATGCCATAGACGCCATGGCTGCTGTTTAAGTTCTGGTGGTGTTTCGACAGATATTTTTACGGTTATCAGGTTGTTACGGCTGCATATACCTATTTTACTATTCAGAAATAATATAGTCGGTACATTTAAAAAAACGGGGCAACGTCCAAACAATTTAATTTTTTTTGGTTTTTGCATTATTTGTGCAACCATATGATTTATATTTATTTTGAAATATAGGTCATTGAACTATATTAGTATTGTATTTATTTTACATTTTTTAGTGGTATTGACCTATTTAAGTTTTTCTAAGTGGAAATAGCTTTACAGGAATTTTCTGAATGTTTGTAACCATTTAGTGTATGGGTGAATTTGGTATATGGATGAGTAAAGTAGACGATAATTAGTATATGTAAAGAGAAATTAAATCAGGATTCGGGTTTTGCGAAAAATTGGAAAATATCGTCAGTTTTTAGTATGAGGCCATCGTGCTACGTTGTTAAAATAAAAATAATAAAATTAAATTAAAATAAATTAATAAAAAGCTTAGCAATTTTTTTTTTTTGATTGAAAGCACATGTTATTGGTCAATATAGCGTTTGAAAGTTTCGATTATAGAAACTAATAGTATCAACTAAGGCACACCGATCAATCGAGATATATTATGGGAAATAATATATATTAATTTGGGTTATGCTAAGTAGCGGGTGAGTTAATGCGGGTTTTTTTTTGATAACGTTTAATCTGACTAGTGTTATGTTATTTTTCTTTAGCGGCCTCGCTAGCATTAAATCTTAAACATAAGAAATTACGATTTAAAAATATATATGTATACATACTCGTATACTTAGGAAGATTCATAGAGTTAGCTGCCGCAGCTAGCAAGAAGAACTGCATATAGATAATAAAAATTTGGATACTCACTAGTATCTCCAAGAATACTATAACTATTACCATAATAATTATTATTATTAATTTTTATATATTTAGTAATATAATTAAACAAAAAACAGTGTGTGAAGCAACACGTATTTTTTCAGTAGTAAAAAACGCCATAGGAATCCAAGAGTACTCTTCGAGACCTGTAGGTGAGTTATTTATTTTTAATTTTTTTATATATCGAGTTGCTTCTCATGAAATTTATTTTATTTATATATACTTTGTGTTTTTTTATATATATTTTTAATTTTTATTTAAATTACATTTTTTGAATTAAATAAATAAGTTAATGTTTTTCTAAGGAAAAAGATAATAATTATTATGAATTATTAAGTGGGTTATATTTGTGGATGGTGATGTATTGGTCTGACCATGTGTGAACACTTTTACTTTTTATTTTTTTGCAACACGTATTTTTTGTAGTGTCTTTTTTTTATGTCGGCAGAGAACCCTCCCACAGACCACTGCGGTCTACCTAAATAAAACGTGTTGGCCGATCATAGAGGCACGGTAACAAAATGGCGCCGTGGAGATGATGGAATTATCATGGAGGCACATTAGAGGCTTTTACACCAAGAAATGAAATCGTAATTCGGAAAAAGCAGCAGTAAAAAATTTCGCAGTATGTTGGAATTGTAAAGATCTGGGGCACCGGTACGAGGATTGTTTAAAATCATTTTTAGATATTTTTTGTTTTGGATGTGGTACTGCTAACGTTCGCAAACCAAATTGTACTAATTGTTTAAAGTTCAAAACGGAAAACAAATTGCCGAGTGTGGGTCAAATGAGGGGAACATATCTCGGAGAAAACAATTACAAGTTGGCGTCGAAGGACACCAACAAATTAATTCCTTCATAGATTTAGATGTAAATAAAATTATTTTTAGAAAAAATGAATTCCAGAATGAAATACAAAATATGAATTTTAAAGAACAGAAAAATAGGAAAATTTTACGGTCAATAAATTATTTTAGAGGAAAGAGCAATCTTCTTAAAGTTTGCATTGCATCTTTAATAAAGACTATTTCACTAGATGATCCTCGTCTACACGTTGAAGTCGAAATTGTTGGAAATCGGGTGACCGGGCTTCTTGACAGTGGTGCCACAATAAGCGTTTTGGGTAAACGATCACTTGAATTCTTAAATAAAAACAAAATTAAATTTCATAAGCTTAGATCTCATATCAAGACAGCTGATGGAACCAATAATGAAATAAAAGGATATGTTTGGTTGCCTGTCAAATTTGGAAAAAAAACAAAGCATATAAAATTTTGTATTGTACCTACACTGAAATCATTTCTATATTTGGGTATTGATTTTTGGCACAAATTCAAAATTATACCAAAGATTACACTAAGTGAAATTTCCGAAGAATTTGTTTCAGATAGTAACTCTCATAAACTTTCAGTCAAAGATAAAAATGAACTGGACCGAATTATTCAATTGTTTCCATCATTCACGAAGGATGGTTTAGGAAAAACTAGTATGCATGAACATGAAACTGATATTGTGAAAGGCACAAAACCAATTAAGCAGCGATATTATCCAGTCTCACCAGCAATCCAGAAAGATATGTATGACGAAATAGATCGTATGATTAGCTTAGGCGTGATCGAGGTTAGCAAGAGTTCTTGGAGCTCTCCTATCACCAGCGTAAAGAAAGCAAACGGAAATACGAGACTATGCTTGGATGCCCGCAAGCTCAACGCAGTGACAGAAAAAGACGCATATCCCCTACCTATCATTGACGGACTTTTAGCACGACTTTCCGATACAAAATACATTTCAGCACTTGACCTTAAGGACGCTTTTTGGCAAATTTCGCTTGCGGAATCGGCTAAAGATAAGACGGCTTTTACAGTACCGGGTAGACCACTCTATCAATTCAAGGTGATGCCGTTTGGATTGTGCAATGCAGCCCAATCAATGTGTCGTCTCATGCATAAGGTCATACCACATGAAATTCATGATCGTGTTTTCGTTTATTTGGATGATCTCTTGGTTATGAGCGGCACATTGCAGGATCATCTTGAGTTGTTAGAGTTGGTGGCTGACTTAATACGAACTGCAGGACTGACTTTAAATTTAGAAAAAAGTAAATTTATGATGAAAGAGATTCGATATCTGGGATGTTTAGTTGGTGAAAAAGGATTGAGACCAGATCCATCCAAAATAGAGGTTGTTGTGAACTTAGAACCACCTAAGACTGTCAAGCAAACTAGACGATTATTGGGAATGGCTGGATAGTATCGTCGCTTTATTGGAAACTTTGCGAGTGTTACTGCGCCGATTACCGAATGCCTTAAAAAGGGAAAATTTAATTGGACTCCAGAAGCTCAACAAGCATTTGAGCATTTAAAAATATTGTTGACATCAGCTCCAATTTTAGTACGTCCAAGCTACGATAAAACATTTTTATTAGATGTGATGCAAGCACCGAGGGTGTTGGAGCTATACTATATCAAAAAGATGATGAAGAAAACGAAATACCTATCAGTTTTATGTCACAGAAACTATCAAAAGCACAAAAAAATTACTCAGTAACCGAATTGGAGTGTCTTGCAGCAATTTTGGCAATAAAAAAATTTAGAGCGTACGTTGAAGGACACGATTTTCATCTAATAACAGATCACGCAAGCTTAAAGTGGTTAATGAACCAAAGAGATTTAACTGGCAGCTTAGCTCGTTGGAGTCTGAAGCTTCAGGGATACCGCTTTAAAATTGAACATCAAAAGGGTAAGGATAATGTGGTTGCTGATATGCTGTCACGTATATATTGTGATGAGATAAAAGAGTTCGACGAATGTATTAAAAAAATATGTAATCCCAGCTTATTAAGTCAAGAAGATATTAATGATGATGAATATACAAAACTTCGAGAAAAAATAATCTTAGAACCAGACAAATTTCCAGCATTTAAGGTTCATCAAAATTTTATCTTTATCAGGCTTGAGCCGAAACAAAATAGTGAGCTATCAGACTTATCTATTTGGAAGTGGTGGATACCTGTGGGAATACGACATAAACTAATCGTTAAAAATCATGATGACCCTCTTTCAGCTCATGGTGGTGTTGCTAAAACGTTGGATAAACTTCGAAGGTATTATTTTTGGCCAGCAATGACAAAGCAAGTTGCGGAATATATCGGCAAATGTGTGATATGCAAAACGACAAAGCCTATGAACCGACAACCTAGACCTCCTATGGGAAATGCGTACCAAATCGAGAGACCTTGGCAACGAATTTATATAGATTTGCTTGGTCCATACCCAAGATCAACACAGGGTAAGACAGTCATATTAATTGTTCTAGATCATTTAACAAAATTTGTTTTGTTAAAACCACTGAATAAGGCTACATCTCAGAAAATTGTAAAATTTTTAAAAAATGAAGTTTTTTATGTTTACGGAGTTCCTCAAACGATACATTCCGATAATGGAGCACAGTTTTTGAGTACTGAATATAAAGAAATGCTACAACAATTCGGTATTATTGGATCGAAAACAGCTGTATACTCACCCCAATCAAATGCGTCGGAACGGGTGAACCGTTCGGTGTTGTCCGC
This sequence comes from Tipula lateralis, assembly GCA_963932295.1. Classification (NCBI taxonomy): domain Eukaryota; kingdom Metazoa; phylum Arthropoda; class Insecta; order Diptera; family Tipulidae; genus Tipula; species Tipula lateralis. The sequence continues at coordinate 81,381,096 of OZ010736.1, read as the reverse complement.
AATACGTGCATATGTAACAGAGAAACATACCAGTTGGGATAAGTACATTCACGAAATAGCAGCAGCTTTAAGGAATGGAATACATGAATTTGTTCAAAGTTCACCTCATTTTCTTCTATTCGGTTACCATAAAATTAACCACGGAAATGATTATGCTATACTAAAACAATTGGGAGATATTTCCGAAGGAGAAGTTTTATTACCACTACCAGCTAGGTTAGCACTTGTCCACGAAGCTGCAAAACAAAATATTAATAAAGCTTATGAAAAGAGTGCTAAGCGATACAATTTACGATCAAGACCAGTGGAATATATAGTCGGTCAAACGGTTTTTGTCCGCACACATCCACAAAGTGATGCAACAAAAAAGTTTTGTTCTAAATTTGCACCGAATTTTTTTCACGCAATAATCGTTCGTAAGATTGGTAATGTTAATTATCAAGTCAAAAATTTAAATGGCAAGATTGTTGGTATTTTTCACGCAAAAGACATCCGAGCTTAAACACCAATATATTTACACGTTTATATCATACAGCCGATATTTATTTTCAGATTCTATTTGTATTCAAAATAATTATCAAATAGAACCTGTGCTGTTACGGCTGCATATACCTATTTTACTCTTCAGAAATAATATAGTCGGTACATTTAAAAAAAACGGGGCAACGTCCAAATAATTTAATTTTTTTTGGTTTTTGCATTATTTGTGCAACCATATGATTTATATTTATTTTGAAATATAGGTCATTGAACTATATTAGTATTGTATTTATTTTACATTTTTTAGTGGTATTGACCTATTTAAGTTTTTCTAAGTGAAAATAGCTTTACAGGAATTTTCTGAATGTTTGTAACCATTTAGTGTATGGGTGAATTTAGTGTATGGGTGAATTTGGTATATGGATGAGTAAAGTAGACGATAATTAGTATATGTAAAGAGAAATTAAATCAGGATTCGGGTTTTGCGAAAAATTGGAAAATATCGTCAGTTTTTAGTATGAGGCCATCGTGCTACGTTGTTAAAATAAAAATAATAAAATTAAATTAAAATAAATTAATAAAAAGCTTAGCCATTTTTTTTTGATTGAAAGCACATGTTATTGGTCAATATAGCGTTTGAAAGTTTCGATTATAGAAACTAATAGTATCAACTAAGGCACACCGATCAATCGAGATATATTATGGGAAATAATATATATTAATTTGGGTTATGCTAAGTAGCGGGTGAGTTAATGCGGGTTTTTTTTTGATAACGTTTAATCTGACTAGTGTTATGTTATTTTTCTTTAGCGGCCTCGCTAGCATTAAATCTTAAACATAAGAAATTACGATTTAAAAATATATATGTATACATACTCGTATACTTAGGAAGATTCATAGAGTTAGCTGCCGCAGCTAGCAAGAAGAACTGCATATAGATAATAAAAATTTGGATACTCACTAGTATCTCCAAGAATACTATAACTATTACCATAATAATTATTATTATTAATTTTTATATATTTAGTAATATAATTAAACAAAAAACAGTGTGTGAAGCAACACGTATTTTTTCAGTAGTAAAAAACGCCATAGGAATCCAAGAGTACTCTTCGAGACCTGTAGGTGAGTTATTTATTTTTAATTTTTTTATATATCGAGTTGCTTCTCATGAAGTTTTTTTATATATATTTTTAATTTTTATTTAAATTACATTTTTTGAATTAAATAAATAAGTTAATGTTTTTCTAAGGAAAAAGATAATAATTATTATGAATTATTAAGTGGGTTATATTTGTGGATGGTGATGTATTGGTCTGACCATGTGTGAACACTTTTACTTTTTATTTTTTTGCAACACGTATTTTTTGTAGTGTCTTTTTTTTTATGTCGGCAGAGAACGCTCCCACAGACCACTGAGGTCTACCTAAATACAACGTGTTGGCCGATCATAGAGGCACGGTAACAAGGTTGTGGTCAGAATTTCCAATTCCAGCCTCGACTCGTGGTTCCATGGAATGCGGAATTTTTGTAAGACAAAGATCCAGAATATGACTGCTTATCGAATTTTGATCACTAACAATCTGCGTAAGGTCATGGGAAATAGCAAGCCACTCCGTCTGATGCCCAGCACAGTTCGTATTTTGGTGATTCAGCCATTATTTATGGTGGAAATTAAAGTCACAATTAATAATTAATTCGCAGTAGGGATGTTGATTGCAAATGTTATCACATTTGTCGAAGTTTTGTCAGAAATTCATGATTTCTGAATTCGTTTGATTGGAGGATCCATTTAAACTAATAAAAAAAGGATTTTATTAGGAAGGGATATTTTAAGTACAATAGTTTGAACACTTTTTGAGAAAATTTCGTTCTATTGATGTCGAGCACATACCGTACTGTGGTTTTTTATGAATATGCACACTCCACGTTGCAACTCGAATGCTTCTAACTGGTAGCGCTTGAAGTAGAATTCGTTCTCGTCGATGTTATGAAATACTTTTGTTTCCGGTAGCAATAATATGAATGTTGGATCTGCGTGATTCGAGATGTTGATGTGCCCAATTTTTATTAGTCACGAGTCAACGGACATTGGCAAAATGGATGGTAAGGCTATCAATATTATCTTTACGAGGATTTTGTCTAGCCCCGAGATTCGAAGAAGCATTTTTCGCGGATTTTTTAATTTTGATACTCATTATAAAATAAAAAAACTTTTTTGTGCTCAAAAATGCGAAAAACCGTCCCAAAAAAAATAAAAAATTAAATAATAAATACAAAACTTCAAAATTAAAATAGATTAACGCGGGCGAAATAATAAACTGAACGTAAATAACAAGTAAAAATTATAAGAATGAAAATTAAATAAATAACAAAAAACAAAAAAAAAGTTTTACGGATGTGGAGGTGATGCAACCATTTTAGTCGAATTAACAAAACGTTAGCCAAAGTACGTGAAAGGTTCTACTGGACAGCATGTAGACACGCAGTGGTTGAATGGTATCAAAAATGAGACCAGTATATGGCAGTGAAAGGACCGGTAAAGAAGAGCCGTGGAGCGATATAACAATAAAATGTAGGGGCACCATTCGAGAGGATTGCCATAGATGTGGTAGGACCATTTCCAACTAGCGAAAGCGGCACCAAATATGTGCTAGTAATTATGGACTACTTCAGTAACTGGCCAGAAGTATACCCTATCCCAAATCAGGAAACAACAACAATCTCCAATGCAATAGTATACAATTGGATAAGTCGTTATGGGGTACCTGTGTGAATCCAATAAGAAGAAGAGGAAAAACATGAATGCATTGAGTAAAAGAGACAAAATCAATATAGTTAAAGAAAATGTATAAAAGTTTTTAAGTATAGTGTAGTGATTTGTACGCGTAAGAATAAAAAATAAAGAGTGAAAAACAATTATTGCGTTTTAATAAATACATTAATAAAAAAAATCAAACTATATACAGTCCACATCGAAACATTTGGTCCTTGCTAACCGGATATTTACATAAATATCAACAATCAATTTATTATAAATTTTGTGCAACGCATTACAGCCAAAATTGGAAAAAACCGCAATTAATATAAAACTAAATACTGTTAGACCCAGCTTGTCTATACAGTCACTGCATACAATAAAAAGAGTGGTTCCATATTCTATTCTACAAAGTACAAAACTGTAACCACATGGATGTTTTAACCAACAATTGAAATAACAGCGTGCTGAATTTCTACAAATCTACAATCTACACATACATCAACCCATCATCTTGAATTTCAATATTTCAAATTATTTTATATTCAGTAGAGATAAATACAACAAATAATTTATCATAACGCCAACTGTAATATACGCCACAAGGTTTACCAACGGTATTATACGATAACGGTATATTTGTAATACGCATTACGCAGTACGCACATACAAACAATATTATCATCATCATTATATAGTGTAGTCTAGTGTCAGGTACCGAAACTAAATGTTATGCCATATTTTATACCATTTAATTTAATGATTGCATATCAATATTCAATAAATATTTCATTATATATATAATTTAATTTTAATACTTTATGCTATCCATTCATATTTATATTAATTAATTATATACTAAATTAAATATTAAGTATTATTATTCCGTCAATTTTTAAATTAAAATACATAAGGGAAATGAAAACATTTACAGTCATGGAAGCTCAAATTAAAGCAAATAAAAAAAAATTGTCTTCACTAAAAGCAAAGTGTACCATTATAAAAAAATTTATGGACCAGGCTACTGACGACACAACATACATCGAATATAAAGCTCGACATGATTCTTTAAAGAAAATATACAGTGAATTTTAACAAGTGACTGCAAAACTAACAGAACTTGTAGACGAAAATGATTTTGCATTATACATTGAATTATTTACTGAGTTTGAAGAAACTTACTTAATTCTTCTATCTAATATTTTAATTAAAATGCATTAGCACGAACAACATCAAGGTCAAGAAAATGAATTGGTGCTTTCACGTTTCCAATCTCAAACATTAGCTTCATCTGATTCATCAGAAATCCAATTGGAATCTATTAAAGCACAGGCAGCCAAGTCACCACAAATTCAAGTACCAACATTCAATGGCGATCCTACCCAGTGGTTGACTTTTAAAGACATACCTATACTGCCATTATTCATAATAATAACAAAATTTCCAATATCGTGAAATTCATTTATCTACTTGATAAACTCAAGGGTGATGCTCGTGATACTGTAGGCCACATAACTCTGACATCTGCTGGTTACGATAAGGCTTGGGCAAAAATAAACCAAACTTATAACAATGTACGTCTCACAGTTGAGGTTCATATTGAGACACTATGTTCACTCTTACAAATCAAAAAAGACAATGCACAGGATCTGAAAATATTATCGAACGCTTGTCGCAATCACATTTCATCTTTGGAAGCGTGTAACTTAGAGGTCTCAGGTTAAGGTGAACAAATTCTCATTTATATAATAATTAAAAAATTTGACGTTCAACTGCGTAAAGAATGGGAAGACAAATTGACGCAAACAGATATGCCTACTTGGACACAATTAAAAGAACTTCTTCAAATAAAATGTAGAGTGCTTGAATCTGTCGAACAAACTAAAAAACAAATAAATGTTTTTGCACAAAGTGCACATAAATCTAACTATAAGGTCCAAACTAACTTTAACAAAAATTATAGAAAATGCAGTACATTCGTGTTGTCAAATTCTGCAAAAAATGAAAACTGTCTAATTTCGAATGATAAGAAATATAATAACAATAAACAAATTTATGTCGCATATATCATCCGCTTTTTGTTTGCCAATCATTTTTTAAATTATCTCCTAATGATCGCTTACAAAAGGCAAAGAAACTAAAGGTTTGCATCAATTGTTTTGGATCATCCCACTCAATAGATCATTGTAAATCAAGTGGCTGTAGAGTATGCCATTCTAAACATCACACCATGTTGCACGATTCTTTAGGAAATAAATCAATCGAATTGCATGCCAATAACAATCAGGTTTTTCAAAATATGCACGCTTCCACAGTTTCAGAAGTTTTATTATCTACAGCAATTATTCATATCCAAGATAAATCAGGAAAATATCACGATTGCAGAGTTTTACTTGACTCAGGTAGTCAATCAAATTTTATAGTTTCATCTTTTGCAAATAAAATTGGCATTAATTCATGTACCATACCAAATTTAACCATCGGTGGAATTAATAAAACAAAAACCAAAATATCAAATAGTATATCTACAAATATCAAGTCTAAGTACAACCCATACAACAAACATTTAAATTTCTTAATCGTCCCACAAATTTCTGAATCACTGCCCCAAGCAAACTTAAACATTACTTCTTGGTCTATACCATCAAACTTAAATTTAGCTGATCCGATTTTTTTATTTCAAGACCTGTTGAAGCACTTTTGGGAGCAGAGATATTTTTTGATGTTTTAAAGTTAAATCATATTAAACTTAATAACAATATTACCATACTTCAAGAATCATCATTTGGATGGATACTTGGCGGACGATCGGTAACTCCAGTAACTACCAAACAACATAATTTTTATGCCCAACTTGAAACGAATTTCTCTGATGACCTAGCTCAATCAATTAAAATGTTTTGGGAAATTGAAAAGCTTCCAATTAAGAAAATACTTTCAGATGAAGAAAAGCAATGCGAAGAATTATTTTCAAAAACGCACTATCGGAGAGTTTCCGGTAGATACGTTGTTTCACTGCCTATAAAGCCCAATATGATTCTTGGTGAATCAAAAACCATTGCATTTAAACGATTTCACTATTTAGAGAATAAACTTAATTCTAATAGTTCTTTAAAGCAGGGATGCACCGAGTTTATAAATGAATACTTAAATTTAGGTCATATGAAAGAAACGGCTAACTTTTCACACACAAGTTCCAATTTTTTACCACACCATACCATTCTTAAGTCAAACAGATCTAGTACAAAATTACAAGTTGTCTTTGACGCTTCTACAGAAACCTAAAACCAATTATCATTAAACAATATATTACAAATCGGTCCTACAGTTCAACAGGATTTATTTTCAATAGTCTTTAGATTTAGAAAATATCGTTTTGCTTTCACTGCTGACATTTCCAAAATGTATAGACAGATACTTATTAATTCCGATCAGACAAAACTACAAACAATACTTTGGCGTTCAAATACTATTGACCCTATCAGGGCATATGAATTATTGACAGTAACTTATGGTACTGCTTCAGCACCTTACTTGGACACACGTGTTTTGACACAATAAGCGAATGATGAAAAGCATAATTTTCCAAATGCCGCTAGGGTTACAAAAACTGACTTTTATGTAGACGACATTTTATCTGGATCCAACACATTAGAAGAAGCCATTCAAATTCACACGGAATTGATTCATATGTTAAAAACTGGTGGTTTCGAACTACATACATAAATGGTGCGCAAATAATGAAAAATTATTAGAAAGGATACCATTAGAAAATCGTGAAAAACTTAAAAAAAATGAAGAAAATGGATCGGGATCTATTAAAACATTAGGTCTTATCTGGAGACCCGACGAAGATATTTTTGTATTTTTATATTTTTGTCAATCTTAACAAAACGGATTATGCTGGCAGAAATAGAAAAGCTTTATGATCCTTTAGGTTTATTAGGACCTATAATTATTATTGCTAAACTACAAATACAAATGCTATGGAAATCCCAAACTGGCTGGGATGAAGAACTTCCCACAAATGAATGCATAACTTGGAACAAATTTCGATCTCAACTTTCAATGGTTAACGAAATAAAATTAAATCGTTGTGTAATACCATCAATCTTAAAACAGAACTGCATGGTTTCTCCGATGCGTCGGAGAAAGCATATGGTGCTTGTGCGTATATAAAAACCATAGACGAACAAAATAATATTTCAATTGAGTTACTTGGCAGCAAATCGAGGGTAGCACCACTCAAAACATTATCACTGCCCCGACTTGAACTTTGTGGAGCTCTTTTACTCTCAAATCTAGTAAAAATAGTTATCGAAGCCATGTGCATAAATTTCAACAGTGTTAACTTATGGTCCGACTCCACCATCACTTTGTATTGGATTAAGACACCACCGTACAAACTAAAAACATTTGTAGCTAATCGTGTCAATGAAATACAAGAGCAAACATCTGAATATAGTTGGCGGCATATTTTATCTGAATCAAATCCAGCAGACTTGCTTACAAGAGAATTATCCCCACTTGAATTACCAATAACAAATTTATGGTGGCACGGTCCTGAATACTTACATGAAACAAATAACTACCCTAACGCTAATATAAATGATATAATAGACACATCTCAAGAATTTGAACTTAAATCAATACCACCTATAAATTTAATTGCCATTAATACATTGCCATTTAATTTAATCTCAAAATTCAGTTCATTTCAGAAACTAGTTCGTGTCACTTCATACTGTTTAAGATTTATTAATAATATTAACAAAAATAAAGACAAATTTTTTGGGCCTTTAACATTATTAGAGACTGAACGTTCAATAATACAATTGTGCAAGATCAGTCAATTTGAATACTCGAAAGAAATTAATTGCATTAGAAAAAAAAAGCCGATTCACAAAATTAATAATTTAAATCAATTAAATCCTTTTCTCGATAAAGACTCTTTGTTGAGAGTAGGTGGTCGACTATCTAAATCTTAATTGTCATATGATAATAAACACCAAATTTTACTACCTAATAAATGTCATCTTAGTTTATTAATTTTTAGACATGAACATCAACAAAACTTTCACGCTGGTCTGCAACTATTACTATCGTTAGTTCGCCAAAAATATTGGGTTCTTCATGGTAAATCCATTGCAAAAAAAGTTGTTCGTAATTGCATAGCATGTATTAAAGCGAAACCAGTTCGACCAGTTCGACTACAACAAATCATGGGCGACTTACCACCGGAAAGAATTTCACCAGCACGGCCTTTTAATGTAACTGGTGTTGATTTTTGTGGCCCCTTTCTTATTAAAAATAAATATCTAAGAAAATCAAATACCTCAAAAGTTTTTGTTGCCGTCGATGTCTGTTTCGTAACTAAAGCGATTCACTTAGACATTGTAAGTGATCTTTCGTCAGAAGCTTTTATCTCTTGCCTCAAAAGATTCATTTCTCGAAGAGGAAAAATAAAAACCCTTTATTCTGATAATGCCAAAACATTTATTGGGGCAGACAACATTTAAAGAAAAAATTACAAGATGACACAATTTTTAATTTCTGCAATACAGAAAGCATTGAATGGAAATTTATACCTCATCGTGAACCATATTTTGGAGGACTGTGGGAATCCGCAGTGAAATCGTTCAAGGGTCATTTAAAACAAGTAACCAATGGACAATACTACACAATGAGGAATTCTATACCCTCATTGTGCAAATCGAATCAATATTGAATTCCAGAACTTTATCAATTATATCTTCTGATCCAAACGACCCACTTCCTTTAACTCCCGGACATTTTTTGACAGGTGGTTCTATGAAAGCCATTCTTGAACCAATTATAGATAATTCGATGGCCTAAAAGTGGAGTCCATATGTCCCAAGGCTATACGTTGCTACACAGTGGAGATGACCTCGGAAATCTTGGAGTTGGCTTTCTCATTGGGCCGCAGGTAAAAAAGGCTGTCTTGTACTTCCAGGCAGTCGATAATCGAATGTGTAAGCTTCGCTTGCACATGAAATAAGCCAACCTGTCAATTGTTTGTGTACATGCGCCTACTGATGTAAGCCAACCCCAAGATAAAGACTCATTTTAGAATAATTTGGATAATGTGATGGGCACGATGTCAGATTGGTGATTTATGACTTAAATACTAAAGCTTGCAGAAATCAGACCGACTTATGTAATAATATAGGTCCGTACTCCCGACATGAAACTGCGACCGAAAATGGGGAAAGAATGATGTACTTTGCGATCGCTCGTGATCTCAAAGTGGCAAGTACATTCTTTTCTCATAAAAACATCCATTTGGAAACATGGACACATCCACGTAACAGATCCCGAAGATAAACTGACCATGTGTTGATTTCCAAAGGGCGGGCTCGGGTTGGCGATCTTATCGGTCGTCAACAAAATTGGTAGGCCGTGACCATTATCTGGTTACTGCAAAGCTACGATGGAAATTTTCGTACAAGGCAAGGAGGACAGGGGTATATACAACGCGATTTTCCTGTGAAGCTCTGATAAATAAAGAAACGCAACGAAAATATCAAGATCTTGTCAGCAATAGCATTTTGGCGTTCCAATTACCAATCTGATGAAGTGAATAGTGTCTGGGATGTATTGAAAACCTCGGTTGTCGAAGATGCCTAGCACATTCTCGGTATAGTAAAAACTAAGCCAACAAATGATTGGTTTGATGAGGAGACTCGTCTTGCTGTTGAGCAACGAGAAATAACCCACAATGAAACGCAGACTCGGTTTACAATTGCAAGAAGTGACAAAGAAGTTCTTGCAAGGAGGACAGCTAAACGCATTTGTAGACAGAAGAAGCGCAAATCATGAAAGGCTGAGATCCTAAGAGTACAACAACTCAGCAATGAGCACAATTCTCGTGGCTTTTTGTTTTAAAGGAATCACCGAATTGCACCATACCTTAAGATCTTGGCCAAGGTCCCTGTGGTCGGGGGAACGCTAAGAATTCCACCACAGTACCCAAAGCTTGTAGTAGGAGGCGACTAAAATGGTTGTGTAGCGGTTCAACATATTTGTTGAATAATATTTCAAACCGCTTCTTATTTATTAATGGAACTTTTTCATTAATGCCGAATTTTATTACGTCACGTTCTATCGTATAATCGAGGTAAATAAATATTCAGTGACCGATGTTCCATCTATATTTCAGTAGAATATTCTCGTTTCGATAGCATATTTAGCACAGTCAGTTTTTACTACTTTTGAATAGATATTTTCTCGTGTCGACATCTATTCAAAGTAGAACGCGTTTACATTATCATAATTAGGAGCTGCATTATCATTTTTTCGTGTTAGTATTTCTCGATCGTGGCGCGCGTGTCCTCCCTCTTGGTTGAGTGACAAGCCAATTATTTTCGGCCATTACATGCATTACCATTTTTTACATCAAGTGAATAACTTACCTTTATTTGAAGGGTGTGTGTCTCGTAGAACAAAATAAATTAACAAATAATTAAATAATTCAAACATTGAAAATAAAACTTGTAAATTAATTAAATTAACCAAAATTTGGTGGAATAATAAAATTAATAATAATAATTAACCGAAATATATATATTTAAATAAATAGTAAATAAAATTAACCTAAACATAAAAGTTGTTTAAGTGCTATATTGGTGACCCCGACGTGATGACCCCAAGGCCCGTCATTGGTGACCCCAACGGCCCTGTTTAGGGCATTACACGTCAAGATCTTCTGACACAAACCACCCTCTAATTTTCATCCTACCTTCTGCCTAACCTAACACGGAAAAAAGTTTAACTTCCCACAATAGAATTTCCCGGCCTTCTCTTTCAATACGTGGTAAGCTCGTTTCGCGTTCAAGGCATACATATTTCCAGAAAGTTCGTTTCATGTTGCAACAAAGCCAAATTCAATAAGGTGGGCGAATGTGGGCACCCACAAATACAGCATGCAGTCAGGTTCGTTTCACGTCGCAACAAGCCTACTTACTAAGCGGGCGAATTTAGGCACCCCACGCACTGCGGCACAAATAATCATAATTATTCGGAGGGGGAATTCACTTTCTGGGGAGTTATGTGGCGTTCTTGAGCAACTCCAAAATATATAATGAAATTATCTCACGCCCCAATTAATTAATAAAATATTTCGAGATAAGTTCTTGTAATTCACTAGTACTGTCGCGACACAACTAAACATATATATATATATATATATATATATATATATATATATATATATATATATATATATATATATATATATATATATATATATATATATATATATATATATATATATATATATATATATATATATATATATATATATATATATATATATATATATATATATATATATATATATATATATATATATATATATATATATATATATACGAATCGCACAGTATGAACATCAAGTCCGGCATCATATGCCTGATGAGATGGATTTGATCTTTTCGATCACACGGTCATTCAATGACGTCATCATCATCAGATTGAAACAGGCCTAGTGGATTACAAGATGCAAGGAACAACTCAGATTTACGATTACATTTCAAATTTACAGCTAAGCTACACGCTTCAGTTGCATCACATCCGTAAAACATTTTTTGGTTTTTTGTTATTTATTTAATTTTCATTCTTATAATTTTTACTTGTTATTTACGTTTAGTTTATTATTTCGCCCGCGCTAATCTATTTTAATTTTGAAGTTTTGCATTTATTATCCACGGATGTGGATGTGATTTTAGTCGCCTCCTACTACAAGCTTTGGGTACTGTGGTGGAATTCTAAGCATTCCCCCGACCACAGGGACCTTGACTAAGATCTTAAGGTATGGTGCAATTCGGTGATTTCTTTAAAAAAAAAGCCACGAGAATTGTGCTCATTGCTGAGTTGTTGTACTCTTGGGATCTTAGCCTTTCATGATTTGCGTTTCTTCTGTCTGCAAATGCGTTTAGCTGTCCTCCTTGCAAGAACTTCTTGCAATTGTAAACCGAGTCTGCGTTTCATTGTGCGTTATTTCTCGTTGCTCAACAGCAAGACGAGTCTCCTCATCAAACCAATCATTTATTGGCTTAGTTTTTACTATACCGAGAATGTGCTAGGCATCTTCGACAACCGAGGTTTTCAATACATCCCAGACACTATTCACTTCATCAGATTGGTAATTGGAACGCCAAAATGCTATTGCTGACAAGATCTTGATATTTTCGTTGCGTTTCTTTATTTATCAGAGCTTCACAGGAATATCGCGTTGTATATACCCCTGTCCTCCTTGCCTTGTACGAAAATTTCCATCGTAGCTTTGCAGTAACCAGATAATGGTCACGGCCTACCAATTTTGTTGACGACCGATAAGATCGCCAACCCGAGCCCGCCCTTTGGAAATCAACACATGGTCAGTTTATCTTCGGGATCTGTTACGTGGATGTGTCCATGTTTCCAAATGGATGTTTTTATGAGAAAAGAATGTACTTGCCACTTTGAGATCATGAGCGATCGTATTCTTTCCCCATTTTCGGTCGCAGTTTCATGTCGGGAGTACGGACCTATATTATTACATAAGTCGGTCTGATTTCTGCAATCTTTAGTATTAAAGTCATAAATCACCAATCTGACATCGTGCTCAGGTATAGAGCCCATCATATTATTATAAAATGAGTCTTTATCTTGGGGTTGCCTTACATCAGTGGGCGCATGTATACATACAATTGACAGATTGGCTTATCTCATGTGCAACCGAAGATTACACATTCGATTATCGACGGCCTGAAAGTCCAGTATCGTCTTTTTTTACCTACGACCCAATGATAAATCAAACTCCAAGAATTTCCGAGGTCATCTCCACTGTGTAGCAACGTATAGCCTTGGAACACATGGTCTCCACTTTTAGGCCATCGAGTTTCTTGGAGCGCTACGAGTTTCAGCCGATATTCTTCCAATCCTTAACCTCGTTTCCGGGTATTTAAGCGAGGATTCATTGTTTGTTTGGTTTTGTTGACATATTTAACAATTTGTTTTTTACGGATGCGGGTCGTTGACAATAGATGTTTTTCACCGTCGAGGAAAAAGATGTTATTGTACAATAATAACGACATATATTTTGTATTGAGGCTCTTTCCTCAACATTTAGTATATTATCCAGTTTCAATACCTCGTTTAGCTTACTCAGTCTATCAAAAGTGTATTGTAACTTTAGTGTACCGGTCAAGTATACCCCATCCAATCTTAAGCATGTCACTCAAGAAATCCTATCCATTTACACTTATATGAGTAAATAAAACGAAATTATTTCAATAAAATCTATTTTCCATGGAAATAAAGACAAAAGTTGTTTAAGAGTACAAAATACCATGGTACATATCAAGTATATACCAAGAGTATATTCCCAAAAGCAAAATAGTTAAAATAAAATCAAAAGGAATATAAACCTTTCCGTTAAAAGCACGACTTTTCTAAAATATGAATAAGCATATGCTAAATCAACATTTTAGCCAATTAAAATCGCAACAATCAATAGGTAATTTTTACTGATCATGTATATTATCGTCAATATAATGATCGTATAATGGTAGTGATCGTATTCGTAACAACCTCCACTCGCTTCTACTATTAATACACATGGCACTACATTAAAACCTCAATAGTCTTACAGATATAATCTTAATTCAAGTTTCATATAGGATTTTAATATGAAAACATTATTTGTAAAACTATTTAGAGTAGCAAAACAAGTAATATGGAAGGTTTTACTGTATGTACTGATAAATATGTATAAAACCTGCAAAAAGTATAAAATAAACAAGAAATTCTCTTTCAAACATAGGAATGAGAATTTTGAGGACGAAACGAAAAACGTGTATGTACGTGTACATAGTATGAATAGGACATTGAAATGTTTCAACATCAAAATTTTACTGATGTATATAAAACACACACACACACACAAGACAGAATACAAACATATATGAATATAAAATGTAATTCGCCAGTTACATTGAATATTTATTTATATATATATATATATATATATATATATATATATATATATATAAAACACACACACACACACACACAATACAGAATACAAACATATATGAATATAAAATGTAATTCGCCAGTTACATTGAATATTTATTTATATATATATATATATATATATATATATATATATATATATATATATATATATATATATATATATATATATATATATTAGGAGTACAAATTGAAAATGCGGGATTGATAACAGATGGCGTTACTAACGCTATACGCATCAGGCAGTACTGTGACTATGTTCATGTCAAAGCTACGTCTTATAGCTTTAATTTATATAAATTTATATAATATATATATATATATATATATATATATATATATATATATATATATATATATATATATATATTTATATATATATATATATATATATATATATATATATATATATATATATATATATATATATATATATATAATATATATATATATATATATTTATATATATATATATATATATATATATATATATATATATATATATATATATATATATATATATATATAAATATATATATATATATATATATATATATATATATATATATATATATATATATATATATATATATATATATATATATATATATATAGTTGCCAAAACAACGATCGCACAACGGAAGAGCGAATTAAAGGATGGGCTAGTCAAACGAAAGAAAACGAAACACACGTCGCATGCGATCGTTTCTAATAGAATATTGTGGTGGGATATGAACATGATGTGATACAAACACAAATTCATTATATATTATAATATATCAAAAGAGAAGAAAGAACAAACTGAATATAATATAAAATATAATAAATATATAATATAACATAATGAAATAGAATAATAAAATATAATGTAGTAACGATACTCAACTGTCATCAGATTTTAAAACCACACACACAACCAACGCATTTATTTTATTTTATTTAAGAAACACTGAGCGGGAAAAAACACGTCCTCTCGGTGTGAAGACCGACACCACACGAAACACAATAAATGATAAACACAAATGTTATTAACGTCAAATTGGAAATGGAATATGCAATTTTCAATATTTTGAGGATGCATATTAACGGTTTAAGAAGATCTAGAAAGGGTTGATCTTGATCCGCTCTGATATTAACTTGCCATGTTAAAGTGTGAGAAATGCACTAGTCGCTTGATATCAGGTCAAGCTCTTGAAGTGATTTTTTTTTTAACATCATCCTTTCAAGGTCCTACGATTAATTTCAAATTAAGTTTGAAGATGTTGGATGGACAAACCTACACTAGGACTAAAAATAAGAAACTACAACCCATTGAAATTATAATCAGAACCGAATAGTGATTTCAGACTTCAGATACGGAATATAAATTTAACGGATGAAAAAAAACCCATAAAAAAGGTGTCATCGGAAGAGGCGAACAAGTATCAAACATAATAAAATGCCAGTAGATAAAACCTCTAAAAAAGGTGTCATCGAAAGAGGCAAACAATTATCCAACATATTAAATTGCCAGCAGATAAATCCGTTTTAAATCACAGAAATTAAAATAAAAAGCAAAATAAGCGACGAAAGTGTTGTAAAAGTATATATATATATGTGATTTTCTGTAGTGCACTGGAAGATAATTGCAAAACAAATATGATTTAATACGCTACAGATGAATTCCGAGTAGGATCACAACCTTTTCCTCTATATGCTGGCGTTCTGTAGAGACGAGGTTGGGATCCACCTCGGAACGTTCAGGTTTGGGCGGAACACCTGTTAGAATTAAACCAAAGTTCAAAATTATAACAGAAGAGCTATATATGTATTAATTTAGACAAATATTTACAAAAATGAATAAAAATAAATAACAAACCAATACCATTACATGAAAAAAGAGCGGGATGCAAAATAAAATTATAATAGTACTTGTATGCGGGAAACAAAGCACAACCTAACAAACACTATGCATTTAAACCCGATATAACAAATTCATTTCGTTTTATTTTTCAATTCACGATCGAAAATATAAAAATCTACATTCTTAAATCTTCAAAAAAATGAATTAAAATATTGGTTTAAATGAAAGTTATTAAACCAGGATTGCTGATAAATAATCATTTTCCAAATTTTGGGAAGTGAGTAATTGGTTATAGGGCCTGTCTACCAAGTAAAAGGAAGTTAATTGTAAAAAATACGACAAGAAAGGTGTTGTCCGAGTTTTAGTTATTCCCAGTAGTTTGCACATCTCCTCAAAAACAACCGATTCAAAATTCCTTCCTTGGTCGAAATACACTTCCATTGGTAACCATAACGACTTATCCAATTGTATACCACTGCATTGGAGATTGTTGTTGTTTCCTGATTTGGGATAGGGTATACCTCTGGCCACTTACTGCAGTATTCCATAATTACTAGCGCATATTTGGTGCCACTTTCGCTAGTTGGAAATGGTCCTACCACATCTATGGCAATCCTCTCGAATGGTGCCCCAACATTTTATTGTTGCATCGCTCCACGGCTCTTCTTTGCCGGTCCTTTCACTGCCATACACTGGTCTCATTTTTGACACCATTCAACCACTGCCTGTCTACATCCTGTCCAGTAGAACCTTTTACGTGCTTTGGCTAACGTTTTGTTAATTCCTAGGTGGAATCCGCTTTTTCCTCAATGGTATTCCTTCAGTATTTGTGCCATCCTGATCCTCAGTACTACCACTCAGAGCTCTCCCATGTTCGCTTTAAACAGCCGTCTTCCATGATTAAACTATCCCATTGGGCCCAATAAGCCTTGATAGTTGGACCTGAATCCCCTATATCGCTCAATGTTGGTCGATGTTCTTTCTCCATGAATTTATAATCACTGACAAATCTGAATCCTCCCGTTGCTCTTTGGAGATAACATCCGTGGTCCATTCATTAGCTGGCAACACTTTCATGAGTCTGATGTCAACGATGTTTTCCTTATTTTCTACACGACCGCAATGTTTACAATCCACTCGACATGGCCGTTTTGACAATGCATCCGCATTTCCATGAGCGCTTCCCTTCCGATGTTGGATTTCGTAAACAAAACTCCCCATTCGCTTAATCCACTGTG
Organism: Tipula lateralis; assembly: GCA_963932295.1. Lineage (NCBI taxonomy): Eukaryota > Metazoa > Arthropoda > Insecta > Diptera > Tipulidae > Tipula > Tipula lateralis. The sequence goes on along the minus strand of OZ010736.1, from coordinate 81,363,740 downwards.
CTTCTTGTCCTTCGGGACTTTTAAACTGAAGTAGCCATGTCGAGGCGCCATGATCCGTTCTTAGCAGAAATGATTGGCCATAGAGGTATTTGCGAAAATGATCTACACATTTCACTATGGACAACAATTCTCTTTTTGTTACACAGTAGTTCCGTTCTGGCTTCGATAAGATCTTTGAATAATATGCGATGACACGTTCTTGTACATCGATTTCTTGTGACCACACTTCTCACAAGCCGTAATTGCTTGCATCCCTATCCAAAATAAAACGTTTATTCGGAACCGGATACGAAAGCAATGGTGCTGTACATAATCGCCTCTTCAGTTCGTTGAACGCCTCCTCGTGTTCATCACTTCATTAGAACGGCTTGTTCTTCTGTGTTAGTTCGTTTAACCTCCTTGCGATGTTGGCAAATCCTGGCACAAATCGTCGATATGTCCAGAGTCCGATTAAACTCCTTAGTTCATGTAAATTCTGTGGTCTTGGCCAATCCTTTACGGCTGAGATCTTGTCCTCATCTGTAAGAATGCCACTTGCTGTTATATCTTGTATCCCAAATATTTGACTTCATCCCGGAACAATACGCATTTCTTCGGACTTAACTTCAATCCAGCTGATTGGATTCTTTCGAATACTTCCTCTAGATTTCGTAGATGCTCGTTGTAGTCCTTTCCCATAACGATGATGTCGTCCAAGTATACCAGGTCCTTACGACTGGCTCCTTCTCGTTGTTCAGTTGCAAAGGCAGGTCAAAATTACCGTAGATCAATGTTTCCCGTCCGACATCTAATACGAACCCATTTCATTTCATGAAGTCCATTCCCAGGATAACCTCATCCACAATATCCGCAACCAGAAATCCATGTCGAAAACCATTGTTCCCGATTCACATTGCCACCTCCTTCTTTCCTTTAATAGCTGCGTTGTCGCCTGTCGCCGTTTGTAACTTGAACCCATCCATTGGCTCAACTCCATCCGT
>OZ010736.1:81347760-81357760 GCA_963932295.1 Tipula lateralis | reverse complement strand
AGCTATTTAATAGCTAATCTAAATCTTAATCGTTTTTGTAAAACATTCAACAATACACTTTTTCTATATCATTCACTTTATAAACAAAATCTTCTCTCGATAAACAAAAAATATCTTATAAAACATTTAAACATTTTCAATCATAAACCAAATCCCATGAAAAACCTTTCATATTATAAACTGCCATATATTTTATAAAACATTGACGCTGTAGAATTCGCACCTGTTGCAATTAGTTAAGTTTATGGACAAAAAAATCCCAAAAAATCTACACGGACATTTTCTACGATCAAATCGTAAAAAACCACTTCAAGAACCAACAACCCCAAAAATCGAAATATGTTCGATTTTTGGGGTTGTTTCGGAGATTGGGACGACGAAGAACAAATTAACTTAATCCAATTGAATACAAAAACTACAATAATGAACAGACTCGAACAACAACAGTATATAGCAGGTTCTGTCCCTGAATTCGATGGGAAAAATCTAACGACCGTAAGAACAGATTTAATAAGATTTATAAACAAAGCCGATAGTACAATAGCTGATCTCTCAGAACCAGAAAAATTGCTTTTTGATAGATTAATCAAACAAAGAATCACAGGAGATTCATTCACACGCATCCAAGACAAAACTATCACCACCTATAAAGAACTTAAAGTTGAACTTACCAGTATATATAGTCAAACACAATCTTTAGATGAACTATCGAGAATTCTAAACGAAACTCGACAGAAACCAAACGAATCCCTAAAAAACTTTGGCCAAAGGCTTAATCACAATCTCACAGAATATATTAACGGGTACAAACAAAAATATGAAATCAATCAGATTGATGCCACCTACAAGAGACACATAACAGACAATGCAATTCTTTTGTTCAAAAAAGGATTAACAAATAGCATATTATAAGAAAGAATAGCACTAAGCAAAGCGAATACAATAGACGGAATCGTAGACGAGGCAGAAATTATAGAAAATACGTTAATGACGATTTTGAATTCACACCCTAAATATCCAAATCTGACTACCCAACATCCCACTATCTGCAACTACTGCAATAAACCAAATCACACATGGGACGTTTGTCGAACTAGATTGTCTTCAGAAAGAAGTAGACAACAATACACAATAAAACCATATTTAACTAACGCAACTTTCAAAGACGCAAATCATAGATACAAAAACCAATTTTTCTCACAAGTTGAGCAACAGAATTTCCTCCCAAATCCCCAACCACCAACCCAAAACAATTACAATGGATTATCAAATCAAAACAACTCATCCAAACCATATTTACCTCAAATGCAAGGCCCCAACTTCCATAATTATAGACAACCACGTTACCCAAACCAAACTCAACAATGGCCCATTAAATATTGCTCATTCTGCAAAACAACTCGAAATCACACTTTTGAAGAATGTAGAAATAAATTTCGAGAAATAACAACCCAAGCGATGGAAGATTACAACCTCAAGCTTCCACAGAACAAGAAGAAACACTGAAAAACTTAAAAATTAACACTATTAGACCACAAACCCAAGAAACTGAGCCACAACAGGGAAACTCCACTGGATCCAACCAGTAACAGGAGAGACTCTGAAATTGGATCCACTTATTAAAACGAAAAGACAACCAAAAAACTATCAAAATTACCATTAGAAGTATTTTTTTTTTTTTTTTTTTTTTTTTTTATTTTGTGACGACTTGTGAACTTTATATGAACAGAACATGTAGTATTAATTTAAAAACACTTTTTTTTCTGTTCACAATTTATTTTACTGTTTCTTATTATAATTTCGATATCTAAGATATCATCATCAGAGTTTGTACTTGACAAAAAAACTCTGATGATGATATCTTAGATATCGAAATTATAATAAGAAACAATAACATAAATTGTGAACAGAAAAAAGTGTTTTTAAATTAATACTACATGTTATGTTCAAAATTACCATTCTCTCCCAGCGGGTATAATTCCAAGCATTTACCTTAAAAATTTTCCCGTTGTTACCAAATCAAAGCAAAATAAACAAATACTTACATATAATCAAACAAAAAATGCCACCAGCATGGCTCAAACAAAAAACGCTACCAGCATAGCTCAAACAAAAGCCGTCACCAGTCTGACGCACTCACAAAACGCCATCAGCATGGCTCAAACAAAAAATGTCACCAGCATGACACACTCACAAAACGCTACCAGCATAGCTCAAATAAAAGCCGTCACCAGTCTGACGCACTCACAAAACGCCACCAGCATGGCTCAAACAAAAAACGTAACCAGTATGACACACTCACAAAACGCCACCAGCATGGCTCAAACAAAAAATGTCACCAGCATGACACACTCACAAAACGCTACCAGCATAGCTCAAACAAAAGCCGTCACCAGCATGACGCAACCACTAAACGCCATCAGCAAGGCACAAACAACGCACGTCACTAGCCTGACACAAATACAAGAACCCCCACAAACTAAGTATAATACATTTTGCAACAATAAATTTTATAAAAAATCACTTCACTTGAGACCAAAACACACTATAGTCAACACACTACCTTGTCAAGTAGATTTCTTTCAAACCTTAGAACGAAAAATCAAGAACGGTGACACTCTTAACCCTCAAAACAACAATAATCAAACTAGTTTTACAAAAAACCAAATTCTACAAATAATCCCAGAAGAAGCAGAGACAGACAATTAAAACACGAACCAATAGACTTTAGTGAATCTATGAGAAATTTACTATACCCAGAACTCAAATCGCAACCCAAATTATTGAATATTATATCCACATGTACGCTAAACAGAAATACTGTATCCCCAACCACATCAATATCAAATCCAAACCTACTTATTGATCAGGAGCAGGTATATCTTTAATTAAAGAACAACACACAAACAAAAGTGACATAGATACTTCTAACACAATCATAATAACAGGTATTAGTAAAGAACAAATCATGACAAAAGGTTTAACCAACCTGAAATTAAAATTTAATGACAATCTAACTATTGAACACGATTTTCAAGTCGTATCAAATAAATTCCCCATCCCAGAAGACGGAATTCTAGGCCAAGAATTTATCAATAAATTTAAGGTCGACCTACTTAATAGCACCAATCAATTAAGAATAAACGATAACTTAATAAACTTTTCAAACTTCCCACAGTACAAGTATACACTAACAGCCCGCAGTGAAACTTGCTTAGAAATACCAACTTCCACAGACCAACCATGCATATGTCCAGCATACGAACCATACCCAGGAATATTCATCCCACAAATGCTACTTCATCCAACTGATTACAAAGCAAAAATACTAATAGCTAACACACTTCCATACGAAATACTAATAGCTAACACAAATACTCGAAATCCAACCAGAAATGGAGTTAATTTCTAATCACATATTAGAAGAACACCCTTTGTTCACTAACCAAAATCACAAAGAATTAGTAACAAAAACATTAATCGAAAATCTTGATCACACTAACAACATAGAAGAAAACATGGCTATTATGACACTTTGCTTGGAATACCAAGAAATTTTCCACTTAGAACGTGAAGAACTTACTAGCGTCAAAGGCGTACAGCACAACATAAACTTATTTACAGACACAAAACCTGTACACGTACAAAGATACCGCCTCCCACAAATACACAAAAACGAAATAAATAAACAAGTCTCTGAAATGCTAAAAGAAGGTAAAATCCAACCCAGCATTAGCCCATTCAACAGCCCACTTCTAGCAGTTCCTAAAAAAACCGGCAAAGATGGTAAACCTAAATGGAGAGTAGTAGTAGACTTCCGGAAACTAAACGAAGTAACAATAGGTGATTCATTCCCACTACCCAATATCAACGACATACTAGACCAACTTGGTCACGCACAATATTTTTCATCCTTAGATATGGCTAGCGGTTACCACCAAATCGAAATGAACACCAAAGACGCACACAAAACTGCTTTCAGTACCGATTATGGACATTTTGAATTCAAAAGAATGCCATTTGGATTAAAAAACGCCCAAGCAACTTTTCAAAGAATGATCAACAACATTCTTCGTGGATTTCAAGGTCTTAAAGGTTTCATATATTTAGACGATGTCATCATATATGGAAAAAATTTAAGAGATCATAATCAAAAATTACAAGAAGTTTTTGAAATCTGTCGTAAAAATAATTTAAAACTTCAATGCACAAAATGCCAATTTTTACAGAAACAAATAACCTTTCTAGGGCACCTTATTTCTCCAGACGGTATCAAACCAAATCCCACCAATACTCAAGCAGTTCAAGATTTCCCAACACCAAGGAACGTCAGAGAAATCCAACCATTTCTAGGATTAGCAAATTACTATCGTAGATTTATCCCAAAATTTTCAGAAATTGCAGAACCACTGACAAAACTAACACGTAAAGGAAACACCTTTAAATTTTTAGAAGATTGCGAAAATGCTTTCAAAACAATAAAACACAAACTAATTAACCCACCACTACTCCAATATCCAGACATGTCACGACCATTTATATTAACAACAGACGCAAGCGATTATAGTCTAGGAGCAGTACTGTCACAGATGTACTCAACAAACGATTTACCAATAGCATACGCTAGCAGAGCCCTAGGCAAATCAGAAAGAAACTATTCTACAATTGAAAAGGAAATGTTGGCAATCTACTGGTCCGTGAACAATTTTAGACCATACCTTTACGGTAAAAAATTCACAATAGTCACAGACCACAAACCGTTAACAGGAAATCTAACAAAAATCCCTAATCGGATTCTCAAATGGAATCTTAAACTTTCCGAATATAATTACGAAATCATACACAAATCTGGAAAGTCTAATACAAATGCCGACTCACTTAGTCGAATAAAATTCAATCAAGTACTAGCACTCACACGTGCACAAAGTAAAACTCAACAACTCAATACAAGTGTCACGAACAATTACACAACTTCACACATAAACCCGCCACCCAACACAGTACTACAATTCAAGACCAAACAGTAAACACCACTTACCAGAAAATACAAATAGTTCTTGATCAACAAAAAAAGAAACAAATACTACATAAATATCATAACCTCCCCTTAGGTGGACACGCAGGTACATAGCGTACATACAAACGAATAAAAATGTTATATTATTGGCCCAACATGTTACTTGACTTAAACAAACACATAAAAGAATGTTCCCAATGCAAAAGGAATTAAAGTCACAAAAAAACTAAAACCCCATTGCAACTCACAACTACTTCACAGCACCCTTTCCAAAGAGTCGCATTTGACATAGTAGGACCACTACCCACAAGAGAAAAATTTAATAACTACCTAATTTTCAGGAGCAATCCCGATTCCAAATCAAAACTCAGTCACAGTCGCAAAAGCCCTATGCGAACATTACATAACCAAATACGGTATTCCAGAAAAAATACTTACAGATCAAGGCAGTAATTTCATGAGTAAAACATTTTAAGAAATATGCAAACTTCTACAACTCAAACATATCACCACGACAGCATACCACCCTGAAACAAATGGAGCATTAGAAAAATCTCACAACACTCTCAAAGAATATTTAAGAAATTTCACAAATATGGACCACAACAATTGGGACGAAATGTGCCACTATGCTATATTTGTATACAACACTACTCCTCACTGCTCGACAAATTATACTCCTCATGAACTCATTTACGGACGACCAGCACTAATTCCAAGCGCAATTAAAAAATACCCAGAACCAACATATAATTACGACGACTACGTCAATGAACTTAAAACAAATCTAAGAATAGCCCACGCAATAGCTAGAGAAACCCTTATTAAAAAGAATGAAATAACTAAACGTCAATACGACAAAAACCTTAACAAAATTGACATACAACCAGACGACCTAGTATGGGTAAGAAATGAAGCCCGAAAAACGAAGCAAGATCCACTATGACTAGGCCCATACGGAGTTATAAGTGTTGATTCAGACACCAATACCACAATTAAAGTAAAAAACAAACACAGTTCATAACAATAGACTTATTAAATAAATAAATAAAACAATTACACCCGAAAATAAAATAGAAAAGACATCATAAAGATGCACTAAATAAAACATTAACACTAAAAGATGCACTAAATAAAACAATTTAAAAGACATAAAAATGCAAAAAAAAAATATAAAAAAAGAAAAATAAACAACCACAATTTAAAAAAAAAACTTTCATATAGATGCACATAATAAAAAATTTATAAACAACAATTAGAAGGCGTCAAAAAAAAAATATAAAATTAACACATAAATAAATAAAAAAAAAAAATCTACAAAAACGAAATAGTACACAGAAGGGAAAAAATTAAACATCCTTTACCAGTAGTTTAGAAAAATCCAAATTTTTTAAACCCAAACGCTAATTGATTATTTTTTTCTTTTTCAAGTACACCTAATAAATAACCATTGGAAAAGAACCAGTTCAATCTACAATTTTTCGGTAATCCCAAAAAACTAACAGCTCTTCAAGCAATATTTTTTTAGAGACGACAATACCTCAAACTTTTTACTTCTAAAAAGATAAATTAACATTAATAACAAAACATTAGAAGAAAAAAGATTACTAATTAACAATTAACCACTAATAAAAAATCAAAACATTATATTAAGAAAATGAAAAATAAAATTTACTTTAAAATAAAATTAAGCTCATATTCGTTACAATAATTTAATATTACAACAACAAAAAGAAAACAAATGTATATTATAAAAAAGTTAAAATAGACTCAACAATTATAAAATTAGAAAATACCAAAAAGAAGGAAACGTATATACATATTTGTACAACACAAAACTTGCTGTAGTAATACATTTATATACATAAAAACTTAATGTCCGACTCCCACAAGGATCAATACACTGCATTCAAAGTTACAAGGAAAATGCTAAGATGAGATCATCAAGATGACCACAATGCAAATAAAAGGAGATAACCAGACAGACATCATATTAAGTTTCTATACGATACTACACAAAACAGCATTATATGTTATATATACACCTAAACTTATAACGAAAGATTTTAAGATTTACTTAAAAAACCCTAAAATCTTTCTAATCAAAGAAGGAAGTTATGTTGTGTTTCTCCAAAAGAAACCAAAACATCTGGCAAAAAGAATATATTAATAAACATATCGCCACCTTCCTCAATAATTTTATATTTACGAGTATTATAATATAGTAATAAACACAAAAACATATCTAAACTTTATCATAAACAAATGCATTGGCATTCCTCAAATGAAAATCTTTGTTTAAATTTGTTAAAATTAACCAGACATTTCTAATCATTATTTTATAGTTATTATAACAAAGTAATAAAACATACATTAGCAAGAATATATTTTACATACCGATATCATAAACAAATGCTTTGACATTTCTAAATCAATTTCTTAAAATTAACCAGACATGTTTTAATCCTTATTTCATTCTTTTTATAGTAATCATAAAACAGTAATAAAACATACATTATGCAAGAATATATTTTACATACCGATATCATAAACAAATGCATTGACATTTCTAACTTTGTTTCTTAAAATTAACCAGACATTTTTTATTCTTTTTATAGTTATTATTACATAGTAATAAACACTTACACTAAGGCCCGATTGTATGAACGCGGATAGAAGAAATAAAATCCGAGAGTAGAGATATATCTCTATCCGACGATTTTATTTTTTTCCGATTGTATGAACAAATTTTCTATCTTCCGTTTATAGCAGTTTTACAGCAGTTTTTATGCACTATTTCAATATTTTTGACGTTTGTGATTTTAAATATTTCAATATTTGTGATTTTTGATAAATATTCAAAGTGAATAGTTTTGCGAATATAAAATTCAAGTTTAGTGTTCATTATTGAATAAAATTAAATTAAAATCATAAATTTTCATTTAAATTTTATTATTGTTAATGCAAAATGTAAGTACGAATTACTATAAACAGAATACAATAAAAGGGTAATGTAATATATTAATGGAGTTTTGATTTAAATTTTGTTTATAGATGGAATCTTCGTCATCATCATCTACATCGGATTCGGAAATATTGGAAGCTCGAGATATAAGTATGGTGGGAGGAATTCGACGGCCAAAAATCTATAAGGATTATAGTAGTCCTTTAGATTTTTATTCTGATGAGGAATTTCGAAAACGATATAGATTTCAAAAGTCGACGTTTTTCTATATATCCGAATTGATACTGCATCAGCTTTTTTATTATTAATGATTGTTTTATAATTTTCAATGATTAAAAATAAATTATTGTATTCCTGTCTGCTCATCCGTATACGTGCAATATTATTATTTAACTCCATTATTTAATATTTCTTTAATCACAAATTATATAAATTTTATATTTAATAATCACTAAATGTTAAACTGCTATACACAATTTAAAACGTCAAAATTTAAAAAACACAATAACAACAATTTCTATCCTCGGTTATAACCACCGAAAAGAGAAGATAGAAACAGACGATATAACTCTACTCATGGATTTATTTTTGTGTTCATACAATGCAAACGACGATATATCCGAGGTTATATCGTTTATCCGCGTTCATACAATTGGGCCTAAGAATCCTATTTTTAAAATAAAAGATATAAACAAACGAGTTGACACTTTTACAACACCTTATGTTAAATTGTTTCACACATTTTTTAACCCTTATTTTAACGTAAAAGAAAAGTAAACAAACATTAGTGTTTACGAGTAACACAATCATTATTTTACACCATCAATAGCTGATAATAATATTTTTATAACACTGTTGGTAAATCAAAAAGAAAGAGACAAAACATAAAATTTAGTATATAAGACAAAATTTAGATATAAGAAAAGGAGTTGGTATCACACTCAGTTGTATTAGCAGTTGTATATTGAAATCAGTTGTAATCCAAGAAGAATCCAGAGTCTACCTAAATATAAAATTTGAAATTCAACGAAAACAAAATCTTTATATCGTAAAAGAGATTCAACAATAATTGGTAAGTATTATAATATATTAAAAGATAACAAAGCTCAGGGAATTAATGCATAACGGTCCCTTAAATACCTAAATCAAAGGGAGAGCTTTGTACCATAACACAATAAAACAAAACTATACTTACTAACAAAAGCTATTTAATAGCTAATCTACATCTTAATCGTTTTTGTAAAACATTCAACAATACAGTTTTTCTATACCATTCACTTTATAAACAAAATCTTCTCTCGATAAACAAAAAATATCTTATAAAACATTTCAATCAAACATTTTCAATCATAAACCAAATCCCATGAAAAAGCTTTCATATTATAAACTGCCATATATTTTATAAAACACGAGGAAAACCAAAGGTTGTACATTTGGAAAGGTTGGCTCTCTATAGAGGAAGGGAATTGGATCCTGTTCGGGACGAACAGGTTTGGGCGGAGGGTAGTGTTACGGACGCGGGTGACATCTATGATTGAATAGAAGTACTAAGCTCGTATTTGGAAACCAGCATGAAATAATAAATAAATGGAAAATTCTACTAAGACCGAGAAGCGGGCAAAATGAGTATAAATACGCGAGTAGAAAGCATAGACTTTCAGTCTGAATTTGAAAAGCGATAAATTAAAATCGGGAAAAAGGAATAAAAAGTGAAATAGTGAAATAGTAAAAGTAACAGTAAAATAAAAGTACTGTGAAAGTGAATTATAGTAATTTTAAATAAAAGTTAAAGTGAAAAATAAGCAAGTAGTTTAATTATTCACAATCCAGTGATCGAGCTGTGGAGTGGTTTGAATCCCTGCTAGCGAAAAACGTAACAATATATATATATATATATATATATATATATATATATATATATATATATATATATATATATATATATATATATATATATATATATATATATATATATATATATAGAAGTAGCAAACGAAATTAAAAACAATTTAAACTTA
>OZ010736.1:81310998-81345060 GCA_963932295.1 Tipula lateralis | reverse complement strand
GGAATAAATTAAATTAATCATTAAATATAAATAAATTAAAACATTGAGAATTAAAATTGTATAAATTAATTAAAATAAAAATTGGTGGGCAAGACGAGCAACCATCGACATCGTCATCTGACTCATTCGCGTCTCGTTTTACACGAATTGAGCAAATTGTCAGGCAATTAATTTTAGGTACACCAGGCCAACGCGGCAGAATATTTGCACGGCCAATAAACCGATCACGGTCACGCTCTCGATCACGTTCACGATCTCAAACTCGCTCAAATAATCAATGACAATATTCCGGTTCACATAATCCGAACCATCTTTGTTGGTATCATTTCCACCACAAAGGGCTCACAAGTGTATTAAACCTTGTGGTTATAAGCCCCAAACAGGTAGTGATCCAAAAAACTTGTAGATCCCCTGGTCGAGTCAGCCGCACTCTCGACCTTAAATAACAGCCGGCTTTTTATACATGACGTAAATAACAACCTGACTTTTCTTATAGACACGGGAGATGACCTTTCGGTGCTCCCTGTCCGAAGTTTTTCCACGTCGATATTTTTTAAATTTAAAATCACACGATCTAGTGTTAGCAGCCGCCAATGGTACAAAAATTAACACCTATGGAACTAAATTGCTCCAGGTGAATATCGGACTTAGACGTAATTTCACGCATGCATTTGTTTTGGCAGCAGTGAATCGTCCGATTATTGACGCTGACATTTTAAGCAAATTTGGCCTTTTAGTCGACCTTAAGCGAAAACGGCTTATTGATCCAGCGACTCAGCTGTCAATACATGCCACTACGGTGCGTGTTAATACCCCCACACTGATTTTTTACGCAATCGACAATGGCTATGGCACGCTTTTGAAGAAATTTCCTTCACTAACAGCGGAGCCAAATTATAATTCACCAGTTTGTCATCCCGTGGTACATCACATTGTTACTGAAGGGCATTTACCAGTATCAAGACCACGAAGACTAGATCCGATTCGCCATAAAGCTGCCAAATTAGAGTTTCAGCATATGGTAGATTTAGGGATTTGCCGGCCATCGGCATCCTCAGTTTCTTGTCCGTTACATATGGTCAAGAAGAAAGATAACGATTGGAGACCATGTGGCGATTATCGTAGATTGAATACGGTTACTATTCCAGACCGCTATCCGATACCCCATATTCAAAACTTTTCCATGAATTTACATGGAAATAATATTTTCTCCAAAATCGATGTAATTAGAGCTTATTATTTTATTCCCGTAGCTCCTGAAGACGTACCCGAATGCCTTTCGGACTTCGAAACGCCGCACAAACGTTTCAGCGTTTTATTAACGAAGTCGTACGAGATTTAGACTTCGTATTCGTCTATATTGACGATATTCTTGTAGCTTCACTTAACGAGGAGCAACACAAACTCCATTAGAAAACGCTATTTAAACGATTAGCAGAGTTTGATGTTCGAATCAATAGCACAAAATGTGTTTTTGGAGTTACAACTCTTGATTTCCTCAGCCACAAGATTACTCCTAATGGTATTCTGCCTTCGCCAGAACGAATTAATGCCATTAAGGAATTCCCAGCACCCACTACAATTAGGCGCATTCAGCAGTTTATCGGGATGGTTAATTATTACCACCGATTTATTCCAAAGTTAGCTGAATTGCTTGCCCCAATTCACTCACACTTGGCAGCTCTACTAAAGAAGCCCAAGACGCCAAAGAATTTTTCCTGGCCCGAAGAATGTCAGAATGCATTCATTTCGCTTAAAAGTGAATTGGCTAACATTACTTTATTAGTTCATCCGCTGAACGATGCTAAATTCAGCGTGACTACTGATGCATCGAGCACGGCAGTTGGCGCCGTCCTGCAACAGTTTAATAATAATAATTGGGACCATTGGGATTTTTCTCTAAAAAATTAACGTATGCCAAACGGGAATTACTCGCAATTTATCTATCGATTAAACATTTTAGATACTTTGTTGAGGGTCGGGATTTCACTATTTATACCGACCATAAGCCTTTAACAAGAGCAATTCAGTCTAAAACTGAACGTAATCCAAGACAAGCACGTCATTTGGATTATATTAGTCAATTTACCACGAACATTCAGCATGTGCACGGTAAAGATAATGTAGTAGCGGATGCTTTTTCCCGCACAGTAGATGATACGGTTGCGGAGGTTTTTTCCCGCACAACCGATACTTTGATCGCGGATGTTATTCCCCGCTCGACCAATACAAATTGAGCCAAAGTCTAGACTTACTTCGACTATGATACTATTATCAAAGCACAAAAGGCAGACCTAGAACTTCAGAATTTACTTTCTGGTTCCAAATGTCTTTCTAGTTCCAATATGAAACAAGAACTTTTTAAATTACCTGGCTTCGAAATTTACTGCGAAACTTCAACGGGCAACAATCGCCCTTATATCGCAGAACCATTACGCAAAATAATTTTTACTACTTGACACGGCATTTCTCATCCTGGAATCCGTGCTACTCGTAAATTGATTACTTCTCGCTACTTTTGGCCTAGTATTAACAAGGACGTGACCCATTGGGCACGAGCCTGTTTAGCCTGCCAAAAATCTAAAGTCCAGAGGCATACTAAATCACCTCATGGACAGTTCGATATCTCACCTGGTCGATTCGAACACATCCATTTAGACGTTGTTGGACCTCTTCCACCATCTAATGGATCTACTTATATACTTACCTGTGTCGATAGATTTACTCGCTGGTCCGAAGCTTACTGCATGAACGATATGTCTGCAACTAAGATAGCTAACACATTTGTCCAAAATTATGTATCACGTTTTGGCGTTCCTCTTGACGTAACTTCGGATCAAGGAACGCAGTTTGAGTCCAAACTTTTTAGTGAGTTAACTAAACACCTTGGCTCACATCGGATACGGACAACAGCTTATCATCCTCAAGCTAATGGCATGGTTGAACGATTTCACCGCCAACTAAAAGCTTCTCTTAAGGCCAGAGGCAACACAATCCATTGGAGTTCCGAATTACCACTAGTTTTACTTGGTATTCGAGCAACGGTTAAAGAAGATCTGAAGTGCTCATCTGGAGAGATGGTCTATGGCCAAATTTATTTCGGCCATTACATTTACATCCATTACCATTTTTACACCCGGTGGATAATATTACATTTTTCGGAGTGGTGTGTGTCGTGGAATAAATTAAATTAATCATTAAATATAAATAAATTAAAACATTGAGAATTAAAATTGTATAAATTAATTAAAATAAATATTGGTGGATAATAATTAATTAATGAATAAATAAGTTATATTAATAAAACATATATATATATATATATATATATATATATATATATATATATATATATATATATATATATATATATATATATATATATATATATATATATATATATATATATAATAAATAAAATTACAATTATAAATCTATATTAACTAACTTTATTAAGTATATAATTATCAAGTGTTATAAAACAAAGAAAAGTACAAGGAAAACCCAAGGTTGTATACCTGGAGCGATTGGCATTCTAGAGGAAGAGTTCTGAATTCTGTTCGGGGCGAACAGGTTTGGGCGGAGGTTAGTGCGACGAATCACAGATTTCATCTGTGATAATTAAAAAGAAAAATTATTGCAGTTACCCTGTAACCAAATGTTTACACATACGAACAAAATAAAAATAAATAATGAAATAGGCGAAGCAAACTTTAATGGAATTTCCACAAGGATTTACGTCGTATAAATAGGTGACATTTGAGTTACGAATCAGTTCAATTTTGAATTTCAAAGTGTTAATATCGGGAAGTGATAAAAAGTGAAAGTGAAGTGTTAAAATAATTGTAGTGATAATTATTGTGGAAAATTAGTGAAGTGGGAAATAAATTTACTGTAGATATTAAAGTGTGCGAGTTTAATATTCACAATCCTGTAATCGAACTGGATATATTATTTAAATAAACACTCGGCTAATTCGTAACAATATTTTTCGTTTCGTCCATCAAAATTTTCATTCCTATGTTTGTAGAGAATTTTTTGTTTATTTTTATTTTATATTTTGTGCAGGTGTTATATACATATACTTACAGTAAAACCTTCCATGTACCTTCGGTACAAACAGTAAAACCTTTCCATATTGATGGTTTTGCTATTCAATAGTTTGCAAATGATGCTTTCATATTTCAATGTTATATAAAATTTATATTAAGATTATTTCTGTAAGACTATTGAGGTTTTAATGTAGTGCCATATATATTAATGGTAGAAGGGATTGAAGTTTGTTTAAATACGAATACTTCCACCATACGATCATTATATTGACGTTAATATACATGATCAGTAAAATTACCTATTGATTGTTGAGATTTAAATTGACCTCAGTTCGATTTGGCAGATGAATGTTCATTTACAAGGAAAATCGTGTTTTAACGGAACGGTTTATATTCCTGTTGATTTTATTTTATCAATAAACTTCATTTTTTTGCATATGCTCTTGTATATACACTATATTATGTACTCTTAAACAACTTTTGTCTTATTATTTCCATGGAAAATAATAATTTATTGAAATAATTTTGTTTTATTTACTCATATAAGTTTAAATGGATAGGATTCCTTGAGTGACATGCTTAACATTGGATGGGGATTACTTGACCGGTGGTCTTGACCTGAAAGTTTATTTTACTTTAACTTTGGTGTATAAATAATTATACTACACATTTTTAAACTTTCTGAAACGGATGGCCTCTTTGGTGATTTCTTTCATTGAATCGTAGTGTGTTATACAAGAAATCTTTTATGAATGTTGGTTCTTAACTCTTAAAACGGACATAAAGATAAGATGCATGGAATGGAGTGAATGAACAGGTTAGCTTAATATGACTAGGCTAAACTATCTTTTTATTTATATAGTTTCCCTAACAAAAAAAATTGACAGTGTATTATATCATCATATTGTATATAGAAATGCTGTCGGGTCATCACAGAAATCGTATTCCCTACGCGTTAGATGGTGATGGATTGGGAACTATAGGGACACATCTTTAAGTACAGCATACGATGAGATGACCCAAACAAGTTTTAAAAGTACTCCAGATTTAACTGTCGAGGCTATACGAATACATAAGATGAATTTACAATGGTCCTTACCTATCCAACTAACAATAATAACAAAACTAACAAACTCAAATCCCAATGTGAAAATATATAATAATATACTAATAATGTAGTTAGCAATGACTGCTGTGGATTATCACCTTAGTCGTTTCTGTTATAAACATTCCTTTTCCTAAACCTTATATGCTGAGATGCAGGCAGGACCTGGGCCCGCATAACTTTGGAATAAATAATTCGAGATACCTATCTGGAAATCTGCAGAATATACTCCAGGATTATGGTAACAGGCCTAGGATCATCGTATCTGGTTGGATTGTACTTCTCTTATCATATCGTATCATATCCTATCATGAACTAATGATCTTGTATTAACCAAATGCCGTTTAAGTAAACTGTGTAATTATATAAAACCTAAAATATAAAACTGCTTACATAACTATCTCACCTTCATTTGTTGGTAGACATACTGGTCGAATAAAATCAGTTATAGGAACACGATCATTCATACGTAGTAGTGATATGTCATTATCAAAATTACTATAACTAAATTTTCCTGCAATTGCGCGTAACACAAAACGAGTTTCCGGTCGAAATGATTCATCACATCGATTATGTTCACCAAACGATACCTTGATCATAAACCACATGAAACTGCAATGACATGACAAAGAAACAATTTAGTTAATTTAAGAGTTCGTTTTAATTTAAAGTATTAATTAAAAATATGTAAATACTAATTAAAAATTAAAAATATGACCATGTAACTATATATATATATATATATATATATATATATATATATATATATATATATATATATATATATATATATATATATATATATATATATATATATATATATATATATATATATATATATATACATATATATATATATATATATATATATATATATATATATATATATATATATATTATATATATATATATATATATATATATATATATATATATATATTATATATATATATATATATATATATATATATATATATATATATATATATATTATATATATATATATATATATATATATATATATATATATATATTATATATATATATGTATATATATATATATATATATATATATATATATATATATATATATTATATATATATATATTATATACACATATATATATATATAGATATATATATATATATATATATATATATATATATATATATATATGTATATATAGGTATATATATATATATATATATATATATATATATATATATATATATATATATATATATATATATATATATATATATATATATATATATGTATATATATATATATATAAATATATATATATATATATATATATATATATATATATATATATATATATATATATATATATATATATATATATATATATATATATATATATATATATATATATATATATATATATTTCTATATATATATATATATATATATATATATATATATATATATATATATATATATAAGTAAATTTACGTCGAGTTAAAGTTTAAAATAATTATTTTATTTTGACTGATGTCCATTTTATTCAATCAAACTTAAAACTAAACTCATTTTACAATATTTGCTTTTTATATTTAAATCTACTTTAACAATAATGTGGGAAAATTTATGCAATTAGATGCGCATATATTTTGTTGACTTGCGAACTTTAGTCAAGTGGCACGATGGACTAGATGACTATATACTATTGATGTTTTAACTCTTCCCCTCTTAAAAATCCTCGTCTCGTGGATGTTCCTCAAAAATTTAGATGTATAGGTTGAGGTTCGATTGGTTCCAGGTTGTTTGTTTTTTTCTGGTGGAAACATGATCATCTGTTTTCTTCTCCTTCGTAGTCCTCGAATGATCGTTAGAGATAGGATGATAATAATAGTTGTTATAATTCCAATGTCTATGATGTTACTAGTGATATATATCTAGTTTGTTGATTTCTAGTCATTTTTTACAGGTGTCCAATGTTCTGAGTGTGTAGATTATGCATGTATTCTTAATTTAATTTAATCTTTTGTTCGGTGATATTTGTTTGAAGTACTGGTGGTAGAATTTGATGTGTTTTGATTTCCTTATTCGTAAATACCCAACCTTTGATTTCCACTGTTTCATTCTGATATTGAGTCAGATAACTTCCAATTTTAGCCTTGACAAGGCATCAGCTACCTTGTTGGTGATTCCCGGTCTGCAAATTATTTCATAGTTGTATTCCTCGATTCTGGCCTTCCATCTTTTTAGCTTGCTGTTGTGATTCCATTTGCTAATGGCAAACGTCAGTGGTTGATGGTCCGTAACAATTTTGATTTTTCCTGCACCATAGAGGTAATTTCTGAGATTATCCAAAGCCGATACAATCGCTAACATCTCCTTTTCGTTCGTTGTGTAAACGTCGGTTTTGTTTAACGAACGTGAGATGTATTTTACAGGCCGATCTTTGGCTATCTCTCTTGGCTATTATGCTGTGGTTTGATGCGTCCGTTGTTAATATGTACGGTTTTCCAAAATCGGGAAATACTAATATCTCCGCTGAAGATAATAGGTCCTTTAGATGTTGATGAACTTTCATTTCCGTTTCGTTCAATTTTATTGGAATACTTCGTGGTTTACTTGCTTTGATTTGTGCATTCTCCCCTCTTCTCAGGTTGGTCAAGGGTTTTGCGATTTTAGCAAAGTTCTTGATGAATCTCCTGTAGTAAAAGGTTAAGCCAAGAAATCCTTTTAGCTCCTTGAGATTTTCTGGAAGCTTCATTTTTTGGATGGCAGCTATTTGTTTGGAATCTGCCCTAATTCCCGAACTTGTTATTAAATAACCAAGAAACTCGGTTTATTCCTTAAAGAATTCAGTTTTATCAAGATTGACTCGTAGATTTGCTTTGGCCAATCTATCGAATACCTTCTCAACATTGCATAAGTGTTCTTTCTTTGTGGTGCCTACAAAAACAATGATAGCATATCTTGCCTATGTATGATTTTAACACGTAATCGATCATTCTTTGGAAAATAGTGGGGGTGTTCGTTAGGTCAAATGGCAGCCTGGTGAACTCGTATTTTCCATTCATGGTTGAGAATGCGGTTTTCGTGATATCGGATTCCTTCATCCTGATGTTGTGGAATCCTGACGTCAGATCTATAGTGGTGAAGTATTTGAAATTACGCAGACTTGCGATTGTGTTAGTGATATCCTGGATTGGATATGTATCTGATGTTATGGCGTTTAATTTTTTATAGTCGATCACCATACGATACATCTTTATCCCTGAGGCGTCCATTTTCTTTACTACAAATTTGTGAGTTGTAGGGACTTTTGGATGGCCTTATAATTCCATCGTTTAGAAGCTTTTCGATTTGTGTTTCTACTTCTGTCCTCATATTGGTGGGGTAAGGATAGGTTTTAGTATATATCGGTTCATCGGTAGTTGTTTTAATTTCCACACGTACGCTGGTTTCGATTGTCTGCGTGTCATCAATGGGTCCATATAATGGTGCAAATTTGGCGATGATTGATCGTAGATTAGCCTTGCTTGTTTCTTTCAAATGCTGATCACGTATTTCAATATTGTTTACTAGATGTTTTTGCTTTTAGAGGGTTCCTGATGTCTGGTTTTATGGTCAGGATATTATTCTTCCTATCTTCTAGTCTTTTTAAGGTGTCATCACCTATTATTCCGTCGAAAGTAATTAGCCCAGGTAGGACATAGAAATCCAGCAGAATGTCACTGCCAAGTTTCTTGAAGAATTGATTTGATAGTTTTTGTTAAATCCTGACGTCACCTGCTGATCGAATGTTGAATGGTTTGTCGATCTGTTTGGCATTTCGGGCAATTTCGGGTCCTATAAAATTCTTGTTGGCCTCAGTGTCGACAAGGAATCTTAGAATCTTGTTGCTATTTGTTTTATATTCTACGTAGGGTCTGCTGGAGAGGCATTCGTTATAAAATTTATTTCGAAATTTTCCTCAGCCTTTTCTTCTGATTCTTCAATGTTGCTGTGTTGATTAATGTACTCCTCGTATTCCTGTTCGTCCTCAGGTTGTTCTATGTGAAACACTCGTTGTTGTTTATGATGATTTGGTCGAGTGTCGTATATATATATATATATATATATATATATATATATATATATATATATATATATATATATATATATATATATATATATATATATATATATATATATATATATATATAGATATAAATATATATATATATATATATATATATATGTATATATATATATATATATATATATATATATATATATATATATATATATATATATATATATATATATATATATATATATTCATATAGATATACATATATATATACATATATATATGTATATATATATATATATATATATATATATATATATATATATATATATATAATGATTCTATTTGTTAATAATTTTAGTTTTGGAATGGACAACCAATTACAATCAATAAATATAGACCATCGCTATGTAACCAAAATAGCTAGCAATTATTTGCATAATTGAAAATTAAATTTTGAGAAGCTAGTATGTGAAAGAAGTTGTAACGTTTGATTTAAAAATATCTGAAAAGAATAATTGATTTCTTAATTTGTTTAACCAAAATAGTTAAGACCGTCACTAAATCCAGCTAAACATAAAACCGCCTTTTAAATGATCGCCATTGATGGGCACTTTACATGTTATAAACGTTATTTACATTTTTATATAACTGGAAATAGTGTATAAATGTAACAAATATTTGTTTATAAGGGTTATCATAAATATCAATCAAACCGTTCATTTAGACGGTCAATCATAATTATTTTAGACTTTTAGTTATCTACAGATTCTAGACAAAGTTCATTTATGTATCTACACTGCCAACTGTGTTCTAATTTAAAATACAGATATTACCAATGCTAATACATACTTACGTTTTTTTATCAAAACGATACCCAAATTTTTGACTTATTAATTTATTTTTGTTTTATTTGTAACGTTTAACAGTCATTTTTACAATAATTAAATTATTAGTTATTATTTAGTAAATTATATAATAGATAGCGCCCTTGTCACGAAAAAGTTATTTACATTACGTAATGTAAAAAATAACTTTTGTAATTTAGATGTAAATTACATGTTAATAACTGTTAACTACATCGTGTAATTTACGCGCCCAACACTGGAATGCTTTAATAAATTTCGTTTCACTTTGTCTTTTTTCTCAAAAATACATTATTATTGGTATTTTTTGTTTAAATTGAGAAATAAAATTGTACGCACATATTTTATCCCATTAAACGTTTATTTTAGTAAATTTAAATGTTATAATAATATAAAACTAAAATTATAATATAATCTAAAAAATTGATCAATGAGCTAATGTAACAATCAAGGTTGATATTTCTCAAAAATTCTATATTCTCATATTTTTACGTTCCTGCACAACAGCTTTAATATTAAATATTTAATTTTTAAATCTAGTTTTTGCTATACGTGATTTTACTATTATATGTCCTTTAGCTAGTTCTTGGATTATTTCATATACTCAAACATGTGGCCTTTCAACTTCAATTTGAAGGCGTATATGTCAAGCGTCAAAGCTGTTTTGAATTATTGGTAAACTTCCCTCTACAGCATCTGCAACTGACCAAAATGTTATAGGGTATTTTGATTTTAAACTTTTTTCCATCTATGTCTAAAACACTGTACAGTGTTTTGCAATACGATTGTATGTTTTCTGGTTGAACGAATGCTAGACATAGAATCATCCGCACATTTAT
This sequence comes from Tipula lateralis, assembly GCA_963932295.1. NCBI lineage: Eukaryota > Metazoa > Arthropoda > Insecta > Diptera > Tipulidae > Tipula > Tipula lateralis. The sequence goes on along the minus strand of OZ010736.1, from coordinate 81,334,149 downwards.
GTTCAATTCATCGTTGTTGCCATATTTAGTGGCTATTTTTTTCATTTTTGATCCATCTCCATAAAATCTTACCTAAATGGAAAGGGATGTCCTTATAGACTGCGTCATGGAAAAATATTTTAAGTTGCTTGCTTTTTCAAAATCAGATATAATGAGCAATGGAATATATGCCGTTATCACAAGCAGCGACCCGAAGTACTTAATAAAAAACTCACTTTATATTTTAAAAGTATGGACTACTTTGAAAGTTCCACCCCTTTCAGCATTCTGCTTCAGATAATAATTTTAAGTGTTCTTTGATTATTGAAACTTTTATCGAAAAGGATTAAATATGTTTCCTCGATTTTGAAAACGGGCTTTTCATTGACGGTCTTTCGATCACGACGTGAAACACTCGAGTTAATTCATCGATTAAATTTAATTTTATTCAGTAAGAGAAAAAACTCATATCTATTGAAGTTCATTCACTCATGCAGTTATTCATATAATAAAATATAATTAGTAACTTTGGTATTGTAACGAACACTGAGTACCATTCACCACATTTATTCTATTTTTTCTCAAAAACTCTCTCAACTTATATTCACCTGCTTTCATAACACCAGTCTAGTAATTGGAATCACTTTCCAATTGCCGTGGTTTATACTTATTTTTTTAATCGTTCTTATCATTATTGTGTCACTGTTGAGTGCCTTGTGAAATGAGCTTTCCATGAGGCACGTATTCCACTACATGTACTTCTTTTATTTCAACAAGTTTAGATTTTGAAATTCAAGTATCCATTATTCCATACCTTTACCTGTATTCTCAAAGTATATCTCTTACATATCTTTTGCAAATATTTTCACTGTTTCACTCTAACTTTACCGGAATTCCTATTTTCAATAAGCTTACATTTAATATAAACGGAACTATTGTTTATTTAAACACTTGAATCAAAATACGAGTAAGTAGATAAGTGTAACAAAATAAATCTATTTTTCTACAGAAAATTTTATATTTTTGTTTATTTTATTTATTATTGAAACTATGTAATCTTTCCAGTCTAACCATCAATTTGCATCTAAATTCTTAAAAACTAAACTATAATGTGGTCACTGTTGATCCAGCAATGTACCAGTGCCTGTTCGTTGGTAGGTAGCTTCTTACATACTAACGAGCTCGATGAGTTTGGTTCTTTTAAGTCCCCTGATCAAATGTACATTATCCAGTAGCCGAGAGGTTTCCACATTGACATATTCTATTAGCCTTGATTCTCCAAACCCCGATGCAAATAACTATTACGAATGTACCACGGTGCATTGACTATACTCCGAAGTACCTTATTTTGTAAGTTTTGTATTTGTTTGATGTTAATGTTCTTAGTACAACCCAAAAGTTGAATGCCATATAGCCAGATCGGCTTTAGAATCGGATTCTAAATCGGTATTTTGACCTTATATATACTTAATGTATATACTTAATTTTGATCTTCGTCCAAGTACAATTGTCTATATTAGCCAGTACAATTGTCTATATTTAAGATCAATCTATTTCCATTTAAGCTTAACATCCACTGTCATACCGAAGTATTTAGTTCTCGTACGGTTCCATCACATCGTCTAAGCTAATTGGCGGCGGCTAATCCATCAAATGATTTAATCGCAAAGTTGACATGGGCAGATTCTAGTTCATTAAGTTTGATTTTCCATCGCTTGGTCCACTGGCGAATTTCATTACTTGCATAGTTAAGTTAATTCGCCGCCTGTTTCAGTTTGTCCTGTTGCTAGTATAGCCATGTCGTCAGCAAACGTTGCTATGCTAACATCTTGGAACTGGTGGTACACAGGATCTAACGACTGTCTCGAAAGGGGGAAAGAGGTGGGACGGTACAGCATAACTGAAACGTTTTTCTGTCGGTAATGCACCATCTCTAATACTTACTAACAACCACACCTAGTGTGGAATAATACCTCCGATAACTTTGTTAACAATGATGTGGCCTTAAGCACATTATCCAAATATCGGATTTGTTTTGCTTCAAAATAGCAAACTTATCGAAAAACGCGGTATTCAAAACAAAAAAAAACAAAGCATCAGAAATATATAGAAAAACATGTCGAGTTGAAATCTGAAAGTGTGTATATTGTGCATGCAAGGTTGACACATCTACAAAGGGCGTATATGGTTTTTTTTTAAATAAATACGGAAATTTTAAAGGAGGGAAGGTGATCAAGTGGAACAGCAGTTTTATCAAATTAAATCACTGTCAGGCGCAAGCATTGGAAAATGTTGAAAAGGTTGGTTTTCAATTGCCACAAGATCAAAATAGAGTTTTCAACATAAAATCAAATGTAGGCACCAGGGCGTTTGTTGTTTCGTCAAATAAAATTTTCTAACGATTCACGCGTTAAGTTATTTTGTACCATTTGTCGATCGGAAAGTCGTTTGCAAGGCAATATGCACCATTTTTTCAATTTTCACCTGATCATAGATTTCGTAAGGTGATTGAGCTGAAGTTGTGTATAAATTGTTTGCGCTTCGGCCATAATCGTCTAAAACTGTTGCTCGCATAAATGTTCTGTGTGTAGCCAAACCCATCATTCTTTGCTTCATAACTAGCCTCTGGTTGAAAATCGCAAACCTTCGAAGAAAGTGTCAAGCTCCGGTTCAGTTCAGGTACAATCATCTAATACCCTTCATGTAACTCATTGGAATGGGTTCAGATACAGGTGATCTCAGTGAGTTTTCATCGGTGGTGACTCATTCAACAAGGCCCAATGTAATAATGCTGGCCACAGCAATCGTTTCAATCGAAGACTCAGATTGCAATTTGCATCAATGTCGTGCATTGCGTATTCATGCGAAGAATGGTAGAGTGCCTTTCAAGGATACGTTTGAGTTTCATGTTGTTCTAAGTATTGCAGGAAATCTACTTTCCCAAAAATTTACGTTTCCACCCTACCCTCTTCTTAACTGCTAATCAGATCCCGAATTCCATAAACCTGCTCCAGTTGATTTGCTGCTGGGATCTCACTGTTATTATGTTATATTATTGTCCAGTCAGTTGAAAGTATCGCGCGAATTTCCAGCATTTATCGAAACGAGACTTGGATATATTGTGGAATTTACCCAACAAATAATGTTCGAATCGATTCTGATCGAATCTTTTTATCCTGATCATTAATAGTTCGAACCATCAATTGATTCGTTTTAAAAAGATCAGGTTAAAAAGAATCAAACGAATCGATTCGTTCATTTCTGTAAAATCATCATATCGCATTTTTTTCTTTTCTTTATTTTGCAAATGAGACGTAATAAACCACATTAAATATTTTTCTCATTTTAACATCATGTATTTGTATACCTTTAATATTATACTGCTATCTTTACTCTTATTTTACTAAGGTGAAAGCTAAATATAAAGCATAATTTTCTCAACTTTATCACAACATAAAGAGAAAATCATTTTTTAACTCGTTTTGTCTATTTGTCTCGTTTTTTTCAATCGAACCGATTCTTTTGAACGAACTGATCTTTTAATACGAAATGATTCTTTTATACGAATTGATCGATATGATTTTTTTGAACTAATTGATTCTTTTATACGCAATGATTCTTTTGAACGAATTGAGCGATATGATTATTTTGAACGTTTCGATTTTTTTGAACGAATTGATCTTGTAAAAAATTGTTATGAAATTTTGTAGTATGATTCTGTTTCAGTGGTGTGATGATTGATTGAAGTTTAATAGAAATAATTTTGATTTTTTTTAAATAATTTTGATTTGATTTTGATATTTATTTTTTCAAATAGATTAGTTATATAAATAAAATTATTTTTAAAGATATTTTTATGAACTACATATTCATTTATTTGTAATTATTTTTAGCTAGAAAATGGATAAAAAATATTTTTTTATGATAATGTCCTTGATTAATCCCGTTTTCTTGATCAATTAATTAAAAAAGATCAAGTTAAAAGTATCAGGTTAATACCATAAAAGAATCAATCGATCTTGATCATAAAAAGTATCTATTCAGCCCATCACTAAATTATAAATAACCCAACCTTTGAATTATATAAATTTATCTCTTCCGTTTTACTTTTTGTTTTGTTGGTTTTTTATAATTTTTCATTTTATTGTACCAGTCGAGTAAATACATAAACGGTATGGAACATATGGAATTATACGAAATAACGATAAATGGAGATATTAATAAATATTTATTAAATCGAATTTTATTATAATTATTATGTGGAGAATAAAGTTTTTAACGAAAAAGAAACTTTATGATCAAATGAAGACAGCAAAAAATATACATTATTTCGTAATACAGTCCACACCGCTACAGGGTAAGTTCATTTTTAATCTATTAAAGAAGATGTGAATCCTGTTTAATTATAAAATTAAGAAAAATAACTAACAGCATATGATGAGATGACCCAAATAAAAGACAAATGCTCCAGTAATAACTGACATAGACATTTGTGCTGAATCTGTTACTTCCCACATATCGGGACCAATACCAATCTCAAAAAAGCATTAAATCATTTTCAAAATCAAATAGTTTTTAGATTACAACAAGGATTACGAGAACCATCTCAAATCAATTGATAATAAAAATCTCCAATTAATTCGTCTTACATCACCTCCAACCTAACATCAGTACACTTGTTTATAAATTAAAAGATTTTCTGGATACCAAACAGACCACTGGAATCTATTTTGAAGACGACAATCTCCTTAACACAATTTATCCAAACTTTTAAGACCCTAAATCAAAATATAATATAATATGGTGGTACATAAACACTACTTGTAACCTCATTAATGTAGAAACAGAAGTTAACGAAATAATTGAAAAGGAATATTATTATCGAATTATATTCCACCAAGCAAACCTGTATGTCGCCGGTTGTAGCTTAATGGTTAAGAGAGTTTCTTATCACGCCGCGACCCCGAGTTCGATTCCCACCGTTGACCAAAAATTAACATGCAACCGGATGACATAAAACGCGTTTGTGTGTAAAAACATTCGTTGGGCTGACCACCTACAATGTGCACCAATCGTTATAATTGGTTCGTAAGGTCTCAGTTGAGACGCGGTAAGGGCCGTTTACGGCCTCTAAGCCATAGATTATTATTATAGGATTATCAACGCGGAATTGTTGAAAACTACGGAAAGACAAACTAAAAATATTACTTTCCGAAACTCAAGGAGAGAAATAGCCAAATTTATTAAGTTACGAGAAACTTGCAACATGATTAAATATACTAGAAATCCTTCATGTGTAAGTTTCAAAGCTTTCGAATCTCCAAAAAAACCGATAGACATTATTCACATCGATATGTTTGCTATCAGTGGTAGCAATTATCTCACAAAAATTGATAAGTTTTCACGATATGCCGCTTCATATAAAATTACTACTGAAAGCACGTTAAAAATAAAGGATGTGTTAAGAAATCTAATATCGAAATAATTTAAATGTATTAACTGATTAAATATGTTAAGCAATTTAAGTAATGTAAGAGCAATATGTTGCTCTTAGGGAATTTTTTATATAATGAATAATGGGTTATAGGGAATTAAAAATGGAAAAGGAAAGGGAGATAATGAATTTTGTTTAGTATTATTAAGTCTAACGCGCATAAAGAAACCTCTTCGGTTAATACAGTCCACTTTAAAATAAAATATAAAGTTATTGAAAGCGTTTTTTTTTGTTTTAAGACTTATATAATAATAAATGTTATTCTTCTACAATAATAAAGAAGAATCTTCGAAACTTCGACGATAACCATAGTTTATTTAACATTTGGTCCTTCGAGCCGGATATAAGATTCGGTGAAATACCGTTATGGAAATTGATGCGTATTCAATGTGTTAATTCACAGTTATTATCATACCGTTATTAAAGAAGAAAATAATTGTGTGCTGGTGAATTGGCGAATGTAAACAGTAATTTTACGGAAAATTAAATCAAATACATTACTAAAAATTTGGAAAGTATTCAGTTTACATACACGCATGGCAAAATACGTCACTAACGGAAAATCGCATCGTTTAACAACAATACAAAATTCAATTAGACAAAGGAAATGATCAAACAAAGGAGAATATCTACAGTTACAAGTAATAAATTTAAAATTATTGTTTTATAATTTAATCACAGAAAATTACTAACAGAAATCCAAAGTATACGGAGCGTCGATGCGTACTAACTAAAATTTAATAATTTTTAAGGGGAAATAAATGTATATCAAACGGTTCCACTATACAAAATCTGATTAAATATATTATCTCTTTTCGTTGTTCAATATTTCAAAAACGATCGCACAACCAATGCGTATATGTATACGGCCGTTTCCCATCGAAAAACATGGCCGATCCTATGTATGTGTAAATGAATAGAAAGTCGTAAATACATCAACAATCGTATGAAAAAGTCGATTTTTTCGAAATTTTTGACTTTTAACTTCCTATAACTTGGTAGGCAGGCCCCATAGCGAATTACTCACTATCCAGAGTTTGGAAAATTATTATTTATCAACAATCCTGGATTAATAATTTTCATTTAAACCAATATTTTAATTCGTGTTTTTGAAGATTTAAGAATCTAGATTTTTATATTTTCGATCGTGAATAGAAAAATAAAACGAAATGAATTTGTAATATCGGGTTTAAATACATATTATTTGTTATATTTTGCTCTGGTTCGCGCATACGAGTAGTAATATGATGTTATTTTGCATCCCGCTCGTTTTTTTCCATTTTTCCTTCGTTTCCATTTTTTTTAGAAATAATCAATACCACTAAAGATCAGGCCGATTATTCTCTTTTATGAGTTAGTATGAGTAAAGGGTTAGAAAACAACAAAATTTGTACAATTCGTTCGTAAACTGTCGATTTCTCGCAATTTTTTGACTTTGCTTTGTAGTATCTTACAATACAGGCCTTAACATCAGTTTTTGTATATGAGGCATCTAAATATGATTATTTATCAAGACTGCTGTACAATAAATTTCCCATTTATTGATACATGCTAAAATTTTTCATTCATAAGAAATTTTCCTGATTTTTATTTTTATTTTCGGCTAATATGTTAGTTCGATAATATTTCGTTTATCGAATATGATCACATGATCAAAATGGTTCAATGTGATTCGAGAAAATGTATAAACAGTGATTATATAACGTAACTCCTCTTTTGCATTTGAATTTTGTATAGGAAAAACACTCTAGCACACAAAGAATACACAAAGTCACGAAAATTATTTTTTTTGTTTTGTTTACGTTGATTTTTTTGTTTCTTTTTGTTTTTGATGGTACATTGTCTGTTACTGTTATTGTATTGTATTGTTTGTTTACTTGTCAGTATGAAAAAAATTGACCTAAAATATATTTAATTTTTGGCAAATTTAAAATATATTTGCGAAAATATAAATTTTAATAAACATATAAATATAAATAAATTTTATATTATTCAATTCATAATTTTATTGACTATATCGGTTGACAAAATTTGTATAATTGTTAATTCGTTAATTCTATTTCGAAAAATTAAACGAAACATCAATTTAATTATTTTTGGAAATAATAAAATTAACGTTTTGTTTAATTTATTTCCTAGTCAAAATTCAGATAGATATTATCAAAATCCCAATAAAATTGACAAATATCTATATACCTAAAAAAAAAAATTCGAACAGGTAAAATTTTATGTAAATTGAAGATAAATTACGAAAACATAAAATTTATCATAAAACAAATACATCCTCCCGTCGCAACTGCTCGTAGCAAACTAAAACAAAACAAAGCAACAAAATCAAAAATAAATTAAAAACGAAACGAATGCACTAAAAGACAACAGAGCACACAAACGTAATTGACCAAAATATCAATTTTATAATTTTTATAAAGAATTAAGTAATTTAATTTTACAATTAAAACATTTTTAATAATCCTAAATAAAAATTCTGTAAGCCTAAAAAAAATTAAAACGCATAAAATGTTACGTGAATTAAAAATATTACGTAAAAATAAAATCATACTGACAACGAACACGTGCTTTCGCTGCAAATGCTCGTGGCAAACTAAAACAAAGAAACAAAATCAAAAATAAAATAAAAATGAAGCGAAATGCACTAAAAGACAACGAAGAACAAAACTGTTTGCATTATTTCTAAAAAAAATGGAAACGAAGGAAAAATGGAAAAAAACGAGCGGGATGCAAAATAACATCATATTACTATTCGTATGCGCGAACCAGAGCAAAATATAACAAATAATATGTATTTAAACCCGATATTACAAATTCATTTCGTTTTATTTTCTATTCACGATCGAAAATATAAAAATCTAGATTCTTAAATCTTCAAAAACATGAATTAAAATATTGGTTTTAATGAAAATTATTAATCCAGGATTGTTGATAAATAATCATTTTCCAAACTCTGGATAGTGAGTAATTCGCTATGGGGCCTGCCTACCAAGTTATAGGAAGTTAAAAGTCAAAAATTTCGAAAAAATCAGCTTTTTCATACGATTGTTGATGTATTTACCACTTTCTAACCCATTACACATACATAGGATCGGCCATGTTTTTCGATGGAAAACGGCCGTATACATATACGCATTGAAATAATCAATACCACTAAAGATCAGGCCGATTATTCTCTTTTATGAGTTAGTATGAGTAAAGGGTTAGAAAACAACAAAATTTGTACAATTCGTTCGTAAACTGTCGATTTCTCGCAATTTTTTGACTTTGCTTTGTTGTATCTTACAATACAGGCCTTAACATCAATTTTTGTATATGAGGCATCTAAATATGATTATTTATCAAGACTGCTGTACAATAAATTTCCCATTTATTGATACATGCTAAAATTTTTCATTCATAAGAAATTTTCCTGATTTTTATTTTTATTTTCGGCTAATATGTTAGTTCGATAATATTTCGTTTATCGAATATGATCACATGATTAAAATGGTTCAATGTGATTCGAGAAAATGTATAAACAGTGATTATATAACGTAACTCCTCTTTTGCATTTGAATTTTGTATAGGAAAAACACTCTAGCACACAAAGAATACACAAAGTCACAAACATTATTTTTTTTGTTTTGTTTACGTTGATTTTTTTGTTTCTTTTTGTTTTTGATGGTACATTGTCTGTTACTGTTATTGTATTGTATTGTATGTTTACTTGTCAGTATGAAAAAAATTGGCCTAAAATATATTTAATTTTTGGCAAATTTAAAATATATTTGCGGAAATATAAATTTCAATAAACATATAAATATAAATAAATTTGATATTATTCCATTCATAATTTTACTGACTACTTTGGATGACAAAATTTGATAAATTGTTAATTCGTTAATTCTATTTCTAAAAATTAAACGAAACATCAATTTAATTATTTTTGGAAATAATAAAATTAACTTTTTGTTTAATTTATTTCCTAGTTAAAATTCAGATAGATATTATCAAAATCTAAATAAAATTGTTAAATATCTATAAACCTACAAAAAATAATTCAAACAGATAAAATTTTATGTAAATTGAAGATAAATTACGAAAACATAAAATTTATCATAAAACAAATACATCCTCCCGTCGCAACTGCTCGTAGCAAACTAAAACAAAGCAACAAAATCAAAACTAAATTAAAAACGAAACGAATGCACTGAAAGACAACAGAGCACACAAACGTAATTGACCAAAATATCAATTTTATAATTTTTATAAAGAATTAAGTAATTTAAGTTTACAATTAAAACATTTTTAATAATCCTAAATAAAAATTCTGTAAGCCTAACAAAAATTAAAACGCATAAAATGTTACGTGATTTAAAAATATTACGTAAAAATAAAATCATACTGACAACGAACACGTGCTTTCGCTGCAAATGCTCGTGGCAAACTAAAACAAAGAAACAAAATCAAAAATAAAATAAAAATGAAGCGAAATGCACTAAAAGACAACGAAGAACAAAACTGTTTGCATTATTTCTAAAAAAAATGGAAACGAAGGAAAAATGGAAAAAAACGAGCGGGATGCAAAATAACATCATATTACTATTCGTATGCGCGAACCAGAGCAAAATATAACAAATAATATGTATTTAAACCCGATATTACAAATTCATTTCGTTTTATTTTCTATTCACGATCGAAAATATAAAAATCTAGATTCTTAAATCTTCAAAAACATGAATTAAAATATTGGTTTTAATGAAAATTATTAATCCAGGATTGTTGATAAATAATCATTTTCCAAACTCTGGATAGTGAGTAATTCGCTATGGGGCCTGCCTACCAAGTTATAGGAAGTTAAAAGTCAAAAATTTCGAAAAAATCAGCTTTTTCATACGATTGTTGATGTATTTACCACTTTCTAACCCATTACACATACATAGGATCGGCCATGTTTTTCGATGGAAAACGGCCGTATACATATACGCATTGAAATAATGCAAACAGATTTGTTCTTCTTTGTCTTTTAGTGCATTTCGCTTCATTTTTATTTTATTTTTGATTTTGTTTCTTTGTTTTAGTTTGCCACGAGCATTTGAAGCGAAAGCACGTGTTCGTTGTCAGTATGATTTTATTTTTACGTAATATTTTTAAATCACGTAACATTTTATGCGTTTTAATTTTTGTTAGGCTTACAGAATTTTTATTTAGGATTATTAAAACTGTTTTAATTGTAAACTTAAATTACTTAATTCTTTATAAAAATTATAAAATTGATATTTTGGTCAATTACGTTTGTGTGCTTTGTTGTCTTTTAGTGCATTCGTTTCGTTTTTAATTTATTTTTGATTTTGTTGCTTTGTTTTGTTTTAGTTTGCTACGAGCAGTTGCGACGGGAGGATGTATTTGTTTTATGATAAATTTTATGTTTTCGTAATTTATCTTCAATTTACATAAAATTTTATCTGTTTGAATTATTTTTTGTAGGTTTATAGATATTTAACAATTTTATTTAGATTTTGATAATATCTATCTGAATTTTAACTAGGAAATAAATTAAACAAAACGTTAATTTTATTATTTCCAAAAATAATTAAATTGATGTTTCGTTTAATTTTTCGAAATAGAATTAACGAATTAACAATTAAACAAATTTTGTCATCCGAAGTAGTCAGTAAAATTATGAATGGAATAATATCAAATTTATTTATATTTATATGTTTATTAAAATTTTTATTTATTAAAATTATTTTTTTTTATAAAATTTTTATTTTAAATTTGCCAAAAATTAAATATATTTTAGGCCAATTTTTTTTCATACTGACAAGTAAACATACAATACAATATAATAACAGTAACAGACAATGTACCATCAAAAACAAAAAGAAACAAAAAAATCAACGCAAACAAAACAAAAAAAATAATTTTTGTGACTTTGTATATTCTTTGTGTGCTAGAGTGTTTTTCCTATACAAAATTCAAATGCAAAAGAGGAGTTACGTTATTTAATCACTGTTTATACATTTTCTCGAATCACATTGAACCATTTTAATCATGTGATCATATTCGATAAACGAAATATTATCGAACTAACATAATAGCCGAAAATAAAAATAAAAATCAGGAAAATTTCTTATGAATGAAAAATTTGAGCATGTATCAATAAATGGGAAATTTATTGTACAGCAGTCTTGATAAATAATCATATTTAAATGCCTCATATACAAAAATTGATGTTAAGGCCTGTATTGTAAGATACAACAAAGCAAAGTCAAAAAATTGCGAGAAATCGACAGTTTACGAACGAATTGTACAAATTTTGTTGTTTTCTAACCATTTACTCACACTAACTCATAAAAGAGAATAATCGGCCTGAGCTTTATTGGTATTGGCACAACGATAAATGTTTACTATGAATGTATGCATCATTTACTATAGAAATGTAATAAATTTTATTTTTAACACAGTGGTAGTGGCTTAGTAATAATATCATTAACATATCGCTGAATAACTCGCAGAATGACTAAAATATGAAAACGACATTGTTCAGCATATGAAAATTAGCATTTGACGAACTGTGGGTATTGCATTTGAAATTGAACCAATTTTTACTTTAGATATTAAATAATATTTTCTGATTAAAATTATATGCAATTGAAGAATATGATCAAAATGAATTTCCCCATGCTACGTAACTGGGTAACGATATGTACTATAATTCTATAAGTTTTTGTCAGGAAAAGATAAACGAAAAAGTGGTATATAAAATACATATAGCTTGACAGGAATAAGCAAAACCCACAAATCACATATATAAGATTACGCATTGCGCATGTTTGCTATCTTCACACCGATTCGCATATTTGACATAATGACGTCATTCGTGCGAAAAAATTTTGTTTATCGGTGTTAAAAAACGTATTCTCAGTGATTTTATTAATTTTTAAAATTATTATAAATTAAAAATGAGGTGTTCTGTATTTAATTGTGTCAGTAAAAATGATACTAAGGAAAATTGTGTAATTGGATATTATTGTTTTCCAAAAAGTTCATTAATATTAAAAAAATGGTTAAATTTTTGTAAACGGAAGGATACATTTAATCTAAAATGTTCAAGAGTGTGTGGCATCCATTTTACTGACGCCGACTTTGAAAACAAATTGGAATTTGAAATGTGTAAGACATATTAAGTGATAAATATAAATTGAATCATATTTAATAAAAATTATTTTACAGGATTTGCAAAGAAATTGCGGTTGAAGGCAAATGCAGTGCCGACATTATATCCAGTTTTCAAACAACGCGATGTGAATATCTTGAAGAACATAAATCGTATTAATCGAAATCAAAAACGAGAAAAAAAAATTAGTTTCATCTTTACTTAACAATGTAACATTTGAAGAACCTAATCCTAATGAAAACCTTAGTTTAAATGAGCTAATCTCAAACGTCGACCAAACAAATTCAAACCACATAAACACAGAAACGGAACCAGATCATGCATGTAATGCTTTAAACGAAGAAATGTATGTACTCAAATGTTTTTTCATATATTATTAAAGATTAATGCAATCATAAATATTTTAGGGAACATTATAAACACGAAATTCAACTTCTTAAAAATGATTTAAAATAATCACAAAATGAAGTTCAAAAATTGTGACAAACGAAAATGAAGATTGTCTGGATGAAAATGAATTTCAATCAATGGAGTATGACGGCCTCGAAAATCTCGCAGGATTTATTTGTCATAAATACCATGATCAAATAGATGACATAAGAGTAGATCCCACAGTTGCTTCAAATGAGCCTCCATCTTCATGGGTGGATCTTCTTAATGAAGGGGGTTTATCAAAACCAACACAAGGCATGATGATTCACATGGCAAGTTTAGAAAAAATTTTCAGCGATACTAATGGAGATGACTTATTAATAAGAAATAATTATCAGAAATATCTAGTAGAGTTATCAAAAGACATAGACTGCGACATAAAAATTAAAAAAATTAAATAAAGAAATTGTAGAATTAAAATCTAAGAAACGTAAATATAAAAAAATTATAACTTAAACATTTAACAAAACTATTTTTTGACGTTCAAAATAAAAACAATAATATGGAACAATTTAAAAACAATTTTTTATTTGGAATTTTAGAGAAATTTCTTGTTTACTGTGTTTTTATTCAATAACTATGGCTCACTATAGCTGATATTGAATAAGAAGTTTACCAAAGTTAATTATTTATTTGTTATTATGTATGAATATTAGTTTTGTTGTCCCACATAAAGCCAAATTTAATGTTTATCAAATATATATAAGGTTGAAATAACTGTTGTAATATTTATTTAAAATGAATTTTTGCTTTAAAAAAAAAATTCATTGATAGTCCAAATATTTTCATATATAGTTATTATCGACATCGCACGAATGACGTCATGCGCAGTAGAATGTAAAAACGAAACACGCGAAGGCGTAATCTTATATATGTGATTTGTGTTCAATAACTATGGCTCACTATAGCTGATATTGAATAAGAAGTTTACCAAAGTTAATTATTTATTTGTTATTATGTATGAATATTAGTTTTGTTGTCCCACTTAAAGCCAAATTTAATGTTTATCAAATATATATAAGGTTGAAATAACTGTTGTAATATTTATTTAAAATGAATTTTTGTTTTAAAAAAAAAATTCATTGATTTACCAAATATTTTCATATATAGTTATTATCGACATCGCACGAATGACGTCATGCGCAGTAGAATGTAAAAACGAAACACGCGAAGGCGTAATCTTATATATGTGATTTGTGAGCAAAACCTATATTTTTTTATTTTCTAACTCACCAGCACTTAAATAATTTAGCTGGTTGTATTTTACAATAGATAGGGCAACAAAATGCGTTGACCGAACAAGTGAAAATATCAACACCTTCTAGCGCAATTTCGAATTTTGTTAGTTCTATTATATTGGATTTTTCTATAGAAATGATTCTAAATGCCTGAAGATGTTAAATAAACGAAACAAATCAAAATCACTGACTTTCTCTGGTTATATCAATGCGTATGCAAGTATTTTGTTGTATATTTATGTGTATATTTATGTTGTGTATTTTGTTGTATATTTGTTGTATAGTAATTTTCTGTGATTTAATATTAAATTTTCGTATGTAGATATTAAGAATAGTTAATTTTATGTTTAATTATAATAGTGTATTTCCACACATTAGTACTTATTAAATGTGAAAGTGCATTTATATACTTAAGTTCGTTATATATAGAAGCAAAAAGATTTTTTTTGCGCATTTAATTTATTTCAATTTGTAACAACTTAAAATTTCAAAATGAGTGTAATTAGTGAAACCGATGAAGATAATACCAGAAATTCGGAAAATTTGGGCTTCCTTAAGAAGCGTAGAGGCGGTTTTAAATCTCGTATTACCTATTTTGTGAATTTGTACGATCAAAAAAACATTACAAACATCGGGGAAATTAAATCAACTATGGGTAGATTAAAAGACATCTATAAAAATTTTGATGATGTTCAATCTCAGTTAGAAGAAGCGTCAGAAGATCCAGATATTTTCGAAGAAAGATATAATTTTGAAAAATCTTACGGTGATTTGGAAGCTGCATTAATTAATGATTTACAAAATCTCCAAATTCAAAATAAATTAGAATTTAAAAATACTTCCGAAAATATACCAGTAGCAAGTGGATCTCAAAAGGTGGTTTCAAATGAGGTATTATCCATAAAACTCCCTGAAATTCGATTGCCTAAATTTAATGGTGAAATTACTGAATGGGTTAAGTTTAAAGATCTGTACCAGGATTTTATCCATAATCGAAATGTTGATCCTATTACAAAATTTTATTATTTAACTTCAGCGGTCAAAGAAGGTAAAGCGTACGATGTGATAGAATCGATTCCTTTGAAGGGTGAAAATTACGGAATTATGCAATTATTATGATAATGATTGTGAAATTCAAAAGAATCATATGAAGGCCCTCTATGATATTTCTCGTCCAATAGAAAATTCCGGGGTATCCTTACAAAATTTTATTGATAACCTTACAAAACACTACTACGCATTAAATTCACTGGGTGTCAAAATTAATGAATGGGATTTATTTTTGTATCATCACGTTTTAGCAAAATTAGATAATTCATCGAAAATTTATTTCTTAGAAAACTCCTCGACATTTAAAATCATTCCGTTTAACACTTTAAAAAAAATTCTTCAAGATCGAGTGAGAATTTTAGAATCGATAAAAAATCTAGGAAATATTAGTTCAAAAGGAAATCAAAAGGTTCACAAAGAATATTCTCATCACTCACCTCGTTCTTGAAACATGAGTCAGTCAAAAAACTCAACCGTCCAAAAACTTCAATGCTACTATTGCAAGGATGACCACATATTACATAAATGCTCAAAGTTTACGGATTCGAAATTTTCTCCGAAAGAAAGACTCGAATTTGTCAAAAATAATCATTTATGTACAAATTGCTTGTCTGCCCTTCATAGAGTCTATGATTGTCGAGAAAATGGTTGTTTAGTGTGCTCCCTTAAACATAACACATTATTGCATATAGATAAAACTCTAGTAAATCATCTAACACCAATAAATCAACATTCAGTTGCTTCTTCGATTGTTGACATTGCGAATGTAAATTCAAACGTGTCCTCTCTTCGTTGTAACAAGATAGATCAAAATGATAGTGTCATACATTGTAATTCTTGCAAAACGTCAAATAACATTGAAACAAATCATATTTTATTGGCCACAGCAGTTATTTTGGCTGAATCATCTAATGGGCAATCAGCCCCTTATAGAGCTCTGTTGGATAGTGGTTCGAATTCCAATTTTATTATAAAAAATCTCTGCAATTTATTGCAACTTAAATTGTTAAAAGTAAATATTCCAATTAATGGAATTGGAGGCAATCAAAATACTATAAAGTATCAAACCTGTGTCACAATAAAATCAAGAACTTCGAATTACAAAAAATCTATAAAATGTTTAGTACTCTCAAAGATTTCTGAGAACATACCTTCGATGTCAATCAATGTACCTTCGCTCGAACAGGTCTCTAACTTAAATTTAGCTGATCCAACATTTTATCGACCAAATACAATTGACTTCTTGGTTGGAGCAGAGTTATTCTTCGATATAATGAGTTTTGAAAAACCTACAATTATACGAGGTTTACCACCATTATACGATTCAGCATTTGGTTTAATTGTGTCTGGAAAAGTACAATACAAATCAAACAATCATTTGCAAAATAAAATTCCGGTTTCAAATTGTTCAATGGCATTCAGTGGTATAACAACATCTAGTTTGTCTAAAAATTTAGAAAAGTTTTGGGAATTGGAAGAAGTAAATGTCAATAATAATTATTCAAGCGAAGACATGCTAGTTGAGAAACATTATGTAGAAAGCGTAGTAAGAAAATTATCCAGTAGCATCAGAAATTGTCAAATCAGATTTCTATGTCGACGACTTATTAACTGGAGCACCGTCAGTTGAAAAAGCTAACGAAATAAAGAGAGACATAGTTAGTCTTCTTGAAAAAGGCGGCTTCGAACTTAGGAAGTTTGCCTCAAATGAAACAGATGTTGTACCATTCAATAGTGATTCAGAATCTCCATTCAATGCTATTTCAATTCTCGGCATGAAATGGGATGTTCAAACCGATATGTTTTGTTTCGATTTCAAAAACATTGTAAGTCATAATAAATTCACAAAGCGATTAGTTTTGTCTGAAATTGCTCAGCTCTTCGACCTCATCGGCATTTGTGCTCCAGTAATATTTATCGCTAAGCTTTTTATGCAAACGTTATGGATTCATTCGGAATTATCATGGGATGATCCATTGCCACCTGATCTCATCGAATATTGGAAAACATATCGAACACAACTTTTAAACCTTAAACTTAAAATACCAAGATGTGTTTTATTATCAGAACCTGATTTTATCGAAATACACGGCTTCGGAGATGCATCAGATATTGGATATGGTGCTGTTGTTTATATCGTGTCTAGAAAAATAAATGGTGTTAGTGCAGTACATCTATTGTGTTCTAAATCTAGAGTAGCGCCAGTTAAAAAACAAACTATTCCTCGATTGGAACTGTGTGCTGCATTGCTTGTTGCTAAATTAATCTCAAAGCTCATAAATTCATTGAATGTATGTGTCGATAAAATAGTTTGCTGGTCAGATTCCGAGATAACTTTATTCCGAATAAATGCTGATCCTTCGAAATACCAGCAGTTCGTTGCTAACAGAATATCTCAAATTTTAGAACATACAAACTCCAATCAGTGGTGGTACGTTCCATCTAATTCAAATCCAGCAGATCTTCTGTCACGCGGAGTGTCCCCAAAGGATTTTAATTCAACTTCTTTATGGTGGTACGGTCCAGAATTTTTAAAATATGATTCATCTAATTGGCCAAAACAAAAATTGTATGGTAAAATGAATATGGATGAAACCGAATATAATAAAAAATCATTAAATATTTTAACAAGTTTAACATTAGATGAATGGGAAGTTTTCTCTCGATTTTCAAATTTAGATAGGTTTATTGCTGCAATTGCAATTTGCAGAAGACTTTTTAGTAATTCAAAACTTCCTAAATCACAACGAATATATGGAAAAACTTCAGCGAAAGAATTACAGGAAAGTGAAATTTGTTTGATAAAAAGTAGCCAACTACGTAGTTTTAAATCTGAAATTAAATGTTTACAAGAAAATAAACAAATTTTAAATACAAGGAAAATTGCTTCTTTGAGCCCATTTTTAGATGAAAACGGTATCTTAAGAATAGGTGGAAGACTTCAAAATTCTTTATTATCTTTCGAAAGTCAACAACCAGTAATTTTGTCAAAATCACACGAATTTTCGAAACTTGTGATAAGGTCCGAGCACATTAGGTTATTACATGCAGGTCCACAAACTTTATTGTTTAATATTCGGCAACGTTTCTGGATTATTGGAGGGAGAAATTTATGTAAACGAATCGTGCATGATTGTGTCACATGTTTTAAAGCTAAACCTGAACTTCAAAGTCAAATAATGGGAAGTTTACCTGAACATAGAGTTATAATTCCACAAAAAATATTTCATTTTACAGGGGTAGTTTTTGCTGGACCATTTTTGATGAAGCACAAATTAAGAAAACAAATAGTTACCAAATTTTATATTGCAATTTTTGTCTGTTTTAGTAGTAAAGCTGTGCATATAGAGTTAGTGGAAGATCTGACTACTCAGTCATTTATTGCAGCATTAATTCGATTTGTATCACGAATAGGATTTTGTGCTCATATTTACTCAGATAATGTAACCAATTTTGTTGGAGCAAGAACAGAGTTAAAAGAATTAGAAAAAAAATTTTTTAATCAAATTTCCAAGAATAAAATTATTGATTTTTGCGTAAAACACAAAATTAATTGGCATACTATTCCACCAAAGTCCCCACATTTTGGAGGATTGTGGGAGTCTGCTGTAAAAAGCGCGAAACATCTTATGCAAAAAATCATTGGTAAAGGTTCCTATAACCATGATGAATACAACACTTTATTTTGTCAAACTGAAGCCATTTTAAACTCTCGGCCTTTGATACCCATTTCAGACGATCCTCATGACCTAAATTATCTGAGTCCTAGCCATTTTATTACAGGCAATGTTTTAACATCACTCCCAAATCCATCTCTAGAACACCTCGATTTTAATAAATTAAGTCGTTTCCAAAGAGTACAACATATTCAACAACAGTTTTGGAAGCGTTGGTCTCTTGATTATATATCTGGACTTCAACAACGAAATAAATGGCGCAAAGCTTCACCAAATGTGAAGGAAGGGGCTTTGGTACTATTAAAGGAGGATAATCTCCCGCCTCAGTTGTGGTTGTTGGGAAGAATATCAAAGGTTTTTGAAGGTAAAGACGGGTATGTGCGGGTTGTGCAAATAAAAACACAGAATTCGGAATTAAAAATAGCAATTCACAAAATAGCTGTTTTACCTATGGAATCAAATATGTAATGAAGTTAATAGCTTAACTAATTCACTTAATTTAGTGTGTTATTTTGAAATTTTAAGTTGATAAATTTTAAGTTGATAAATCCTAAAGGATTAATTTTGTTTTTAAATATGTATGTATAATTATTTTGAAATAAGAAATTCATGTTAATTAATAAGTTTATATGCTATACTTTTGAAATATATGTTATTTCAAGGGGGGCGATTATGTTAAGAAATCTAATATCGAAATAATTTAAATGAATTAACTGATTAAATATGTTTAGCAATTTAAGTAATGTAAGAGCAATATGTTGCTCTTAGGGAATTTTTTATATAATGAATAATGGGTTATAGGGAATTAAAAATGGAAAAGGAAAGGGAGATAATGAATTTTTTTTAGTATTAAGTCTAACGCGCATAAAGAAACATCTTCGGTTAATACAGTCCACTTTAAAATAAAATATAAAAATATAAAGTTATTAAAAGCGTTTTTTTTTGTTTTAAGACTTATATAATAATAAATGTTATTCTTCTACAATAATAAAGAAGAAACTTCGAAACTTCGACGATAACCATCATTCATGGTAGACAAACTAAATTGATCTCTGATAACAAACCTAGCCTTGTCAACCTTAAGTCATTTTGGACTCACAATAGTGAATATTTCATAACACATCGAAATACCATTCAACTGGTAATTCACCAATCGAAAGTTTGCATTCTGCATTAAAAGAAGTAATTCAAATCATAAATCAAACGGGAAGTACCATTTTACTCCACCAAGCAAACCTGTATACGACAAATGATATCACAACAAGAAGCCTTCTGTAATGCAATCAAAGTACAATCCACAAAAGAAGTTGATCTCATTACGCCAGGAAAGTTATGCATCGATACAGCAAAGCCACTGCAATATAAGTCATCATGCGACCAAGACAGCAGAACGATTGTAAACCAAAACATATTATGCTATTACTACTGTTCAATAACCATCGATGGAGAAAAATATAACAACAATCTGGTAAAATTCGAAATTGGTAATCAAAAATTCTACAATAATGATATTATCATCCAAAACAACATTGAACCATTAATAATGGAAGATATATATATATATATATATATATATATATATATATATATATATATATATATATATGTATATATATATATATATATATATATATATATATATATATATATATATATATATATATATATATATATATATATATATATATATATATATATATATATAATTATTGAATTAAATTCCCTTGTTGTTATATTTTTCTCCATCGATGGTTATTGAACAGTAGTAATAGCATAATATGTTTTGGTTTACAATCGTTCTGCTGTCTTGGCCGCATGATGACTTATATTGCAGTGGCTTTGCTGTATCGATGCATAACTTTCCTGGCGTAATGAGATCAACTTCTTTTGTGGATTGTACTTTGATTGCATTACAGAAGGCTTCTTGTTGTGGTATCATTTGTCGTATACAGGTTTGCTTGGTGGAGTAAAATGGTACTTCCCGTTTGATTTATGATTTGAATTACTTTTTTTAATGCAGAATGCAAACTTTCGATTGGTGAATTACCAGTTGAATGGTATTTCGATGTGTTATGAAATATTCACTATTGTGAGTACAAAGCGACTTAAGGTTGACAAGGCTAGGTTCGTTATCAGAGATCAATTTAGTTTGTCTACCATGAATATGAAAATGTGCATCCTTTATTTTATCCTAACAGTGCATCCTTTATTTTTAACGTGCATTCAGTAGTAATTTTATATTAAGCGGCATATCGTTAAAACTTATCAATTTTTGTGAGATAATTGCTACCACTCATAGCAAACAAATCGATGTGAATGTCTATCGGTTTTTTTTGGAGATTCGAAAGCTTTGAAACTTGTACATGAAGGATTTCTAGTATATTTAATCATGTTGCAAGTTTCTCGTAACTTCATAAATTTGGCTATTTTTCTCCTTGAGTTTCGGAAAGTAATATTTTTACTTTGTATTTCCGTAGTTTTCAACAATTTCGCGTTGATAATTCTATAATAATAATCTATAGCTTAGAGGCCGTGAACGGCCCTTACCGCGTCTCAACTGAGACCTTACGAACCAATTATAACGATTGGTGCACATTGTAGGTGGTCAGCCCAACGAATGTTTTTACACAAACGCGTTTTATGTCATCCGGTTGCATGTTAATTTTTGGTCAACGGTGGGAATCGAACTCGGGGCCGCAGCGTGATAAGAAACTCTCTTAACCATTAAGCTACAACCGGCGACATACAGGTTTGCTTGGTGGAATATAATTCGATAATAATATTCCTTTTTAATTAGTTCGTTTTGTTTAACTTCTGTTTCTACATTAATGAGGTTACAAGTAGTGTTTATGTACCACCATATTATATTATATTTTGATTTAGGGTCATAAAAGTATGGATAAATTGTGTTAAGGAGATTGTCGTCTTCAAAATAGATTCCAGTGGTCTGTTTGGTATCCAGAAAATCTTTTAATTTATAAACAAGTGTACTGATGTTAGGTTGGAGGTGATGTAAGACGAATTAATTGGAGATTTTTATTATCAATTGATTTGAGATGGTTCTCGTAATCCTTGTTGTAATCTAAAAACTATTTGATTTTGAAAATGATTTAATGATTTTTTTGAGATTGGTATTGGTCCAGATATGTGGGAAGTAACAGATTCAGCACAAATGTCTATGTCAGTTATTACTGGAGCATTTGTCTTTTATTTGGGTCATCTCATCATATGCTGTTAGTTATTTTTCTTAATTTTATAATTAAACATGATTCACATCTTCTTTCCTAGCAACAGGACAATCTGAAACAGGCGGCGAATTAACTTAACTATGCAAGTAATGAAATTCGCCAGTGGACCAAACGATGGAAAATCAAACTTAATGAACTAGAATCTGCCCATGTCAACTTGACGAATAAATCATTGGATGGATTAGCCGCCGCCAATTAGCTTAGACGATGTGATGGTACCGTACGAGAACTAAATACTTCGGTATGACAGTGGATGTTAAGCTTAAATGGAAATAGCTTGATCTTAAATATAGACAATTGTACTGGCTAATATAGGCAATTGTACTTGGACGAAGGTCAAAATTAAGTATATACATTAAGTATATATAAGGTCAAAATACCGATTTAGAATCCGATTCTAAAGCCGATCTGGCTATATGGCATTCAACTTTTGGGTTGTACTAAGAACATTAACATCAAACAAATACAAAACTTACAAAATAAGGTACTTCGGAGTATAGTCAATGCACCGTGGTACATTCGTAATAGTTATTTGCATCGGGGTTTGGAGAATCAAGGCTAATAGAATATGTCAATGTGGAAACCTCTCGGCTACTGGATAATGTACATTTGATCAGGGGACTTAAAAGAACCAAACTCATCGAGCTCGTTAGTATGTAAGAAGCTACCTACCAACGAACAGGCACTGGTACATCGCTGGATCAACAGTGACCACATTATAGTTTAGTTTTTAAGAATTTAGATGCAAATTGATGGTTAGACTGGAAAGATTACATAGTTTCAATAATAAATAAAATAAACAAAAATAAAAAATTTTCTGTAGAAAAATAGATTTATTTTGTTACACTTATCTACTTACTCG
>OZ010736.1:81303498-81305998 GCA_963932295.1 Tipula lateralis | reverse complement strand
TATTTCTTATTGCAGATACGTATTCTTCGACTAAAAGTACGTATGATTCGAATGAAATATTTTGTTCGGTTCATGATAAATGGCGTTGTGGTCAACGAAAATCAATATTTTCAGATTTCCTCTTCTAAGAACACTCGCATTCGATTCTGCAATACGTTTGGAATAAAATTCATCATCAAAAAAAATTATTTAGTTTTGTAAATCACATTTAACGTTTGTGTTATTTTTTATTTTTATGTTTTTCGAAATTGCAAAATAAACGATCAAATACTTTAGAATGGTTTAACTGTGACAGAGAAAATTTCCATTTTCTTTGTCACGTTTAACTGTGGCAAAGAAAATTGAAATGGTTCTGGTTTGAGCTGGTAGAAATCATGAAAATGCTGTTGCTATTTACGCTCAACATTTTCCGAATAGGGTTCGTTCTCGTGCTTCATTTGGCCGTACTATCAAACAATTTATTACTGATGGAAATGTTCAACCGAAAGAGAGAACCCGTAGGGCAACAGTCACTGGAGAAAATAATAAATTGCTGTATTGGCAGCAGTGGCTCATAATCCTCATGTTAGTACACGACAAATTGTTCACGATTCTGGATTGTCCCTCACCAGTGGTTGGAGAATTGTAAAACGGCACAAGTATCATCCATATCATGTGTCTTTACACCAAGATCTTCATGGCGCTGATTTCCAAAATCGGGTAACTTTTTGGTAATGGGCACGTGAACAAATACAACAAAACCCCAATTTTTTTCGTTGCGTAATGTTCTCCGATGAATCGTCTTTTCCAAACCATGGAACGGTTAATCGACATAACATGCTTTATTGTAGTGCTACAAATCCGCACTGGCTTCGCAAGTTGCACATCAGCGTCCTTGGACTGTCAACGTGTGGTGTGGAATAATTGGCAACAAACTCATAGGCCCCCACATTATTGAAGGCAGCTTCAATGGTCAAATGTACCGAAACTTTTTGGAAAATGAACTGCCAATATTACTTGAAAATTTGAGCTTAAAAGTGAGACGGAACATGCGATTTCAACATGATAGTTGTCCTGCACACTTTTCGGTGGTGGCACATGAAATACTTGATCGTGATTTCAATGGTCGCTGGTTCGGTAGAGCTGGTCCGATAAATTGGCCCGCCAGATCACCAGATCTTACTGCGCCAGATTTCTGTTTGTGGGCTATCTCAAAGACAAAGTTTACAAACAAGAACCAACAACACGTGAGTATATGATTGAGCGAATCAGAAATGCGTGTGCTGAAATTCAATCAAACACACATTGAGTATTTCCAATGAAAACCTAATGTTTTTTATTTCAAGAGTATTGCAGAATCGAATATATATATATATATATATATATATATATATATATATATATATATATATATATATATATATATATATATATATATATATATATATATATATATATATATATATATATATATATATATATATATATATATATATATATGTATATTAATATATAAATATATATATATATATATATATATATATATATATATATATATATTATATATATATATATATATATATATATATAAATATATATATATATATATATATATATATATATATATTTTATATATATATATATAAATATGTATATATATATACATGTATATATAAATAAATATATATATATATATATATATATATATATATATATATATATATATATATATATATATATATATATATATATATATACATATATATATATACGTATATATATATATATATATATATATATATAATATATATATATATATATATATATATATATATATATATATATATATATATATATATAACAAAATATTACATTTTTACGTGCAATTTTTTTTTGACCAAAATTTGTCAAGGCGTGGCGAAACAGAGGGCTTGTCTCAGAATTTAGGGTCAAAAAAAAAAAAAAAAAAAATATATATATACTATATATATATATATATATATATATATATATATATATATATATATATATTTATATATATATATAAATATCTATATATATATATATATATATATATATATATATATATATATATATATATATATGTATATATATATATGTATATATATATATATATATATATATATATATATATATATATATATATATATATATAGATATCTTTATATATATATATATATATATATATATATATATATTTATTTATTTATTATTTATATTATATATATATATATATATATATATATATATATATATATATATATATATATATATATATATATATATAAATAATATATATATATATATATATATATATATATATATATATATATATATATATATATATATATATATATATATATAATATATATATATATATATATATATATATATATATATATATATATAATATATATATATATATGGAAGCTGGTGCTAGTTGTTTTTGATTATTTTCTGACTAATCTAATAATGTGGGTTGCTGAAGGCCTTATTAGTT
>OZ010736.1:81261458-81303298 GCA_963932295.1 Tipula lateralis | reverse complement strand
TATATATCTATATATATATATATATATATATATATATATATATATATATATATATATATATATATACATATATATTAATAAATATATATATATATATATATATATATATATATATATATATATATATATATATATATATATATTTATATATATATATATATACATATATATATATATATATATATATATATATATATATATATATATATATATATATATATATATATATATATATATATATATATATATTTATATATATATATATATATATATATATATATATATAAATATATATATATATATATATATATATATATATATAAATATATATATATATATATATATATATATATAAATATATATATATATATATATATATATATATATATATATATATATATATTTATATATATATATATATATATATATATATATATATATATATATATATATATATATATGTATATATATGTATATATATATATATATATATATATATATATATATATATATATATATATATATAAATATATTTGTATATATATATATATATATATATTTGTATATATATATATATATATATATATATATATATATATATATATATATATATATATATATATATATATATTTATATATATATATATATATATATATATATATATACATATATATATATATATATATATATATATATATATATGAATATATATATATATATATGTATATATATATATATATATATATATATATATATATATATATATATGTATATATATATATATATATATATATATATATATATATATATATATATATATATATATATATATATATATATATATATTAGAGCCTGTGAAATATTCCACAATTCTTCCACACGTACATATATACGAATCCAATTGGAATAGTTACTAATTCTGATTGCTTTCATTTGTAGTGATAATTTACACTGTTATGATTATTAAATTGTATGTTTTTCATTAAAAATTATAATTTAATCAATAATGAATAACAAAGATAGTTGGTTAATTTTAAATAAAAATAATATGAAACATTAGTTGTAACATTTATCACCATTTACAAAAATATGAATGTACCCTTTAAGACTGATAAAATAAATCTTTATTGATATGATTCTTGGTCGTGATCGGATCTTTAATTACTTAATTAAAAACAGTTTTTTAATTTAGTTTAATTTAAAACATTTTTATATTTCGCGCCAATTGTGTGACGCATCTTCAGAAAAACAATTACTATTTATATACAATTAATATTAAGAATATAACATATTATAAATTTTTTTAAATAAATAGAATAAATTATTTTGAAATAAATAGAATAAATTAATAAATATAACATTGTTACAAACAGATTAAAAATTAAATGATGTTTATGTCCGAAAATTAAAAATTGAAATCGAAATTTTTGATTTCATGTAACTACATTTTAGAAAAATTTTTTTGAAACAGTATTTATATTATGTAAAAGAGAGAATCTATATATCTAAAGATAATTATATACAATGTAATTAATTATTTGTGTAGTGGTGAGATCTGTTTATATATGCTCAGTGGACTTAAATATGATTCATTATATGATTCCCGACAGTTGGTATTGTATTTAAAATGGTGGTTAAATATTTTGAAATTTTGTATCCTGGTGAGTTGATGGTGGAAACAATTGGACGTAATGGAATATTATTTTTGTGGATCTTAGGTAAACCGTAGATTCTGGGTAAAACAGCTATGTCAGTAATTAACCCATCATGTATCGTCTTTTCAATAACGTTCTTTTTCAGCAACCTGCGTATCAAGCGATTATGTTTATTTTGTAGAAGCTTGAGTAATACATCTTGGTCCTGATTCAACATCACATAAGTATGTGTGTCATTGAGAAGTTCTAATACCAAAATGCTAGAACTTCTCAATGACACACATACTTATGTGATGTTGAATCAGGACCAAGATGTATTACTCAAGCTTCTACAAAATAAACATAATCGCTTGATACGCAGGTTGCTGAAAAAGAACGTTATTGAAAAGACGATACATGATGGGTTAATTACTGACATAGCTGTTTTACCCAGAATCTACGGTTTACCTAAGATCCACAAAAATAATATTCCATTACGTCCAATTGTTTCCACCATCAACTCACCAGGATACAAAATTTCAAAATATTTAACCACCATTTTAAATACAATACCAACTGTCGGGAAATACAATGTAAAAAACTCCTTTGAGCTAAAAACAATAATAAATGAGGTTACTTTGAAAGATAATGAAATATTAGCATCCTTTGATGCTATTTCATTATACTCAAATATTCCAGTAAAATTAGCAATAGATATTATTGAGAGCAAATGGAACATTTTGGAACATCACACCCAGATTCCCAGAGCAGAATTTTTCAACTTGTTGGAATTTTGTCTAAATGAATGTGCTGTCATCGTATATGACAATCATATTTATAAACAACAACAAGGGTTACAAATGGGTTCACCATTGGCACCAATTATAGCTGACATAGAATTGGAATATCTACTTGATATTAATTTACCTAAATTTCCATCAGTTCCATCTTTAATCAAAAAATATGTTGACGATGTATTAATTACAATCCCACTAAATGAGATTGACTTGGCACTACAAATTATAAATAATTTTCATGAAAATTTAAAATTCACATATGAAATAGAAGAAAATGATTCATTACCATATCTGGATATACGACTACATAGACAACACAACAAAATTATAACTGAATGGTACACAAAACCGACCTCATCAAACATCATTTTAAACTACCATTCATCTCATCCAATGTCACAAAAGATCAACGTAGCCACGAATTTAATTTCTAAAATACTTAATCTAAGTGACAAAAAATTTGAACGTAATAACATTGAAATAATTAATAATATTTTAACAAAAAACAATTACCCCAAAACACTTATAACAAAATTAATCCAGAAAACAAAATATAAAATCACAAATTTGGCACAACTTTCAAATCCTCCACAAATGGAAAATCACAACACAGAACCCAAAAAGTTCACCAGCTTAACATTTATAAAAGGATTATCAGAATCAATTAATAAAACTATTTCACAAAATAATCATAACATATCTATGGCATATAAACCACAAAATAAAATTAAAAACACCATTTTTACCAACAACAAACAAAAAATAAACAGGCAAGATCAATCAGCTGTTGTATACAGAATAAATTGCTCTAGTTGTGATGCTGTATATATTGGTGAAACTTCTAAAAAATTAACTACAAGAATACATAGGCATAAATACGATCTCAAAACAATACATAGCGATTATCCCAAAACATCACTTATCTCACATACAAAACAAACTGGACATGTTTTTAAATATGATGATGCAGAAATAATTGACCGTGAAAACATAAGAACAAAAAGAACCCTATTGGAAGCATCACACATATTACTCAACTCACCAAACTCAGTGAACATAAAGCATGACGTCAAACATATAAATGAATCATATTTAAGTCCACTGAGCATATATAAACAGATCTCACCACTACACAAATAATTAATTACATTGTATATAATTATCTTTAGATATATAGATTCTCTCTTTTACATAATATAAATACTGTTTCAAAAAAATTTTTCTAAAATGTACATGAAATCAAAAATTTCTATTTCAATTTTTAATTTTCGGACATAAACATCATTTAATTTTTAATCTGTTTGTAACAATGTTATATTTATTAATTTATTCTATTTATTTCAAAATAATTGATTCTATTTATTTAAAAAAAAATATAATATGTTATATTCTTAATATTAATTGTATATAAATAGTAATTGTTTTTCTGAAGATGCGTCACACAATTGGCGCGAAATATAAAAATGTTTTAAATTAAACTAAATTAAAAAACTGTTTTTAATTAAGTAATTAAAGATCCGATCACGACCAAGAATCATATCAATAATTTATCACGGATCAACAATCAACACAATTTAAATAAATCTTTAGAAAACAATGTGGCACATATACGATTTTCAAACTTTAGTTAATGTGGTTATCCAACTGACTTTGCTTAAATTATAACATAAAAATGTATTATTATTATCTGTCGTATTAAATTAAATTAAACCTGGTAAATAAAATCAAATTGGAGTTGAAATCAGATAGTCATGAATGAACACATAAAAAATAAAAATTAGAATTCCAATTGGAATATTCCACAAATATAATATGTTATTGTTAATTATTTGCACGTCCCAGCCTTTTGAATTTTAGAGTGTAGTTAAATAATTATAATAAATATAATAAACAAAACCCAACATCTATATGGATTACCGTATTGTGTTAATAAATTGAGCGTGATTCGTTATTGTAGGAAATAAAATTCTATGTATAACTACATATTTCCACACATAAAAAATCACACTCAATTTTTCCACATTCCATAGTCATTATCGGCCATCTCTATAGATGTTGACTCAAGTTAAGCTTCGGATTTGTATAGATATTGAAATTATCTGATTATACACAAAAATTCAAAATGTTTGAGCGTTCAGATAATTTGATATGGAATTATTTCCACTATTTCCGAATCACACCCAATTTTTCCACATTCCATAGCCATTATCGGTCATCCCTATAGATGTTGACTCAAGTTTAGCTTCGGATTTGTATAGGTATTGAAATTATCTGGTTATACACAAAAATTCAAAATGTTTGAGCGTTCAGATATTTTGGTATGGAATTATTTCCACTATTTCCGAATCACACTCAATTTTTCCACATTCCATAGCCATTATCGGTCATCCCTATAGATGTTGACTCAAGTTTAGCTTCGGATTTGTATAGATATTGAAATTATCTGGTTATACACAAAAATTCAAAATGTTTGAGCGTTCAGATATTTTGGTATGGAATTATTTCCACTATTTCCGAATCACACTCAATTTTTCCACATTCCATAGCCATTATCGGTCATCCCTATAGATGTTGACTCAAGTTTAGCTTCGGATTTGTATAGATATTGAAATTATCTGATTATACACAAAAATTCAAAATGTTTGAGTGTTCAGATATTTTGATATGGAATTATTTCCACTATTTCCGAATCACACTCAATTTTTCCACATTCCATAGCCATTATCGGCCATCCCTATAGATGTTGACTCAAGTTTAGCTTCGGATTTGTATAGATATTGAAATTATCTGATTAAACACCAAAGTTCAAAATGTTTGAGCGTTCAGATATTTTGATATGGAATTATTTCCACTATTTCCGAATCACACTCAATTTTTCCACATTCCATAGCCATTATCGGCCATCCCTATAGATGTTGACTCAAGTTTAGCTTTGGATTTGTATAGATATTGAAATTATCTGATTATACACAAAAATTCAAAATGTTTGAGCGTTCAGATATTTTGATATGGAATTATTTCCACTATTTCCGAATCACACTCAATTTTTCCACATTCCATAGCCATTATCGGTCATCCCTATAGATGTTGACTCAAGTTTAGCTTCGGATTTGTATAGATATTGAAATTATCTGATTATATACAAAAATTCCATAGCCATTATCGGTCATCCCTATAGATGTTGACTCAAGTTTAGTTTCGGATTTGTATAGATATTGAAATTATCTGATTATACACAAAAATTCAAAATGTTTGAGCGTTCAGATATTTTGTTGTAAAATTTATACCACAAAAACCAAATCACACTCATATTTTTCTCGGTCATTTTTAATTTTCTTTAATTTAGTTTGAAGTAAAATGTATTATTGTATTTTGTCATATTGAATTTTTAAATATTTCAAGTATCAAATATTATATTTCAAGTATCAAATATCCTATAATTAAAATCTACTCAAATCCTAAATAAGAAATAATTTTTCTAATTGAACTTTTGTGGAAAAATGTGGAATTCTTCACACCCGTATATATATATATATATATATATATATATATATATATATATATATATATATATATATATATATATATATATAAATATATATATATATATATATATATATATATATAAATATATATATATATATATATATATATTTATATATATATAATATATATATATATATATATATATATATATAAATATATATATATGTGTATATATATATATATATATATATATATATATATATATATATTTATATCTATAAATATATATATATATATATATATATATATATATATATATATATATATATATATATATATTTATATATATATGTATATATATATATATATATATATATATATATATATATATATATATATATATATATATTTATTTATATATAAATATAATATATATATATATATATATATATATATATATATATATATATATATATATATAAATATATATATATTATGTATATATATATATATATATATATATATATATATATATATATACATATATATACATATATATATATATATATATATATATATATATATATATATATATATATACATATATATATATATATATATATATATATTTATATCTATATATATATATATATATATATATATATATATATATATATATATATTATATATAAAGATATATAAATATATATATATATATATATATATATATATATATATATATATATATATATATATATATATATATATATATATATATATATATATATATATATATATATATATATATATATAAATATATATACATATATATATATATATATATATATATATATATATATATATATATATATATAAAGCAGATACGCGCAAGTCTTCCCCACTCTATCAATATACAGCTACCGCAGCAAAATACATCATATATTTTTACATTAGTCTTCCCCACTCTATCAATATACAGCTACCGCAGCAAAATACATCATCATATTTTTACATGAAAGTAAATGCAGTTGATCCAGAAACCTACAGAATGTTAGCAAATGCAATTAGTGCTCAAAACATTGAATGGTTCACGTATGAAAACAAAGCAGAGCAACAAATCAAAGTTATGGCCACAGGACTACATCATACATGCCCAACTGATGAAATAATTGAGGAACTTAGTCAGAAAGGATTCAAAATCATAAATGCTGTAAACATTCTGAAGAAAAAGGTTACCAAAAACTCAAACGATGAAAGAGTAACAACCAAAATCGGCCTACCCCTATTCATGCTAACATTTAACAACACCGAGAGCATTGATAAGATATATGGAATCAAAGCCATCTTGAACATGAAAGTCAAAATTGAGACATTAAAAAAGAACAGCAGTAGAATTCCACAATGCCACAACTACCAGACATATAACCATATTCGAAAATACTGCAATAGGGAGCCTAGATGTGTAAAGTGCGCTGGGAAACATCCATCAAAAGAATGCAACAAAAGTAGAAGCGATCCAGCGAAATGTATACACTGTGGGAATCACCACCCAGCAAATTACAGAGGCTGTGAAGTTGCCAAACAGCTGCAAAGAATGAGAAATAGTAAAAAAAATCCAACAGAGAACATCAGAACTCTTAGTTCTCAACCTAGGACGCCATCCTATCCAAACCAAATCCCTCTTAATAGCGCGAAAGTTAGAGAAGGCACGACATATGCCCAAATGGCTGGCCAAACGGAAAATGTCAAGAAAGGACCCAGTCAGGAAAATCATTTCCTGCAAGAAATACTGCAGAAGTTAACCACTATAAATTCTCATCTGGCGACGCAAGATCAACGACTAGAATCTATGAGTGAGCTACTAAAACAACAAGAAAAAAGACTAGAAACACTAGAAAATACATCGATGAACCAAAATAAAAAAATAACAGACGCGACAGGTAAAACTAGAGAAATCATTGACTACCTTAATTCTAATCCATTCAAATTAAACAAGAAAACATAATGACACACTATTTAAGAATTGCTACCTGGAATGCAAATGGTCTTGCGCAACGCATTTCAGAATTAGAAGTATTTTTAAACACAAAAAACATTGATATATGCCTAATCTCAGAAAATCACTCTACTAGAATCTCGTATTTCAAAATTCGTGGATACCAGTGCTATCAAGCTCTTCACTCAGCAGAAAGAGCTAGAGGCGGAACAGCAATCTTCATCAAGGAAAATATTAAACATCAAGAAGAACTTAAAATAGAGGAAGAAGCTATGCAAGTAGCAACTGTTTCTATTGAAACCAAAAACTACAAGAGCTACACTATATCAGCAATCTACTGTCCACCCAGATATAACCCAAAAAAGGAAGACTACATCAAATTTTTTAAATCTTTTGGTAAAAATTTCATTATTGGAGGCGATTTTAATGCAAAAAATATATTTTGGGGATCAAATCGAACTACTCCCAAAGGAAGAGAGCTATTTGAAGCAGGCAGAATATTAAAATGTGAGTTCCACTCCAGTAGAAAGCCAACCTACTGACCTACAGACGTAAATAAAATTCCTGATCTTCTAGACTTCTATATATCCAGAGGTATCTCCGAAAATTACCTAGTAGTTGAAAATGAAGAAGGACTATCATCGGATCACTCTCCAGTCTTAATGACAATAAGTTCCACGGCAATAAGGAAAGCAAGCCCTCCAAGACTAACAAATAACAAAACCAACTGGGAATACTTTCGCCAGCTAGTCGAAGAAAGCGTCAATCTACAGGTGCCGATCTCGAACGATCATATGATAGAAGAAGAGCTGGAAAATCTCATTGAAAGTATACAGAAAGCGGCATGGGAAAGTACTCCCATCCAGCGTGATATAATACAGAAAAGTATAAGCTACCCAGTTGAAGTGAGAGACTTGGTTAACGAAAAAAGACGAGCTCGCAAGACTTGGCAGAGAACTAGAGCTCCTGAAGATAAAACAATTCTAAATAATCTGTGCAACAAACTTAAACTGCTTATAAAAGAGATCAAGAATGAGTCAGTAGCTTGCTTTCTAAGTAACCTGACAGGTAAATCTGACACGGACTATTCGTTGTGGAAGGCCACTAAAAGTCTAAAAAGACCTAAACTGCAAGTGCCACCCATATAAAAAGCTGATGGAACCTGGGCTCGCAGCGATAAACAAAAAGCTGATCTTTTTGCCGAACACCTAGAAATTACCTTCAAACCACCAACTGGGCAGGTAGAGAATGAATATTTAACAGCGGTCAACAAAATAGACGAGGTACCTCTCCTACCAGTCACTGTGAAAGAAATAAAAGAAGAAGTAAAAAATCTTAAAGATAAAAAGGCTCCTGGTTACGACCTGATAACAGCAAAAATAATCAAAGCACTACCAGAAAAAGCACTACGGAAGCTACAGCACATAATCAATGCTGTCTTTAGACAAAGTTATGTTCCGAGACAGTGGAAAGTAGCAGAAATAATAATGATTGCTAAGCCTAATAAACCGTTAAATGACAAAACATCATACAGGCCAATCTCTTTATTAACAACCACATCAAAAATTTTCGAAAGATTGTTTCTGAAGAGACTGAAGCCAATTATAGAGACTAGGAAACTTATACCACCACATCAGTTTGGGTTTCGAGAAGGCCACTCAACAATAGAACAGGTACATAAAATCACTGATACGATTGAAGAGGCGTTGGAAGAGAAGAAGGTATGTTCAGCAGTATTCCTAGACGTAGCCCAAGCATTTGATAAGGTTTGGCACCATGGTCTGGAATTTAAACTTCAACGAGATCTACCAAAACAACATTTTGAATTGCTTAAGTCATACATAAATGACCGTTATTTTCGAGTGAGACAAGAAGAAGAGTACTCAAAACTAAAGAAAATATTGGCAGGAGTCCCACAAGGTAGTGTGCTTGGCCCTGTGTTATACCTTCTGTATACAAATGATTTACCAAATATAGCAGAAGCCAGAATAGGGACTTTTGCTGATGACACTGCAATTATGACTACTGATATTAGTATTTTCGAGTCAACACGGAAACTACAAAATGCTGTTAATACAGTAAACACTTGGACAAAAACTTGGAGAATAATGCTAAACGAATCAAAATCAACACACATCAACTTCACCAACAAGAAAGTAGAATACATCCCGATTAGACTGAATTTTCAACAAATTCCTTACTCAGACAATGCGAAATACCTTGGCATGACACTAGACACTAAGCTTAGGTGGAAAGCACATGTTAAAAAGAAAAGACAAGAATTGAATTTTAAATTCAGAAAAATGCAGTGGCTTATTGGAAGAAACTCTGAGCTGACAACGCAAAACAAACTACTATTATATAAACAAATCCTTAAACCTATCTGGACATACGGCATTCAACTTTGGGGATGTGCAAAGAAAACTACAGTTAAGATCATACAAACATTTCAAAATAAAGTACTACGTAGCATTGTCAATGCTCCATGGTATATTAGAAATGACAACCTCCATCGAGACCTTAACATGGAATACGTCAGTGATGAAATAATTAAGCTTGCAAGGAGTCATGTACTGCGACTGCAGCAACATGACAACGAGGAGCTGCGGAACCTACTGGATCACACCAATGGACCAAAGCGCCTAAAAAGAACAAAGCCTTTAGAATTAGTGGTTCCCTGAACTACTGAAATCAAAGGACTGGACGAAATGGGATGAACCGATTTTTCTCATCCCATAAGATGCTACACTGCTTAAAAATACAAAACATTTACTAGATAATCACTAAGATTAGTTGTAATATTATACAGAAATATAGATTTCTTAAACAAATAAAAAAAATAAAAAAAAAAAAAAACTATTTTTACATTTTATCATTATTATCATTATTATTAAATATTATCATATTTTTACTTTTTTCTTATAAGTTCAAATCAAATAATTTAACTCATAATATTTTACGTTTTTATGAATTCTCTGATTTGCATTATATAAATTTAAATCAATTGCCAAACAATTTAGTCTTAGTTTGGCAATTGTCGATGAAACTTAATAAAACATAAAGTTTAAAATAAATTAGGAAAATAACGTTTTTTTTAATCATTTCTAAACCCGGTACGTTTCCTACCCAAATAAATTTGTTATAAATTGGACGCAACCATCATACGCAGTTGAAAAGAAAAAGAAACAGTTAAAAACTAAAGTGAAAAGTTCTAAATATAACTCAGATATTAAAATAAATTTCTGGTCATAGCGCCCACCAGAGGCAAGCGCAGAAATATAATCAAACTGTGAAAAAAAATCAGCTGAAAACGCTTTGGATCTTTGCTTTCGAGATTTCCTGATCATCAATTCCTGGAACAATGAAAACTAGTATTTTCATGATATTTTTGGAATGGTGAGTTATTTCCATTTATTTTTCCTTTATACTAACCTCTAAGTGAAGTTAAAATTGTGCAAATTAGACTCCAAGATTAAACAAATCTTGAAAAATCATTATAATCCCCACTACGGTTTATCGTGTAGTTTGCTTAATTAAAGTGAAATAGAAATGCATTGTGCATGTGCTGATAAATTAACGGAGCATAAGAGAACATTTGCCGTTTGTTCCCGAAATTAAACTTACTGTTTGCGACCTTGGCTGCTAGTTTGATGAAAACATGCTTTAAATTTTGCGAGTTGGGGAATTTTCTTTACAATCACATGGTTGAACTGTAAATCATCAACAGGATTCTTTAGTTAAATAATTGTTTTCTATTATATTGTTTATTATTTTGATTTATCTTACACTTTTTTTAAATTAAATTCTTTATTTAACCAAATTTATTAGGTAAAATTAAATTTTCTTTCCATCTAGAAAATATTTATTTTTTAAAGCTTGTAGTATCAAGGCCGTTGGAAGCGCTTTCATCACAATTGCATACTCAATGTAACATTTTATTTTATATTATGTTTTCTTGGAGCTTTCCATTTTCAATTTCACTAAAATAAATTATTATTCACTAATATAAATTAATTTTCTTTAAGTTTTTTTTCTTATATAATCTATTTTTGAATAAAATTTAAAATTATTGTTAACCTTTTATAATTTATATTTTGTTATTTTTATTTAAAATGGAGTGTAAATTTTCAAATTGGAGTAAGGTGAGTGAGACCGATGAGTGATTTTTTCATTTCGTTTCGTATGCCATAATTGTGATGGTTATCTCCAGAGTACAAACCCCACGACCAATTTCACCTCACTGACGAGCCGGCGGCTAAAATATGGCGTACTCTGGTAATCACGTGTAAAATTTCTAAAAATTTTTTTGTTAACGTTAGCTACATAAACAGTTCTATGCAAAATGTGGTGATTAGCGTTACAAAAATTGCGCCCAACCGGATGTATTTAGTGCGGCCTTATTCTAGTATCGTAATTAAGGTCACTCAGTCAATAATGATTATCGATAGAACACATGAACATTTTCCCTGTTAGGTTGATATTGTCTTAAGCATTCTATTATGAATATCGGCTGATATGATTGATTTTTTTCTGATGTCTAAACAGAATTTATTTTAACTTAATGCCCCCACTAACAATTTAATTATTATTACTTTTTTCCCCTCTTTTCAACCTTAAGTTATAATTAATTTTTTTTTGTGCAGTACCAAACTGAGTTTCAGTTCATAGGTTCGTCTCTGTGCACGTTGCAATTCCATTTCACAGGCATCTACATACATATTTGTGTGTTTTATTAGTGCATTTGATGAAATTTTGATTGCATCGCCACTGGAGCATTCCTTGAAAACTTAGACAATTCTGTTTGAGTACTATTTATATTGAGTTTTGAGTTTCTAACTACCCGTATGGTAGATTAGTTATTCCATTTAAAACTCAATTTGTAGATTATCTACGTAGTTATCCGACGCTCACGATCGGCTCACATAAATCAATCACTCCATGGTTTAAATTTATATTATAAAATATTCTTTTCAGCTAATTACCATTTATGACTATATTATTTTTGACTATATTTTTTTTATCATTATTATTTTTTTTTCTCTCATTTTCTAACACGGGCGTGTTAGAATAAGTGGTTGTGGGTATACTTATCTTGCAAGTTGAATTTTCATATATTTTTGGGTAGTTGGCTAATTTTACTATCTATACACACATATTTTCATAATACAACTCAGTTCGTATTTTAATTTCGTATAAAGGAAAATTTCATCTTTTCCTCTATTAATTATAAGTCTTTAATCATTGCGAATTCAAACATAAGGATTATCAATTATGGACATTAATAAATTGTATTCCGATGAGTTTGAAGTGGAGTGCATTGTTCGGAATATTAAAGGAGATCCTGTAATTAAATTAGATGCCCTTAAAGCAGCTATTACCAATGAGAAAACTAATCCTGTACTTAAGCCTTACAAAGCACATGCTGCTGCACCGTCAGCTCCACAACGAAAATTACAGCGATGTGCCATTAAGATCAAGGAACACCGTGAATCTATTACAAATATTTCATTTGATGAAAATTCCAAACTCAGTGGATTGCTTGTTATAGAATCAAGATTAATACATGTACAAGATAGGATCAATAGATTGCTAACCAGTACAAAAACGTATAAGCAACAATGCACAGATTACTTGAAGACTTTGGAATTAGTTTTGGTAGCGGTAAGAACCTTGATTCAAGGAGATGGTAACTTAGATGAGACGATAAAGCAAATAAGAACTTCTTACCAAGAAGATCCAGGAGAACTTTCAACGTCCAAAGACGAGGAGTCTCCACTACAGGAACTAAAGCCGAAACGTCCAACTTTACAGATCCAAACAAACCAAAACCTTCATGAAGATAACGATAAGGAGAGAAATGAAGAACCTGAGCTAACTAAGTTGCTATCCAGCACGATACTTACGCCTCCTCAAATCGGTATTCAGTCAGCTCGACAAATTGACAAGTGGAAACTATTTTTCGACGGCGATTCGAGGGAGCTAGCGCTAGAACGACTTTTATTTCTAGAGGAACATCAGGCTGCTACTTATGGTATCCCAAATGAGGCTTTAATACATCAACTGGACTCACTACTAAAGGGGGTTGCACTGAATTGGTACTGGTGCCATATCGAGCGAAATTCAAATGTTTCTTGGAGTACTTTAAAGTCAGAAATGGTGGAGCGGTTCCAGGATCGGCGAACGGAGCATGACATAAGGAAAAATTTAGAATCACGAAAATAGAAGTCGAATGAAAGTTTTCGTACCTTTTATAATGACATTACAGCGATGTCATTGCAGTTTCGGAATCCGCTTCCAGACGAGGAACTATTACATATTGTTAGGCGAAATATATGGAACTTCTTTCAAAACGCTCTAGCAGATCAAAATATGGACACAATATGAACAAGACGGTGCTTAGCCTTGGAAGACACGTGGAAAAGGACTGGATATGAACCGAAAAAGTTATGTGTACGTATAGGCATATCGAGGAAAATGATCTAGTAGGAGCAGAAGCGGACGCGATACAAGTAGATGAAATAAACTCTCGGCCACGGAAAGAATTCTCTTTGATTCAACAACGCCCTTCTACTTCACAGCTAGATAACACCCACTTGGTAATCTGTTGGAACTCTCAAGACATAGGTCAAACTCATCAATGAGGGCTCGTTTTACTGGGAATCCGACACCCTCTTCTCATCCCAGAGCAACCACAATAACAAACAGCGGTTCCGAACTGCTACTACTATCCCTATAAAAGTAACCTCTTGCATCTCTGCTTCTCAAACCAACAAAAACATTCTTTCCCCATTAACAGACGTTCAACATTTTCGTCAAAAATCAAGTAGAGTATTCAGTAATAGAATGTGATTTTCGAGAGCTTCGAAGATCACATTCTATTACTGAAACAAGTGGCATGGTTGTTAACATCGGCGGGCCTGACGGTTAATCTAACCAAGAGCAAATTTCTTTTGAAAGAAATACGCTATCTTGGTTATGTGGTGGGAGACGGCTGTTTGAAGGTGGACCCAGAAAAAGTAAGCGGTATTTTGTCATTTCCGGTTCCAAACACGGTCAAAAAGGTCCGTAGATTTTTGGGTATGTCAGGGTGGTATCGTCGTTTCATTTCGTCATATGCCACTCTGGCAGCTCCGATATCCGACCTTTTAAAGAAACAACGAATATTCAAATGGACGGAAGAATGTCAAAATGCTTTTGAAGAGTTGTAACTGGCACTGTCTAGAGCACCCGTATTGGTTCATCCCGACTTCAGTCGATCTTTTAATATACAATGTGATGCTAGTAGAACTGGCGTTGGGAGCGTGTTGTTTCAAGTCAGTGTGGATGGTAGCGAGCGACCCATCGCGTATATGTCTCAAGAACTCAACGCGGCACAGCGAAGCTATTCAGTTACTGAATTGGAATGTCTGGCCGCTGTGCTAAGCGTAAAGAAATTCAGAGCATACATCGAGGGGCACTCGTTTACCATCATCACTGATCACGCCAGCTTAAAGTGGCTCATGAGCCAAACCGATTTAAGTGGAAGCCCACTAGCAAGGTGGGCATTGAAGTTGCAGGGGTTTAATTTCAAAATCCTACACAGGAAAGGTTCGCCAAATGTCGTGCCGGATACTCTTTCACGCGCGTTTATGGACGAATTAGATGATGACACTCCTTTGCACCTTAATCTCGATTCTTCAGCTTTCAATTCAGATGACAACCTTGAATTGTGTCAAAAATTTCTAAGCAATCCAACCGCATATACAAACTTTCGCGTAGAAAACCGCCCACTTTTTATTAATCCTTCTAATAGTCCTGATAGTGAAAACATTTGTACCAATAGAGATGACCCAACAATTAGTTCAATTAGCGCATGATCCACCATCCTCCTCACACCGGGGGACAGCAGGCACTCTGGACCGGCTTCGAAGACTTTACTATTGGCCTACTATGTTAAAATACGTGAGAGATTATGTTGCTAATTGTCAAATTTGCAAACAGTCAAATGAAGCCTTTGACTGTTTGCAAATTTGACAATTATACAACCCAACCATCTATGGGTCAGCAGGTAATTACCGTAGGACCAATGCAGCACCTATATGTAGTCTTCCTGGGTCCATATCTCCGCCCGTCTAATGGAAATGCTTACTTGCTTTTCGTGTTGGACCTGTACTCCAAATACATCTTTTTTAAGCCGATAAAGCAAGCAGTTTCGTCCGTTGTATGCAGTTTCTTCGAAAAAGAAATATTTCCTGTGTTCTCTGTACCGGAGTCAATTACTTCGGATAATGGCTCAAAATTCACCTCTCTGTGTTTGAAGGCATTATTAGCAAAATTTGGAGTGACACATGTATTTAACCCTAAATATTCACCACAATGTAACGCGGCCGAACGAGTAAATAGATCCATCCTCCCGCGGTACGATCGTACATTAAAGATGATCACTGTAAATGGGACCTTCATGAGATCGATTCAGCCTTAAGAAATGTGACACATAGCTCATCGAAATACTCACCACACTACCTAATGTTTGGACAACACTTTATGGGACACGGTAGCGACTATAAACTGTTAAGAGAGTTGAATCTTCTAGAAAATATCGATATCGCCCTCCACAATAAAGGTAATCGACTCAGTATAGCTCAGCAAAACGTACTAACTCATTTGGAAGAGGCATATAAGACGAACGCTCACATCTACAACCTGCGAAGTCGAGAACGTAATTTCCAGATCGGACAAACGGTTTTTGTACGGAATTTTACCTTGAGTGACGCCACAAAAAATATTCTGCCAAATTGACTCCAAAGTTTTTAAAAGCCAAGGTAGTACGTAAATTTGGCAATGTCGCCTATGAATTATCATCCTGCGATGGAAGGTTCCTAGGTTTATACCATGCTAAAGATATTCGAACGAAGGTAATTCAAAATATAAACCATTAATACGCATCTTTACTAATCCTTGGAGGTTTTCTTTACCCGGCTTGTTTGTGAGACACTCAGTGGTCGATGAGTACGTCTCCATGATTGTAACATTCGTTCCAAATTGGTTTCGTCGCAACGTAAGGTTTGTTTTCTGTGGGTCAACTGTAGTACGTATAATTAGTTTTCTTCGTAATCTTTTTTTTTACTTTAAGTAAATACAGTGGACGAAACAAAAATGTGTTCGGTATATTATCTAATAACGTATACGGAATAGAATTCATTTTATTCGAGGGGTACGTTACTTGAGTGTACAAGTTTTGTAGCATTACAGAGTGGACTCGGTCGAGCAAACTCAGTCACCACGCAAAATCGATTGGTTACACCCGATGTTGTTATCCGCGTTCCAATATTTTACCTTACCCAAATATGCTCACCTGTATGACAGCGTAAAACAAAACAATCTCGAACCGATCAAATGTCTGTAAATTAACTGTCGTATTTATTTGTTACATGTAATATGCGGTGAGAGACCACGAGAGGTGCCCATAGCTGCAAGGAGATAATCGACATTTAGGCGCAGATATAATTCAGCTAGTGAAGGCTAGATGGTGAAGAAGGTGGGTTAGAGAAATGTCGTTCGAGAGTTTTGAAGTTTAGCGAAATCTCGAGCCGCTGAATTAATAAGTTCTCGGTTCGCTAACCAGGAGAAAAAAAAACAGCGTAAGAAAATAAGATGACCAGGCAGAAATGGGAGAAGAATTTGGACCATCAAAGGTATCGGAACAAAAATAAAAATAAAACGATCTTGCATTGGATGACGGTGGAATATGTGATAACCGTATCCATACTTAAATTAAGAATCGTTTACTAAAATACTGTAAATGTTATGTTAATATAATATTAATATATATATATATATATATATATATATATATATATATATATATATATATATATATATATATATATATATATATATATATATATATATATATATATATATATATATATATATAATATATATATATATATATATATTTATTTGAAATGTTTCGGTGTTGGTTTTTGATTTTTGTTTGTTTGCTGATGGATTAGTGAGATTTCGATTATCTTTTGGTCGCTGATGGTGAAAGATAAATAAAACGAACGAAACTCTAAACCGCCGTGGTTAAAAAGCGTTCATAAATAAAAAAAAACTAAAAAAAAGTGGTGTGATCATAAACAGTGAACAATGTATTTTTGATTGGTTTGATCGTGAAATCAAAAATAAATAAATATATGGAAATGAGAGACTTTGTGTAGTGTGTCAAATTCTGTATAAACCTAGTTAACAAGAACGATTAAAAGTGCATCAAATAGTTTATCAAAGGGTATTAATGGGCTGCAGCGGATAAACGACAGCGATACAGGTGAGTTTTCCTTGTGTATCACCCTTCCCGCTTTTCTTTTTTTTCTCTTCTCTATATCACCTGAACCTATACTTTCCCTCTGTCCCACATCGGATTGATTTCCTACGAGTTGCGTGGTGGTTTTTTTGTGGTATCAGCAGGTACCCCGCCCGAGTCCACTCGCTCATATACAGAGCAAAGCCGGACACACGTGCTGGTAGACTGGCGCCCAACGGAATTTTATTATTTTTTTTTGTTGTCTACCCAAGCCACAACCGCGACACTGTGAGCACGTTACAATTTGGCGCCCAACGTAGGGCCTGATTTATCGGTAGTTAAAATCAATCCGTTCAAGAGCAAGACTAATTTTCATAACGGTGTGGATAGTAAGTGAAAAAAACGTGTTAAGAACACATGGTTTGTGATGTGTCAGAAGAACGC
Organism: Tipula lateralis; assembly: GCA_963932295.1. Taxonomy (NCBI): domain Eukaryota; kingdom Metazoa; phylum Arthropoda; class Insecta; order Diptera; family Tipulidae; genus Tipula; species Tipula lateralis. The sequence continues at coordinate 81,284,655 of OZ010736.1, read as the reverse complement.
TATCTAACATATACAGTGACAGTTACGTAGAAGTGACAGACATTTTTGTCAATCTATAGTCAAAATTTCAAGGTCGGAAAATTTAGTGAAATTGTTTGAACTTATTTAATACATCTAACGTATTTAACTTATTTAATTTATTTAACGTATTTAACTTATTTAACTTATTTAACTTATTTAACTTATTTAACTTATTTAACTTATTTAACTTATTTAACTTATTTAACTTATTTAACTTATTTAACTTATTTAACTTATTTAACTTATTTAACTTATTTAACTTATTTAACTTATTTAACTTATTTAACTTATTTAACTTATTTAACTTATTTAACTTATTTAACTTATTTAACTTATTTAACTTATTTAACTTATTTAACTTATTTAACTTATTTAACTTATTTAATTTATTTAACTTATTTAACTTATTTAATTTATTTGATTTAGTTAATTTATTTGATTTATTTACGTATTGAATTTACTTGATTTACTTAACTTGTTTAATCTATTTAATTTACAATATTTATTATATGTTTAGTTAATTTAATTTATTTCAGATATTTAATTCATTTTGTTTGTTTGAGTTGTTTAATTTATTTAATTTATTTCAGTCATTTAAGTTATTAATTATTTAATTATTTTCGTTCAAATGGTTTATCTATTTATTTAGTAAAATTATCAAATTTATTTATTTCAATTATTAATTTATTTAACTTATTTAATATATTTCGTTCAAATAATTTATTTATTTAATTAATTATTTATTTAAATTATCAAACTGGTGTAATTTATTAAATTTATTTAAATTATTAATTGATTTATATTACTTTATTTTTGTTTAACTAATTGGATTTATTTATTCTAATAATTTCACATCTGGTTCATATCTTCAAGTTTGATATAATACGCTTCGTTCGTTTAAGCGGCCATATTGGCAACACATGATTAGTTAGTTTTGGTTTAGAGAATAGCTTTAATTTCTGATTCAAATTTAAGAAAACGCTTATGTTATACATCAATCATAGTTGATTATTCATTATTTTGGGAAGCCTCGTAGGTTATTGATCTTATCGTGTTGTATTTGGAAATAGTAGATATACGTGTTTTCATAAGAATGGCTGAATTGTTGGATTTTCAGTTGCTGCCGGATGCACTTACGGAATCCGAGTTGGACTATGAACTCAGAATACGCAACGTCATACCTAGTGGCAATCACAGACAAAGGTTGGTGGAACTAAATAAGCTCCGGAAGGCAGAAAAAGTTACACCTATGGATGACATTAATGATGCCAAAGATTTCTCAAATTCAATTGAGGCGTTGACAGCACTTCAGAGCGAACTGAAGACAGCTGTATTGAAGCAAAATGAACCGGAAGAACGTGCAATCAAATCACGAATAAGGCATCACCAGGATCGGGCCTTTCGTTGCTTGTGTGGTGATGAAGAGAGAGATTCTATACTCTACGGAATGGTACGTAACATTCGTCGAATAATTCGAACATCATTGGAAGAGGTGGCATCGTCACACATCATCAGTTCACAGCCGACCGCATCTATCCAAAATGATAGCGTGATAGCTTTAGGAGCCGGAAGAGGAAGAGGTCGTAAATCCTTGAGTCAAGCGGGAAAGTCGGAGATCATTGGCAGAAACGATGTGCTCAGGTCATATCACAATGAGCAACAAGCGAAAGACACGTCGCCGAAGAAACCCGAAGCTTCGAGGGAAACTTCATATACTGAGCGAGATTTGCAATGGTTACTCCAAAATCTTCGACTACCGAGTCACTTTGAAAGATCACCATCCACGCATTATGGCATGGACAATCCTGGTAGTAGGGAGGTGCCCTATGTAGTTCAAAGACGACGAGTAGCAATAGAGAAATGGCCGATTAGATTCAAGGGAGACAATAACCATAGTCTGGCTGACTTCCTTGGAAAAATTGAATTATATGCCAGAGCGGAAGATGTACCCATGAGTGAAGTTCATCGAGGGTTTTTTAAGTTACTTGAAAGAGTCGCACTTGAATGGTACGAGGTGAAGGCAACAGAGTTTAGTAACTGGAACGAACTGGTAATGGGACTTAAAACCAGATTTCAATCCAGAAATTATGACTTCATTATGAAGGAAGAAATTCTGCAAAGATATCAACGTTCTGACGAGAACATAGCGGACTACTTGCTAAACATGTCCAAACTTTTCTCGAAGATTTATCCACCATTTGAAGAGCATTATAAGGTCTACTTGTTACAGCGCAACATGATGACAGAATACAGAATGCAGCTTGCCGTCAGCAATATAACATCAGTTGCTCAGTTGGAAGAGTTGTGTAGAAGCATAGGCGAGGCGAGGATGATGGGCAATCGAGAACCCAATTCTCAGAGATTAACGGAGGCTTCGAAACCATCGATTACGTCGCTAAGAAAGCCAACTCCAAGATGCAACGAATTAGAAGAGAAAGTAGCAGAATTACAACGAAGCCCAACACCAAGATTTCGGCCTGATAGACGTCGCGGCCTTACGAGGAATAATGACGTGCAAGTTACCTGCTGGAATTGCAAGATGAGAGGTCATCGCCATTTCGATTGCACAAAACCCCGAAACCGAATTTACTGCTGGTGTTGTGGAATGGAGGGAGTAACGGCTGACCGTTGCCCAAAAAATCATCCGGGAGGAAGGCTACTAACCCGTTCGGGTACGTCGGAGAGCGAGCGAAAACCAAGTGAGGGAAACGGTCAAGCGGACATCTAAGGGATCGACACTGTCCACAAATCACCAAAAAGATGCCAAAGTTCATAACGAGAGGAACGCAAACGGACGAGATTGGAGGGTCCGACAATTCAGACAATCTACTAACCACGATGTTAGAAGAAATTAAGATTATTAGCGCAGACCAAGAAAAGAGTGACCCAATGATAGTGAAAATGAAAAAGCGTAGGAGAAAGCTATAAACTGTATCGAAAAAGAATTTGGATGAAACTGGCCATAGAAGTATGCAAAATTACGAAATCAAAGATAGTCCACAGCGAATAGAGTGCGTGGTGAATGTGGAAGGCGATAATCGACCGCACATAGATGTGGAAATATTAGGGTATGGGGTAACTGGTTTGTTAGATTCTGGTGCCACTTGCACCATACTCGGCGGTAGTGACATATATGCGAGGTTGGAGAAGCTGCGGTTACAGTTTACTCCGACGAAGACCAATAAAAAGACGGCAGATGGAACGATACATGCGGTTGGGAATGCTGTTGACATACCTTCCGTGGTCGGTACGGAATGTAGAGTGGTAAGGTCTCTAGTGATATCATCCATTCCTAGGGATCCGATCTGTGGTATCGATTTCTGGGAGGCTTTCAACATCAGACCCATTGTAGCTAGTTCAGATAATCAGATGATCGTGGATTGTGTCGATGTGGTGAAGAAAGATGATGATGTGATTCAGCATGATTTGGACGATTGTCAAAAACAGGATTTAAGAAAGGCAATGAATTCTTTCCTTGTGACTCTGCCTAATCAGCTGGGCTGTACAGCATTAATGCAACATAACATCGACACAGGAAACGCAAGTCCGGTTAAAACACGAGCTCGCCCCATATCCCCATACGTTCAAAAGGAATTAAATCAGGAGCTTGATCGTATGATACAGTTGGGAGTGGTGGAAGCTGCTGGACCAGCTGAATGGGCACACCCTGTGGTTTGTGTGCGTAAACCTTCAGGCAAAATCAGATTTTGTTTAGATGCTCGCAAATTAAACGAGGTCACGGTAAAAGATAGTTACCCGTTGCCGTATATCAACAGAATTTTAGGACAGTTATCCGGTACAAGATACTTGTCCAGCTTAGATCTCAGCGACACGTTTTGGCAGATTGAGTTAAGTGCGGTAAGTCGTCTCAAAACGGCATTTATTGTACCTGGAAGAGGTCTCTTCCAGTACAAGCGTATGCCGTTTGGTTTGTGCAATGCTAGTCAAACTCTCTGCCAATTGATGGACAAGGTTCTCGGAGTCGATTTGGAACCAAAGGTATTTGTTTACCTTGATGATATAATCGTGATGTCGCAGACGTTTGAGGAACATTTACAACTACTGAAAGAGGTATCATCACGTCTGCGGAAGGCTAATTTAACCATTAGCTTAGAGAAATCACGATTCTGTCTCAGGGAAATCAAGTATCTTGGATATATCCTGGACGAGCACGGATTAAGAATCGATCCCGAGAAGATTACCGGCATACTAAATTTAGCATCACCAAAGACTGTTAAAGACGCCAGGAGACTCATAGGAATGGCCGGGTGGTATCGGCGGTTTATCCCAGATTTTTCCACAGTAACAGCACCGATCACTAACTTGTTGAAGAAAACTACCGGGAAAAAGTTTCAATGGACTTCCGAAGCTCAAGCCGCGTTTACCCATTTAAAGACATTACTAGTGTCCGCTCCAATTCTGGTAAATCCAGACTTCAAAAAGATCTTCACCATTCAGACTGATGCATCTGATACTGGAATTGGTGCCGTTTTGACAAAGGAAGTGGATGGCTTCGAAAAAGTAATAGCGTATATGAGCCAGAAACTTACATCCACGCAACGAAAATATCCGGCCACAGAGCGTGAATGTTTGGCAGTGGTGTTTGCGATTGAAAAATTTAGACCTTATATCGATGGTGTTCGATTTTAGGTGGTAACCGATTGTGCTTCTCTGGTGTGGTTGAAGAATCTAAAGGATCCTGCATCGCGGTTGGCACGCTGGTCTATGCGTCTCCAGCAGCATGATTTTTAACTCCAGCATCGGAAGGGGAGATTAAATGTAGTGCCTGATGCATTATCTCGAGCTGTTGAGTCTATTGAAATCGATGCCAACGGGCAGGAAGACTCGACCTACCAGAAGATCAAGCAAAGTGTAACTGAGCAGCCCAACAAATACTCCGATTTTCGAGTACAGGATGGGAAGTTATATAAGTATTGTCAGACGATTCAGGGTGATGGATCGTACACATGGGATTGCAAGTGGTATGTCCCACAACAGGAAAGACGAGCAATTTTGTTTAACAACCATGATAGCACTTTAGCTGCACACCTTGGCTTTTACAAGACACTGCGTCGCATTCAGGAGACCTGTTACTGGCCCAGAATGTCTAAGGACATACGGGAATATGTCAAGGTTTGTGAGAAATGCCAGCTGAACAAACCTAAGTGCGAAATTTCGAGGGTACCTATGGGAGAGCCGAGAGATCCAACACGGCCATGGGAAATGATCGCCGTAGATTATATGGGGCCGTACCCGCGATCGAAAAACGGAAATAAATATTTGCTCGTCGTAATCGACGTGTTTAGTAAATTTGTTATGTTGAAGTCCGTTACAAATGCTGAGTCGGTGTCGCTGATAAAATACTTGGAGGAAAACATTTTCCTAGTGTTCGGTGTACCCTCTGTCTTGATATCGGACAACGGTAGTCAGTTTACGTCGAAAAAGTTTAAAATCTTTCTAGCAGAATATAAGGTTCAACATTGGCTTAACGCATACTACTATCCGCAAGCGAATCCAGCTGAAAGGGTGAACAGAAGTATTCTTTTGGCCATACGAAGCTATATAGGCGAAGACCACCGGAATTGGGACGATAAGATTGGGCAGATTTCGTGTGCTTTAAGAACGGCGGTACATGAATCTTCGAGATACACACCTTACTTCGTTAATTTTGGACGAAATATGGCAGTTTCTGGCGCGCGGAACTCTGCCATAGAGAACGAAGTTGGTCGTCAAAATCAAGAAGATCATGCACGAGAAATGGAGAAGACACACAACGCTGTGAAATTGAACTTAAATAAAGCATACGAGAATTACGTCCAACGGTATAATCTTCGAAGTCGTCCGGTGCAGTTTAGCGTAGGAGACATAGTCTTGAAGAAGAACTTCAAACAGTCCAATGCCGCAGATGGATATAATCAAAAGTTTGACTCGCTTTACACAAAATGCAAAGTGTCGCGGAAAATAGGCCTGAACACGTACGAACTTGAAGACATGAACAAAAAGAAATTAGGTCGTTTTCATGCCAATGATGTAAGGCGTTTTAATGTATCAGACGAATAGCTTAGTATAATTGCGACTGTATCTGTTAGACGGAATAATAATCATTAGAGGCGAAATAAATCATTAGTGGTGATTTTGAGGTGAAAATTGGTTTAACACTTGGGTGAATGAGATTGTCGTCATGAACGAAAATTTTTGTGTTCTTGTTTTGATTAAGAACATAAAAATTTTCGTTGTTCCCACTTGGAGTGTAGTGTAGCATTACAGAGTGGACTCGGTCGAGCAAACTCAGTCACCACGCAAAATCGATTGGTTACACCCGATGTTGTTATCCGCGTTCCAATATTTTACCTTACCCAAATATGCTCACCTGTATGACAGCGTAAAACAAAACAATCTCGAACCGATCAAATGTCTGTAAATTAACTGTCGTATTTATTTGTTACATGTAATATGCGGTGAGAGACCACAAGAGGTGCCCATAGCTGCAAGGAGATAATCGACATTTAGGCGGAGATATAACTCAGCTAGTGAAGGCTAGATGGTGGAGAAGGTGGGTTAGAGAAATGTCGTTCGAGAGTTTCGAAGTTTAGCGAAATCTCGAGCCGCTGAATTAATAAGTTCTCGGTTCGCTAACCAGGAGAAAAAAAAACAGCGTAAGAAAATAAGATGACCAGGCAGAAATGGGAGAAGAATTTGGACCATCAAAGGTATCGGAACAAAAATAAAAATAAAACGATCTTGCATTGGATGACGGTGGAATATGTGATAACCGTATCCATACTTAAATTAAGAATCGTTTACTAAAATACTGTAAATGTTATGTTAATATAATATATATATATATATATATATATATATATATATATATATATATATATATATATATATATATATATATATATATATATATATATATATATATATATATATATATATATATATATATATATATTTGAAATGTTTCGGTGTTGGTTTTTGATTTTTGTTTGTTTGCTGATGGATTAGTGAGATTTCGATTATCTTTTGGTCGCTGATGGTGAAAGATAAATAAAACGAACGAAACTCTAAACCGCCGTGGTTAAAAAGCGTTCATAAATAAAAAAAAAACTAAAAAAAAGTGGTGTGATCATAAACAGTGAACAATGTAGTGTGTCAAATTTTGTATAAACCTAGTTAACAAGAACGATTAAAAGTGCATCAAATAGTTTATCAAAGGGTATTAATGGGCTGCAGCGGATAAACGACAGCGATACAGGTGAGTTTTCCTTGTGTATCACCCTTCCCGCTTTTCTTTTTTTTCTCTTCTCTATATCACCTGAACCTATACTTTCCCTCTGTCCCACATCGGATTGATTTCCTACGAGTTGTGTGGTGGTTTTTTTTTGTGGTATCAGCAGGTACCCCGCCCGAGTCCACTCGCTCATATACAGAGCAAATCCGGACACACGTGCTGGTAGGCTGGCGCCCAACGGAATTTTATTATTTTTTTTGTTGTCTACCCAAGCCACAACCGCGACACTGTGAGCACGTTACAGTTTTTCCTCTCGATGTTTCACTCGAGGTAAAAAGAAATTAATTTTATTTTGGGAGTGGTAGATTGTTTCTTGTGGAGATCAGATATCAAGTATATTTGTTATATCTCGAATTAAGAACATTATATAAAAGCATTATATTAATCTTAGATCAGTTAATTTAATAAATTAATTCATTAATTAATAAATTAATACATTAATAAATTAATAGTGAACATTATTGTTTGGTGCACTTGTTTTCAGTAGTTTAGCTTTATAAGCTTGTGAATTTTATCAAAGCCTTCTAAATATATGTAGAGGCTTTCTTTTCATATATATATATATACTTGTATGAAGCATAAACGTGTTTGAAAAAAACGAAATTATACTCAAATATATGAATGATGTTAGTTGTATGCTGTATTTTTATTGGAACACATAGAAATAGTGTGCTACTAGAAAATATAATAAAACTTACATGCATTGTGCATGTGCTGATAAATTAACGGAGCATAAGAGAACATTTGCCGTTTGTTCCCGAAATTAAACTTACTGTTTGCGACCTTGGCTGCTAGTTTGATGAAAACATGCTTTAAATTTTGCGAGTTGGGGAATTTTCTTTACAATCACATGGTTGAACTGTAAATCATCAACAGGATTCTTTAGTTAAATAATTGTTTTCTATTATATTGTTTATTATTTTGATTTATCTTACACTTTTTTTAAATTAAATTCTTTATTTAACCAAATTTATTAGGTAAAATTAAATTTTCTTTCCATCTAGAAAATATTTATTTTTTTAAGCTTGTAGTATCAAGGCCGTTGGAAGCGCTTTCATCACAATTGCATACTCAATGTAACATTTTATTTTATATTATTCTTTCTTGGAGCTTTCCATTTTAAATTTAACTAAAATAAATTATCCCTAATAATTTTGGTAATTTTTCTTATGTTTTTTTTTCTTATAAATCTATTTTTGAATAAAATTTAAAATTATAGTTAACCTTTTATAATTTTGTTATTTTTATTTAAAATGGAGTGGTAAATTTTCAAAAAAGGCCTAAAAAACGAAAAATGAAAAAAATTTCTCATACAAAAGACATGAAATCAATTTTTAAAAAATCATTTTTTCAGCTTTAACTCGTCATAGCTCAAAATCTATCGATAAAATAAAAATTTGACCTAAGGGGCGACAAAAGTCCGTTTTATTCTTTAAATATTTATCATTTCCGATTTTCGATTTTCCGCAAGATCGGACTGAATTTGGAGAGTACAAATTGTTTTGTATTATATATGAATTTATGTGTGTGCGTAATTTAAATGAGAATTTAAATGATTTCAACTAAAGGAAATGAAAGGAATAGGACAAAGGTACTAAAAAGTATATTAGAGTATAAAGGACGGAAAGATAAAAATTAACAGAAAAAAATAAAAAATCATTAACAAACAAACGAGAAAGTCTCAACTACAAAATATTTTAGTGTACATTCTGATTTTAAATCGGAATGTAGGAAAAGAAATGGATGTGCTAATTTTCAATTATTTTGTTCATCCATTTTTTTATTGCAATTTCAGAATTTTGGAATAATAAACAGAAGTTGTATATTGTTTTATTGTTTGTAATGCATACTGTTTCATTAATGAAACCAAGATTTTTTCACTTTTTATTGTATATATTGAATTTTTGGTTGTTTTCATAAACAAACTTTTTACAGCACGATTCAAATTAATTTTAATAATTAAATTCTTTATCTATATATAAAATAAATCATGAATGTAATAAAAATTTAAAAACTGAGATAGATCCCTCTACTTTGACGCTTTTATAATTCTAAGTTGAAAAACAATGATTCCAATATTTAAAAAATAAAACGGACTTTTGTCGCCCCTTAGGTCAAATTTTTATTTTATCGATAGATTTTGAGATATAACGAGTTAAAGCTGAAAAAATGATTTTTAAAAAATTGATTTCATGTCTTTTGTATGAGACATTTTTTTCATTTTTCGTTTTTTAGGCCTTTTTGCATATCAACTCAGTTTTTTATATTTCTCTCTGACTCGGCCGTATACATACATTAGCATTGATGATGTATATAGAATACAAAGACAAAAACGTTATATATTATTATATATAGAGGAGAAACAAGAATAAACTGAATATACAAATAAATATAATATCGTGTAATAATATATAATGTATTGTAATTTAATAATATAATATAATAACGATACTCATCTGTAATCAGATTTTCAACAACACACACACACACACAAAACGCTTTTATTTAATTTAATTAAATTAAAGAAACACCAAGCAGACCAAACCACATCCACTCGGTATGAATATACCCACAACACCCGACTAATAATAGAAAGTATAAGACAAAATATAGGAGAAGCGAGTCAGTAACTGGTGAACCATAATGTGAAATGTTTTAGTTGGACAGAGATTAAAAAACACCTGACAAGTAAATTCGCGAATAAACGTGATGAAACTAATCTGCAATTTGAATTGTACGGCCTAATAAAACTCAATTTAGAGCCTCAAATAGTATACGAAAAAAAATAATAAGCTTACTGACGAATCAAATAAAATTAACTAACGTAAGTAGAGAGGTAATAGAGTATCAAATAAAACAGTACCAAAAAACTGGACTGATAATATTTACTGCGGAATAAAAAGAACCCTTCGGAGATAAGCTCAGAGCCAAAATTCCTGTAGGCTTAACTGAAGCCTTAGATTTCGTAAATAAAGAAATCAACATTAAAAAGTTTAAACCTTCTTCAATAAATTTCATCCAAAACAAAAGTTATAACCCCCAAAATAAAAATGGTAACACTCAAAATAAAACTTATTACAAACCACCAGTAATGCACAATGCATACAATCGAAATAATATTCCTACACGTAATACCAATTATAACAATAATTAAAGATCATCTCCTCAAAGTTCTAACTACAGAGTGTTGTGTGGATCTTCATACCGAGTGGACATGTTTTTGTCTACTCGGTGTTTCTATAATTTAATTAAATAAAATAAATGCGTTGTGTGTGTGTGTGTGTAGTTGAAAATCTAATTACAGATGAGTATCGTTATTATATTATATTACATTTCATTATATATTATTACATAGTATTATATTTTATTTTATTATATTATATAGTCTGTTCTTGTTTCTCCGTCATATATTATAATATATAACGTTTTGTTTTTGTATTCTATATACATCATTTTCATATCCACATCACAATATTCCGTTGGAAACGATCGCATGCGATATGTCTTTTGTTCTGTCTCGTTTAGTTACCTCATTCCCCATCCCATAATTCGCTCTTCATATAGAACGCTATATATTCCCCTTTCCTTTAAATAATTTTTAATATTTTGTTTTATGTATGTATCAAAGCATACAGTAAAAGAGATTTTGGAGATTTAAATTTAACGCGATCACTGCCATTGTGCGATCGTTGTAATGGCAACTATATATACATCCAATGTAATTGGCGACTTACATTTTATTTTTATCAGTAGCGGTCCGTGGGTTTCAAACATGGGTGGGCAAAATTATATAAAATTTCATGAAAAATTAAATTAAAAATATAATTGTTATCAATACAGAACTCTGCCATTAAAATTGTCGATTTCATTGATAAGGGTTCTTTAATTGAATATACTGCTAATTTCTTCAATCATTTGTCCCTAATTGTGCTTCTTTAATAAAATTTTACAGTTTTCAGCGTTTAAAAAACATCGTTTTGATACTGCGGTCGACATCGGTATGGTTATTATTATTATCGAAAGGCGAATAACTTCTTCGAGTGTTTTTTCTAAATTGTTATTATAAATAGTTTTGACTAGCTCACAAATAGTTTTGCGGGCTGAAAAATCATTGTTTGCTGATAAACTACCTGTAGTTTAGATTTGAAGAGTGCTTTATCTAAAAATGGATATAAATTGGCTATTGTATTAAGCAACTGGTAAGAAGAGTTTAAAGCATAAAGCTTAATCTGTGTGCAATCTAAAAGTACTGATTACTAAATATTCTGCGTTGCTAAACCTATCGTTAACAAGCTCTCATATTACGTCATACGCTTATTTTAAAATAAATTTAATTGTTTAATGAGACAAAAATCTTTCAAACGTAATAAACTTTAAATCGTTTAATAATAAAATAAAACCACACGCTTCGCGAATCGTTCTTGTATCCGAAGTTGTGCCGTTCTGAATGGTTGCCATGCAATTTTTTTATCTCTTCCACTTTTTCATACACTACGTTAATTGTACGACTGGAAATTTTATCTCGGGATATCCCATATAAATTGGCAAAAAATACGCAATTCTGATATTTGTTTGGTGCACACGGCCTGAAGGACTAAATTTGAAGCATAACAGTAGACAAAATATACGTTAGGAAAATCCTGTTTTAATATGATTTGCACTCCACCTTTATTTCCACTCATAACTGTAACACCGTCGTAAGTTTGAGCAGTATTTTTGTCACTGGTAATATTCTATTTGTACACGTTACCCATTAGCTGAACTATCTTGGATTTCTACAAAAGAAATAAATCTTTCGACGACTTCTCCTGTTTAAATACGTTCTTTAAAAATAATCAAAATATAAACACAAATTAACTTTTGTTTGAAACATCAGTAGTTTCTGCTTGCATGGAAATGTAAAGAATAACTGGAATTTCTGCATAAACGAAGTCGTTATATACGGTATTGATACATTTGAGAACATCATTTTGAATGTGCTTGAAAGTTCCGTTAAAAATTGGAGTAGTAGCATAATATGCTTTTAAAGTAACCTAATTTCTGCAAAATGATTCGAATATGGCTCTGAACACTCCCGGTCGATCTGAATCAGTTTTTCATTATGGCCACATACGGTCAATTCGCAACTGCCACAAATTTTAACTTCTAACCGATATCATATTGAAAATCTATAATTATATAAAATCACGTAAGTTGAGGGAATCTAGTATTATTTAAAAACAGCCAAAGTCAACACATAAAAAAATCAAAAAACATTTTTTCTATTTCATCTTACCTTAAAATTAATTCCTATGTTAAAAAGGAGAGAGATAAAATTATACCAGCAAGTGATTTACGTCATTTGCCCACTATTCTTGTATAAAACCAAAACCGACTGTAGTGTGTGTGTTTCACACAAGCCAAACTTTATGCATACATATGCTGTAGAAGCATATCAACCTTTAGCGGTATTAGTGAATATTCTTCTATTCGTATACGATTGCGAATACAGTATAAAAATAATAAACAAACACGCACACCACCTACAGTCACACTACAGTCGGTTTTGTATAAAACCAAACTGAGAGACGATATTACCATGGTATTTGGTTTAATAAAATCGTAAAGCTGAGAGAGAAATAATGCCTATTAATAATGCCTATTAATATATGTAGCACTTTGCGATTTGCCTAATGAGAGTTTATAGACAAAATCAAAACATAAAATGCAAATAGAAGAGGAAATGCATACGTATGTATATTTTTGAGAGAAATATAGATGAAATGAACCATTTTTCGCATTTCACTTTATGTACTCGTATGTGTGTGTATTAGATATATATGCATGCATTACGAATATTTTACTTCAGAACGTTTTAACATGATTTTTTGAACAGGTTACAGACAATATGCGCGTAAATTTAAAACAAATCTTGTGAATCTATGGTAAACGATTCTTAAACTATAATTTGTTTGATCTTGATAGAAGTCTAGTAAATGATAAAGGTGGGCACTGCCCACCTTGCCCATTATGACGGACCGCGCCTGATTTTTATATACGTTGGTATTGTGTGTTGTATCATTATTTGATGTTGAAAACGCAAATACATACATTGCAGTCTACATCTGAACGTCCTATGTATTAAAAGTATGTATATAACATATTTTTCGTTTCGTCAATCAAAATTCCTATCCTTCTCTTTCCTATGTTGGTTAGAGAATTTTTGTTTGTTTTATTTTATATTTTGTGCAGGTGTTCACTTGCAAGGACAAAAAAGAAAAAAAAATTGTTTTAAATATATATATACAAGTATCCCTCGTTTAACGCGGTACTTATACAACGCGTTTTCGATATAACGCGATTTGAAATAAAAATCTGTTTCAGTACAATGCGAAATTTCTTCTTTTATAGCGCGAATCTATTTAACGCCCAAACCTTTTTTCTTGAGATATAATGTTTGAAGACAGTGAAACAGATCAGTCCCGATCCTGAACAACAAAATGAAGTTTGTTAATTAACTTTTAATTTTTTCAGTTTGTTTTTAAATATTATGATACACATGTTAGTATGTACATACATTTATATCGGTAAATACAGAAACCCTTCCATATTGATGGATTTGCCATTCAAAAGTTTTTGAAATGATGCTTTCATATTTGTATCTTATATCAAATTTGAACTAAAGATTATATCTATAACACTATTGAGATTTTGATGGAGTGCCGTGTGTGTTAATGGTGGAGGGGACTGAAGATTGTTTAAATACGATCTACGATCACTACCACTATACGATCATTGTATTGACGATAGTATATATGATCGGTAAAATTACCTATTTGTTGGCGAGATTTGAATTGGCTAAAATGTTGAAGTTCGATTTAGCAGATGCTTGTTCATATATTAGGATAATCGTGTTTTAAAGAAACGGTTAACAGTCCTTTTGATTTTATTTTGTCAATAAAGTCCACAATTTTGCTCTTGGGTGTATATATGAACCACGGTATGTTGTACTCTTAAATAACTTTTGTCTTTATTTCTATGGAAAACACTTATTTATTTAAATAATTTTGTTTTCTTTATTCATATAAGTGTAAATGAATAAGATTTCTTGAGTGACATTCTTAACATTGGATGGGGATCACTTGACCGGTGGTCTTGACCAGAGAGTTTATTTTACTTTAATAAGCAGCTTCTTTGTGCTGTATAATAATTCTATTACAAACTATTAAACTCTCTGAATCTGACGGCCGCTTAGGTGATTTCTTTCATTGGATTGCAGTGTGTTATACAAGAATTCTACTTTTGTGTATTGTGTGATTGTTTGTTGTAAAATCTTAAAACGGACATAAAGATAGAATGTGTGGAATGGAATGATCGATCAGGTTAGCTAAATATGACCGCACTAAACTATTTATTTATTTAAATAGTTTCCCTTACAAACGAATTGACAATGTATTAGATCATCATATTGTATATAGAAATGCTGTCGGGTCATTACGAAAATTTATATTCCCCACGCGTTAGATGGTGATGGATTGGGAATTATAGGGACACATCTTTAAATACAGCATATGATGAGATGACCCAAAGATGGTTTTTAAAATACTCCAGTTTAACTGTTGAGGCGATACGAATACATATGATGAATTTAGAATGGTCCTTACCTATCCAACTAACAATAATAACAAACTCAAATCCAAATGTGAAAATGATTAAACTAACAATATATAATAATTTACTAATATGTAGTTAGCAATGACTAGTGCAGTGCATTATCACCTTAGTCGTTTCTGTGATTGTTTCCTTTTCCTAAACCTTTTATGTTGAGATGCAAGCAGGGACTGGGCCCGCATAATTTTGGAATAAAAATTCTCAGATATCTATTTGGAACTCTGCTGCATATACTCCAGGATTATAGTAACAATCTCAGAATCACCGTAACTGGTTGGCTTGTACTTCCCCTATCATATCATATATATCATATCATATATATATATATATATATATATATATATATATATATATATATATATATATATATATATATATATATATATATATATATATATATATATATATATATATATATATATATATATGTATGAATATAAGTAATGTATAAATATATAAATTCATTCATATCATTTGATAGGAAGTCAGATTTGAGTGCGAAATCGAGTAAGCTGAGGTAACGTGTGTACAGCACAAGGGTGAGTGTGTGTGACACATAAGTAATAAGGAAAGTGTATACATCCTCAAGGATTTTGTAGGACAGGAGAGTTTAGATTTGATGAAGAACACGAGTCTGTATCTTCCATTATCGGAGGTACATTTTGGGATTGTTGTTGAGGATTGTTTAGTCAGGAAGTTTGTGACGGGTCGAGCGGGAATTTTATTTTAGTGGCGGGGAGTTAGAACTATTAGAATGTTTGGGTGTCGGCGGGATTGTAGCATTTTTGTAGTGGTTTGGAAGCATTCAATTTTGTAGTGTCGGGAGCTTTTGATATTTTGGCCGAATTTTTGGAGGATGTCGTCCGATTCTGGAGTGGGCTGGGATTGTGCAGGAGTCTTGGAGGAAGCGGTTTTTGTAGGTATTTGTAGCTGCATGCTGGTAATTTGTTCTTTGCCTCATGGTACTGCTGTGGTTGAGGGGGGAGGGGATCCCGGGGCTGGATTTGATTGCGACGAGCATGAGGGTTGATCTAGTTGCGGTGGCGGCTAGGAGCCTCTGTTGGCATGTAGGGATTTGGACGCGAATGGGGACTGGAGGATTCGCCGGAATGTGGGGTGTTGAATTCCGGTTTGTTGGGTGTCAGTTGAAATAGGTCTGCAATTTTTATTTATCTGTAGGTTGATGTTCCTTTGTTGAGGGTGCTTTGAATGAGTTTTTAGTTTGGATGCTAAAAATTGGGTTCTCGCTAGGTTTGTTTACTACAAATCGATGTATGTTTGGTGGAATGTGGAATTTGGATCGTGTTTGGTTTGCTTGAATGAGGTTCGCTCCGGGTGTGTCGATTTCCTCCACTTTTGGGGTGCTTCTGCTCCATACTTTCTGCATGTGTGTGGCAACCCTGCCTGTGTTATTGCCTGTGTGTCGTGCATACGTGCCTGTGAGTTATCCATGCGTTGTTTAAATTTATTAAGCTTCGTATTAAGTTTCGTATTTGGATTTAATGGTGCTTTCTGCAAGTTAATATCAATTGTTTTTTTTTTTTTTGATTTATAAAGTGACATCCCTGATCACGACCATTAATATAAAAATAATAATAATAAATTATGGAAAAGTTTGGTTTTAATTATTTACTTAAGTGTAAATATGATTTTAAATATTTATAAGTGTAAATATGTAAATAGTTGGAGGGGGTTTACAAGGAAAGTTTATTTTATTTAAAAAAGATGTTGCATAATTTTGGAAAGTAAAACGTTTTCAGAGATTTATTTTGATTTTCTGACAAACATATTCTAATATTATGGTATCATCAGCGTAATGGTTGACGGGTACTTAATCTAGCATACCATATTAATTTAATTTATGGTTACAGATTCAGATGCCGTAAGTTAACTAAATAAGAGTTTTATATTTTTGTTTAACTATGATTGGTGTGCGGACTTCAGTTTAAATAAATAATAAAATTAATAATAATTAAGTTGCAGATGCCTATATAATAAATTTAGTTTTAGAATTTGTGTAGATGATTTAATTTTAATACGTTATAGCTAACTGCAACTGCAGGTTATAGCTAACTTACTAATTTGTTTATTTAGATAAATAATTTACCCTATTCACGAATTGACAGTTTATTTGGTCGTCATAATGTATGTATATGAAATGCTGTCGGGTCATAAAATAAATAAATATTGCCTCTCACGTTAGATGGTGGTGGATCTGGAAATATAGGGACGCAACGTTATATGCAACATATGATGAGAAGACCCCAGGATAATTAACCTAAATACTCCAGTTTCAACTGTTGAGGTAACTCAAATACATATGATGGAATAAGAAATGTCCTTCCTATCCAAATAAAAATAATAACCAATGTTAATGTGAAAAGGATTTTACTAACAATTTATATTATTTTAAGTATTATGTAACAGGAAAATGGTTCTGCTGAAGATTGTCGCCTTAGTCTATTTTGTTTCTCTGATAAGCATGTTACAGACTTATGGCAATATTATCGTAATGGATGGCTTAAACTACCATATTAACTTTCATACCATATTAATTAAATTGTTTCAGATACCTGAGCCATAAGTTAATAAATTTTCTTTCAGAGTTCTGTACTTATATTCTAAGTAGGTTACTTGTGCGGGCGGGAGTTGAAATAAATAATAAAATTAATTAATTAACAGATAATAATATTAATTAGTTACAGATTCCTGAGCGACCAACTAATAAATTTATTTTAGAACTTTAATTTTAATTTAATTTTAATTTTATTCAAAATACAGTAGAGCAGATAGGTAATGTGGACTGGAGAATGCTGATTGGCGATTGCAGATTAGTAGATTAGAATTGTGATTGTCTTGTTGTTGTCAATTAACAGTAGTTTAGTAAACGATTTGCCAGGTGTCTGTAACCGGGTCGTTCTCTCCTTACTAACATACCTTCCCATCCTTACCTATTGTTTTATGTAAACGGCTGTAGGAATAGGCCCGGCGTTATCCGGGAATCTTGCCTAGCGCTTGGTCCTACAGTCCTATCAATCAATCAATCAATCTCCTCAAAGTTCTAACTACAATCAGTCAGGATTTCAAACAAAAGAAATCAACCCAGTAATAAACAAAAATTTTAATATCGAAACCAATATCGATGACGAAGACACGAATTAAATCTTATAAAAACCGCACATTACCGTTCATAATTTTAACCTTCGATTCCAAAATATTAAAATTCTTAGTTGACACAGGTGCCAACAAGTCATATATAAACCCAATTCACGTAGAAAAATCTCAAATGAAACCCACTAATATAACTGTTAAATCTCTATTCAAAGAAACAATTCTATCACATAAAACAGTCATTAAATCCAATGAAATAAATAAACCAATTACTCTTTAGCTCTTAAAATTTCATCAAGTTTATGATCCAATCAATCGGATTCGAAACACTAACTAATCTACAAGCTAATATTCTCTTACACCAAAATTGCCTAAGGAATAAATACTTTTCCTTACCATTAAATCAAAACATTACATCGTGTATACAACCATCATAACTGGTGTTAAATTGAACTCCTGTGTAAATTGGGATAACGTAGAATTGGTTCCGAAGTTAATAGTTGTTTACATTTGTTAAAAACAAATATAATATCTCGACACATACTAGACGGTGAAGAAATGAACTTTGTAAAGAAGAACTTCAATAAAAACAATATTGTAATCGCATCAGAAGAACAAATATATTCCATATTAAAACTTAAAGCATATTATATTACCAAACAAACATAATTTTGGCAGTCGAAATTCCACAATTTTATCAAGAAATTCTAAGATATTACCGAATAAAACCAATTCCTATAAATAATATTGAAATTATAAAAACTAAAACTAATACCATTATCCTTAACTCCCAAAATTACATGGAAATCAACATGTCTGTGAAGTTAGCACGAAAAATAATGTCGCAGCACTAATGGTTTTTAACTTTTTGTACTAAAACTAACACGAAAAATGATTTGAGTATAGGCTAAAATTTAAGTTAGCACGAAATAATCATTTTTATCATACTTATTTCATGATTTAATTCAGACGAAAACAATAAATTTCATATAATAAATTACACTAAAACAAAAAACCACTACAAAAAAAATTAAACAACACATATGTGTAGTAATTGAAATTAAACAACTTTAAAGTATTTAAACCAAAAAAAATAAATTTAAAAACATTTATGCAACATTCAAAACCATATGTCTATGACCCATGTAAAATCTATGAAGGATTTGTACTCATAAAGGTTTAAAACGATTTATTTGTCTACCACGTTTGCCAAATTTCAAGAGATTTCTATGACCCATTCAAAAGTTATGGATCAAATCTATGAAGGATTTTAACTCATATGGGTACTAAACGATTGATTGTAATTGAATCATAAATTTGTCAACCCTGGATGTTATTGCACTATCTAGAAATATGTTCTAGATAGTGCAATAACATCTAGGTTTGAAAAATTTATGATTCAATTATAATAAATCGTTTAGTACCCATATGAGTTAAAATCCTTCATAGTACCCATATGCGTTTAAATCCTTCATAGATTTGATTCCAAACATACTAAACCCTTCATAATTGTTTGAATGGGTCATAGAAATCTTTTGAAATTTGGTATAAGTGGTGGTCAAACATTGTTCTAGATAGTGCAATAACATCCAGGGTTGACAAATTTATGATTCAATTACAATAAATCGTGAAGGAATCTATGAAGGATTTGAACTCATATGGGTACTAACCATATGAGTTCAAATCCTTCATAGATTTGATTCCAAACATACTCAACCCTCCATAAGTTTTGAATATAGAATATAGGGTTATAGAAATCTCTTGAAATTTAGTACACGTGGTGGTCAAACATTGTTGTAGATAGTGCAATAACATCCAGGGTTGAAAAATTTATGATTCAATTACAAAAAATCGTGAAATACCCATATGAGTTCAAATTCTTCATATATTTGATTCCAAACATACTCAACTCTCCATAGCTTTTGAATGGGCCATAGAAATCTCTTGAAATTTGGTACACGTGGTCGTCAAAAATTACAAAAAATCGTGAAATACCCATATGAGTTCAAATTCTTCATATATTTGATTCCAAACATACTCAACTCTCCATAGCTTTTGAATGGGCCATAGAAATCTCTTGAAATTTGGTACACGTGGTCGTCAAACATTGTTGTAGATAGTGCAATAACATCCAGGGTTGACAAATTTAGGATTCAATTACAATAAATCGTTTAGTACCCATATGAGTTCAAATCCTTCTTAAATTTGATTCCAAACATACTCAACCCTCCATAAGTTTTGAATGGGTCATAGAAATCTCTTGAAATTTGGTATACTTGGTGGTCAAACATTGTTGTAGATAGTGCAATAACATCCAGTTGACAAGTTTATGATTTAATAACAACAAATCGTGACATACCCATATGAGTTCAAATCCTTCATAGATTTGATTCCAAACATACTCAACCCTCCATAAGTTTTGAATGGGTCATAGAAATCTCTTGAAATTTGGTATACGTGATGGTCAAACATTGTTCTAGATAGTGCAATAAAATCCAGGGTTGACAAATTTATGATTCAATTACAATAAATCGTTTAGTACCCATATGAGTTCAAATCCTTCATAGATTTGATTCCAAACATACTGAACCATTTGTAACTTTAGAATGGGTCATAGAAATCTCTTGAAATTTGGTATACTTGGTGGTCAAACATAGTTGAAGATACTGCAATAACATTCAGAGTTGACAAATGTATGATTCAATTACAATAAATCGTGAAATACCCATATGAGTTCAAATCCTTCATCGATTTGATTCCAAACATACACAACCCCCCAGAACTTTTGAATGGGTCATACAAATCTCTTGAAATTTGGTATACGTGATGGTCAAACATTGTTCAAGATAGTGCAATAACATCCAGGGTTGACAAATTTATGAGTCAATTACAATAAATCGTTTAGTACCCATATGAGTTCAAATTCTTCATAGATTTAATTCCAAACATACTAAACCCTCCATAAGTTTTGAATGGGTCATAGAAATCTCTTGAAATTTGGTATACGTGGAAGACAAATTAATCTTTCTTAACCTATATAAGTACAAATCCTTCATAGATTTTACATGGGTCATAGACATATGGTTTTTCAATGTTGCATAAATGTTTCTAAATTTTTTTTTTTGGTTTAAATACTTTAAAGTGGTTTAATTTCAATTATTATACATGTGTATTGTTTAATTTTTCTTGTAGTGGTTTATTTTGTATAGTGCATGTGTAATTTATTATATGAAATTTATTGTTTTCGTCTGAATTAAATCATGAAATAAATATAATAAAAATGATTATTTCGTGCTAACTTAAATTTTAGCCGATACTCAAATCATTTTTCGTGCTAGTTTTAGTACAAAAAGTAAAAAATCCATGTTAAAAACAATTAGTGCTGCCACATCGTTTTTCGTGCTAACTTTTCGTGCTAAATTCACAGACGTGAAATAAACCAACCTTGTCCAATAATAGAACGAACTTATTATTGTCAAGAAGAACAAATATATAATATAACACATGGATGTATCCCTAATACTCAATATTGATGCAAACTGTAAAACAATGGAGGTCGAACCACACGACGAAATAGAATTCTTAGAAGGCGAATATCTATACATGTTATCCGAAGCAGGCGTGAAACTAACAACAAATTGTAATATCCACAATCCAGTCGTGAAAAGAAAGAAACTGATAAACTTCAAAAACTGTTCCGTAACAATCAATGACCAAACAGATTCAAACGAAAACAAGATAAAAACACACAAAATAATGATAATACAACCATTTGACGGAATTACATTAAATACATCAATGGACAATCTTGTCAGTCTACCACAATTATCGCAACAAACAACCAAAAATTTCAAAATACTGGAACACCATCAAACTTCAACAAAAATTCGCGACTGTACGATCGCAACTTCAACACTAATATTGATCGATGCGATCAGCACAATTATCTTTTATCTCTATAGAAAAAAAAGCTATCATCTTCCAAAATTAAAAAAACCATCAAAGGATTCACCCGCCACATCAAAGTGAACATTCAGACCAGTGACGTCGAGAACGACATCAATCTTCGGAGGGAGGAGTTACATTCACCTATCCACATTCCAACCAAAGACACGCGCAGGACTCAAAACACATCATCATATTTTTACATTTTTACTTATAAATTCAAATCAAATAATTAAACACATCATATTTTACATTTTTATGAATTATCTGATTTGCATTACATAAATTTAAATCAATTGCCAAACAATTAAGTCTTAGTTAGGCAATTGACGATGAAACTTAATAAAACATAAAGTTTAAAATAAATTAGGAACCTAACGTTTTTTTAATCATTTCTAAACCCGGTACGTTTCCTCCTACCCAAATAAATTTGTTATAAATCGGACGAAACCATCATAAATATATATATATATACATATATATATATATATATGTATATATATATATATATATATATATATATATATATATATATATATATATATATATATATAAATATATATATATATATATATATATATATATATATATATATATATATATATATATATATATATATATATATATATATATATATATACATATATATATATATATATATATATATATATATATATATATATATATATATATATATATATATATATATATATATATATATATAAATATATATATATATATATATATATATATATATATATATATATATATATATATTTATATATATTTATATATATATATATATATATATATATATATATATATATATTATATCTATATATATATATATATATATATATATATATATATATATATATATATAAATATATATTTATATATATATATATTTATATATATATATATATATATATATATATATATATATATATATATATATATTTATATATATATATATCATATATATATATATATATATATATATATATATATGCATGTATATATACATATATATATATATATATATATATGTATATATATATATATATATGTATATATACATGCATATATATATATATATATATATATATATATATAGATATATATATATATATATATATATATATATATATATATATATATATATATATATATATA
>OZ010736.1:81172711-81260211 GCA_963932295.1 Tipula lateralis | reverse complement strand
ATATATATAAATATATATATATATATATATATATATATATATATATATATATATATATATATATATATATATATATATATATATATATTTATATATATATGTATATATATATATATATATATATATATATATATATATATTTATATATATATATATATATATATATATATATATATATATATATATATATTTATATAATATATATATATATATATATATATATATATATATATATATATATATATATATATATATATATTATATATATATAATATATTTATATAGATAGATAGATAGATAGATATATTATTTAAATTAGTTAATAATTTGTTATATTTATATAAATCAATATTTTAATCAACTAGCTCATAATTTATAAAAAGGTCCATACGATGAAGTATTTTAGTCTCTTCAACAAACATATTCTTAGAAATATCAATTTGATCACGTTTAAGTTCGAAATGTTAAAAAAAATCGACTACAATATCAACACCGAACGTTTTAGAATACTTTTTATTCGCAAAAATCTGTATCGTTCATGTATTTGAGTATCAGTATCAGTTGAGTATCAGTATCAGTTGAGTATCAGTATCAAGTTGAGTATCGGTATCGATATTAATGCGACATTCTTTGGACAAAAAAAAAGTTGCTCTGATAGCTAAAAAGTGCTCTTTTTGCTCGAAACACGTGCGTTTTTAACATTACACATTCTTTGGAAATGATCTCGAGCACTTTTTTTTTGATCTCGAGCACTTTTGAAAAATCGAGATTTTTTCACAGATTTACCCACACATATAAATTTTTAAATGCCAAAACAATATAAACAAAGAATATCTATAATAAGAAGTGAATACACGTACCAAAAAGTTGGAAAATCAACTTTTTTTATAACTCCACGAATTTGCGAAAAACCACATAGCGGACGATTTTATAATCAAAAATACCCCGAGAAACGAACCAATCATCATTTTCATGATAAAATAAATACGCTATCTATTTTAAGTGTAAAAACTATTTTTGTTCGAGATCACGTGATCTCAAATTTTTTTTTGTTAATTTCATTCGGTATAATATTGTATGTAAACCGAAAACTACCGAAAACAACAACAAATAATGAAATTGGTTCTCGTGTACTAATGTAAAAACAACAACAATATTTTGATTTTTCTATTTTTCGTAAATTTTGTTTTGTTTTCGCTAGAATATAAATTTACTTTACTACATGTGCATTTTGGAATATGCATACATACATATTGCAAGTTTAAATACGTATATAAAATGCGGCGGAGGTAAAGGAAAGAATATTTTATAGAAATTATTTTCCATTTAAAGGCCGTCAAGAATTGAGCTGGTTGTTATTCAAGACGGAATTTGCTCCTCATTAGTGCAATCAACGATAAAATTATCAAATCCCACACCTCCAACTGAATGTGCCAAAGTTATTATTTCTGCACACACTTCATCAACCATATTTGATGTCACAGCTGAATTTTTACTTTTAATGCGTTCGGTTACGACAGGTCGTTACAGAAATTTTATGTTTACTATCCCACTTTGTTTATTTATCCGATTAAAGTATGTTGCACAACACTGACTAGAATAGAATTTAATTTGAAATACGGTTTTATTCGAGTTGGCAATTGGAACGGGACAAACATGTTTTGAAAAATAAAATTAGGAAGATAATTTTTGGATAATGTGTTTGGTAGTCAAGTTGATGTGGTGATAAGATTCGGTCGCTAATTGTAAAACATTAAAACGCAATGATGTCACAAAATTTAAGTTTTGGTGGAAAGTGCATTATTTGCAGTCGGAGTAAGCGGACTGACAAAAACTGCAGACTGTTTGCTTTTCCTGCAAAAAATAAACCACACTTCATGCGGTGGATTCAGCAATGCATTTTAAACGATGCTGGTTTTGATGGAAATAAAAAGAAATTTATTTGTGAGGTACATTTCGAGAGAAATTTGTTAACCAGCAAGAATTTGAAAAAAGGTGCATTTCCCACATTACTGTTAAATAATCGAGTTACCCGAAAAAGCCCAGTTCATAAAGTGTATGTTAATAAAAACAAGAAACCAGTGGTTGAAACCAGTTACGGAATAGATAATTCAGGTAAGAATCCTTTTAAAAACATATGTGATCTTGACAAAAATAAATTTTTAAAAACGTATCTTCCCGCTCCCGGGAAAAGGAAACTAGAACAAATTAAAATAAATAGTACTCCAATTTCTAGTGTAATGAGAATTGATTGTGACAATTGCATTAGAAATGAAAAAAACGTTATATATTATAGAAGGCAAAACACTCACTTACGGGAAAAGTGTAAATTATTGGAGATTAATAATAAAAAATTGAAAAATAAGGCTAGAGATTTTAATTTAAAAAACCGATTACGAGTTCAAATTAAAAACAAATACAAAAACTTAAAGCGTAAATGCATTACCGAACATATTGACGATCTCGTACATATTAATAACCATACGAAGGAATTTTGCAAAATGTTATTAGAAAAACGGTATAAAAATTCAAAATATTCAACCTATCAAAGACGATTGGCTCAAAGTATCGAATTTCGGTCACATGCTACATACCAATACTTGAGAGAGACATTAAATTTTCAATTACCCACTGTACGGTCAATTAGCAATTGGAATATTTTGAGCCAGTTGCAACCAGGCTTCAACGATACATTATTAGTGCAAATCGGGATAAAAGTTCAGAATATGACAACTAGAGAAAAACAGCATATACTTTTATTCGACGAAATAAAACTTCGAACAGATCTGAAATACAACCGGGTTATAGATGAAATTATCGGGCTAGTTGACCTTGGGAATGGAGAAAAAGAACCAACCATTGCCAAGTATATTTGTTTGTTTATGTCGAGAGGTTTATTTAATACAGACAAATTTGTTGTAAGTTATGTGGCAACAGAAGGTCCGGTATGTGGAACAAAATTAAAAGAGTTAATTTTAAAGAATATAAAAGTTGTCAGTAAACTAGGCATTAATATTAGAGGGGTGGCATGTGATCAAGGCACAAACAACAGAAATGCATACAAATTACTTGGAGTAACAAAATCTGATCCATATTTTACTGTCAAGGATCAAAAAATATTTGCCATGTATGACGTACCACATTTATTTAAATCGATACGGAATACTATTTTAGCGTATGACGTAATTACGCCGGAAGGTTTGGTCACGTGGAACGTAATAAAGGAATTATATCAAATAGACTGCCAATCAGTGACAAGAGTGTGTCCCAAATTAACATCCAGACATATATATCCCAATACATTCGAAAAAATGCGAGTGAAACTGGCAACTCAAATTCTAAGCCGTAGCTGCGCAAATGGAATAAAGACATTTGAACATTTAAAAAAATTTAAAACTGAAAGTGCCATAAAACATGCTACCGCTACAGCCTCTTTTCTAGAAAAATTTGATAAACTATTTGACGCTTTAAATAGTAAAAGCCAATATTGCGCAAACAAAGCAAAATCGGGATTGTCTCTAGTGCGTGATAACGACGCATATATTATTTTAAATGAAATGCTAATGTATTTAGAAAATTTAAAGGTACAAAGTAAGAACAAAATTTTCTGTTTAGCTGGTCTTGCTCAAACTATAATGGCTATTTTACAACTGACCAAAGCAGTGTGTGAAGATGACCCAGATTTAACATACATACTAACATCCAAGCTACAAACTGATGCAGTAGAAAATTTATTTTCACAAATTCGATCGAAAGGAGGCAACAATGTGAATCCATCAGTTTACGATTTTAATTTTATTGTTGCCAAAATTATTTCCAGTAAACTAATTTTTAATGCCACAACGTTGAATTATGAGCCAGATAATTGTTCTTTTATTTTAGAACCAGATATGATTGATAACTCAAGCCGTAACCTAAGAGAAGACGATATTTCTAGAAAAGAGACTGAATCCATTCATGGGAATACGATACTGGATATTGACTTAGACGAATTTGGAGAAACTGATTTTAATGAAATAGCATTCGTTGGATCTTTTATTAATAATTCGTTTGAAATAGATTTATCATCCTTGCGGTATTTTTTGGGATATATAATTTTTAAAATAACAAAACGGTCTAATTGCGAAAATTGTTTGAATTACATGGTCAAGCAAGATGAAAATTTATGTTTACCATCAGAATATCTAATAAAATGCAGAAATTATTTCAATTCTTTGGGGGAGATATATTTAAAAAATCCGACTGATTTTTTTCTAGATATTACCGTAATTCATGTTACAATTTTTGCTAAATATTTTACTAGTAATATGCACAGTAAATTTATTTTGCAAAGCATATTTAATAAATGCATAGATGCAACCAATGCAAATCCAAAATATGTGTCTTGGTACACAGGAGCATGTAACGAGCATAGACAAAATGCACTAAAATTTTTAATTTTAGTTTTACTAAGAAAAAATTGTGTCTGGCAATTAGAGAAATTTAAAAATGAGAATGAAAAAAAACGGCGGTCGACTTCAAATCAGAGAAACCGAATTCACCAACAAAACCGAAGACTGAGGATTTTAAAAGATTAAATGTTTTAGAAGAGTGAATTATTCTATAAAATTGTATATTTGGATATACCAAAAAATCTTTAGTAATGTAAGAATTAATCAAAACCTTTTTGTATTTTATTTCATGTACACATCGCCATCTTTATCACGATAACTGAATTCTTGGACTGCTGTGATATTGAAATATGTCTTGTGATAAGTAAAAAATGTTCCTGAGACGAATTTACTTTTTACGTATTATTTATTTACTGTTATATAATGAATTTTAATATTATTTTTATAAGTTTTTTATTTATTATAAATGAATTTTTTTGTAAACACTTACATAACTTTTTAAAGAGGTTTTTATGCCTTATGGAAGTAGTAATTTTATTAATAAAATTCGTAATTTTACTGAAATATATTTCCATTTGGCTTTTCCTCTTGATAATAAAAATTTAAAATTTAGTTATATTTTTCTTTCATTCCAAACAAAAGAATGAAAATTCGCATATTCGAAAACAAAATCTTAGTCATTTGATTTTATCATTAAGAATTCGGTCTCAACAGCGTTGACGAAATCACTTATCTGGATGAAACTTCATACTTAAGCTTTATCCGTAAATTGGAAGGTCCTATTGAATTTTAGTGCAATTCAGGGTTTGAAATATAGAAAATAGGAAGAATCAAAAATTAATTGATGATTTCAAGAAATTCATGAAATGCTGTCCAGATAATATTTATATTAATTAATTTATTATGTGTGATGGGCTACCAACATCACCACATCAGTAAGGGGTTCATGTTTTAACATATTACATGTAAGACCATTTATCAAACCGTCAGATAAATTTTAAATAATTACTGAGAAATTATTTAACTCAACTCGAGCGAGTAGGATTACCCGAGTATTAGACATCGAGCGAGAGTTGTGCTGTATCAAACGATTCGGGATGCATACATTGTCCTCCGATCTAACTTATAATTCTTAACTATGTCTGTGAACAAAGAATATTTGTCAATTCCCCTTATCACGGGATGATAAGCACTGTTAACACTCATTATCCTTATTATTCCCACTTTCTTTGGTAACATAAGCTTCATAAAGCTATTGCTATTTATTGGCAATGGCAATATCTTTATCAGTAAATAAAAATAACAAAAAAAGTTACGTTAAGTGTAGTTAAGTTTATGAAACCGTTTCACCAACTCTATAATCATCGTCGGCTGCCATACTATTTAGTAACATTTCGATTAATCCTTTCCAACCCTAACTGCGATAAGAAATTTATAGACGATCCCAAAGATAACAATGATACGCGAAAATTTTATTTCATCATCAGAAGTTATCAATTATAACTCGTTTATAAATTATGATAATTTGCTATCCTAACAGATCACTCAAAATTTCAAATCAAAACTAAAAACTACAAAATTAAAATATTCTTTCCTTTACCTCCGCCGCATTTTATATACGTATTTAAACTTGCAATATGTATGTATGCATATTCCAAAATGCACATGTAGTAAAGTAAATTTATATTCTAGCGAAAACAAAACAAAATTTACGAAAAATAGAAAAATCAAAATATTGTTGTTGTTTTTACATTAGTACACGAGAACCAATTTCATTATTTGTTGTTGTTTTCGGTAGTTTTCGGTTTACATACAATATTATACCGAATGAAATTAACAAAAAAAAATTTGAGATCACGTGATCTCGAACAAAAATAGTTTTTACACTTAAAATAGATAGCGTATTTATTTTATCATGAAAATGATGATTGGTTCGTTTCTCGGGGTATTTTTGATTATAAAATCGTCCGCTATGTGGTTTTTCGCAAATTCGTGGAGTTATAAAAAAAAGTTGATTTTCCAACTTTTTGGTACGTGTATTCACTTCTTATTATAAATATTCTTTGATATAAACAAAAACAAAACGCCATTTTTAATTTCATTTGTGAACTATATTTTGTCGTAAATGTGTGAAATTATCAAAATTAAATAAAAAGTTAATAACAATAATAATAAAGGATTATAATAAAATAAATCTATATGTTTTAAAAGACAATACTATGAAATTTATGTTTGTGTAAATTGTGTAGCATCATAATTTGTATTTTATTTTCACCAATACATCGACAAAAAGAGCAATTTTTTTTTCGTATTCTTTGATAAAAAAAAAAGTGCTCTTTTCTCTCATTTTGCAAAGAATATCACATAAGTATCGAATACCAGTATCAAAGCCGAGTACCAATATCAACTCGAGTATCAGTATTACCAATGCTAATGTATGTGTTCACGGCCGATTCACTAAAAATATTAAAAGTATGCAGAAAGGCCTAAAAAACGAAAAATGAAAAAAATTTCTCATACAAAAGACATGAAATCAATTTTTTAAAAATCATTTTTTCCACTTTAACTCGTCATATCTCAAAATCTATCGAGAAAATCAAAATTTGACCTAAGGGGCGACAAAAGTCCGTTTTATTCTTTAAATATTGGAATCATTGTTTTTCAACTTAGGGAAATTTTCAGTTCTAAATTTTCGATTTTCCGCAAGATCGGACTGAATCTGGAGAGTAAAAATTGTTTTCTATATGAATTTATGTGTGTGCGTAATTTAAATGAGAATTTAAATGATTTGAACTAAAGGAAATGAAAGGAATAGGACAAAGGTACTTAAAAGTATATTAGAGTATAAGGGACGGAAAGATAAAAATTAACAACAAAAAACAAAAAATCATTAACAAACAAACGAGAAAGTCTCAACTAGAAAATATTTTAGTGTACATTCTGATTTTAAATCGGAATGTAGGAAAAGGAATGGATTTACGCAATTTTTAATTATTTTGTTCATGCATTTTTTAATTGCAATTTCAGGATTTTGGAATAATAAACAGAAATTGTATATTGTCTTACAATTATAAAATCAAGTAATGCATACTGTTTCATTAATGAAACCAAGATTTTTTCACTTTTTATTGTATATATTGAATTTTTGGTTATGTTTTCATAAACAAAAATTCAATATATACAATAAAAAGTGAAAAAATCTTGGTTTCATTAATGAAACAGTATGCATTACTTGATTTTATAATTGTAAAACATATACAACTTCTGTTTACTATTCCAAAATCCTGAAATTGCAATTAAAAAATGCATGAACAAAATAATTGAAAATTGCGTAAATCCATTCCTTTTCCTACATTCCGATTTAAAATCAGAATGTACACTAAAATATTTTCTAGTTGAGAATTTCTCGTTTGTTTGTTAATGATTTTTTTGTTTTTTGTTGTTAATTTTTATCTTTCCGTCCCTTATACTCTAATATACTTTTAAGTACCTTTGTCTTATTCCTTTCATTTCTTTTAGTTGAAATCATTTAAATTCTCATTTAAATTACGCACACACATAAATTCATATAGAAAACAATTTTTACTCTCCAGATTCAGTCCGATCTTGCGGAAAATCGAAAATTTAGAACTGAAAATTTCCCTAAGTTGAAAAACAACGATTCCAATATTTAAAGAATAAAACGGACTTTTGTCGCCCCTTAGGTCAAATTTTGATTTTCTCGATAGATTTTGAGATATGACGAGTTAAAGCTGAAAAAATGATTTTTAAAAAATTGATTTCATGTCTTTTGTATGAGAAATTTTTTTCATTTTTCGATTTTTAGGCCTTTCTGCATACTAACTCAGTTTTTTATATTTCTCTCTGAGTCGGCCGTATACATACATTAGCACTGGTATTACTATTGAAATCGAATATCAGGTCGTAGATAGGAATTTTTTTTATTTTTATTTTCTATTCTTTCTCTCGTCATTGTAAAATCATTTTAGGTGGGCGTGGGATTGTTAATTGAGCGTCGTTTTCTGTGTTTTGTCATCACACTATATTCTTAATCTCTTTCGAGGGAAATTAAAAAAAATTGTTTCCATAACATGGAACTGAAAACTATTTGATTTTACAAATACGCATGTATCTATTTTAATTGTTAATGACCAAACCGATGATTTGGTACCCGGTAGATTTTTGACATTTTAAACAGATGGCACTGCGAATAGTACCGTCTTCGTTTTTATATGTGATTTACGTTTTAAGTAATTTATGGTATATAAATTATATGTAAAAGTGTAAAACATGTTTTTTACATGTAAAATCACAACTGTGAGATAAAGTAATTCCAAAATAAATACAGTATACAGAGCTATTTGATAGTAACATTAACAAAAGTACGTAAACAAAAAATAAACTTCATTATAGATGCATGCCAATGTCAGCCACCCAATTCATCGAAATATTCGATACTAACTTGATACGAGTACTCAACGTTAATACATGTAATAGAACGAGAAGATCTGAGTAAAAATCTAGAAGCCAGGTAGAAAATATAATAGTAAATAAAACACTATAAGATTATAAAATAACTATTATAAAAAGGAAATATAAAAAATAGTGGTAAATTAATATTATGGAAATTCATTTTTAATTTCATTTTTATTCCACTTTTTGAATAAAATAAAATATTATTAAAATATTTTTAACGTGGAATTATTTGCGTAATTTTTTTTATTTATATAGAATTATTTCGGCAACGATCTTGCCATCATCAGTATATTTTATTTACTAGAAAATAATTTTTTTTTTCAAAATATTTATTTATGATTTAATTGAAATATACATAATGGGTAAAAGAAATTAAAAACTACAGTAACCTTAATGGTTTTATGATAGCTGATTTTTGTTAAAATTATATAAATTAATGAATTTGTGGGCTTAGTGCCAGGATTATGAAAGATAGAAAGATATATCACCCAATATATAGTTTTTTTTTTTTTTTTTTTTAATTGAATACTATTTTATACTATATATTACATCTTACAAACTAACTTAAAATCTAGACTACAAACTTCTGTTATAAATAATAGAAATCAGTTGAAGGAAAATATTCCAACCACACATCATGCAAATTCATAGATACATTCCTATCCAAGTTTTTGAACTGAAATATTGTTTATTTATTATTGGTCACATATCGGTAAAATGAATACTGAGTCAAGATTTGCTCTCCATATCAATAATACACTACACAACTACACAGATATGGATAAAACTTAAAAATTCTCTACAAGATGAATAAAAGCGACCAAATGAACAGGCTAGAAGAATTTGAAATACATAAAAATCGCAAAAACGAATTTCTACTTAACAACAAAATTAATACTATGACGAACAAACTTTACGAACTAGTTTTGAAAAATACGTCATAATATAAACGCCCATTTTCAAACAATATAACCTAGAGAAAAAAGTATAAAAAAGCATGTCAGTTAAATTTATTTTCTAGTAAATAAAATATGTATACTGATTATGGCAAGATTGTTGTCGAAATAATTAAATATAAATAAAAAAAATTTACGCAAATAATTCCACGTTAAGGAATATTTTAAATAAAAATAAAAATATTTTAATAATATTTTATTTTAGTAAGTTAGTAGTGGACTATGGAATAGTTTTGGAACAGTAATATAATATTCAAGTTACATGATAAACGGATTAGAAAATATATCAGATCACATTAATTTACTAACAGAACACATAGAAAATAGATTAAAAGAAACATCTTATAGAAAAAATATTAAAATAAACTATTCTATAATATTCTATACAAAAATATTTTTATAAAATGGACGACAACAATAACACAACCACTCAATAATATATATCAAATCATAAGTTTCGGTAAAATCGAAGCCCAAATTAACGTGCTATCACATAAAACCTATCCATATATAGTAAAAATTCACAAATTATCAAGACCAATACAAATTTGAATTTCCTTAATAAAACCATTTACATGGAAATAGAAAACACATGTCAAGCAATCAAAAACATATACTACTTCCAATAGAAACAAATATACGGGACAAATTATTCTTGCATACCACAAATATTACTAAACCGAGACGAAAATGCAACACAATCGAAATAGAAGACTACCATAAAAAGACTAGAATAGACTTAGAATCGGAATATCTTTAGACTATTTTGTTCAAAAAATATAAATCTATTCAACATGTAACGAAAATTTTTACATATTATAACCAATGATGGCATTAACAATAAAACAAATCTGGATCCACTAATAAATAAATATACACCATATCACGAATTATTACATCGCAAGTCAACCGCCTCTAAATGAAGCATTATCGACTATCAATTTGCAATCCGACATACGTGGAGGGAAAAAACGTAATGGATTAATTGAGACATTCATAATTCATATATTTATATATTACATTCTTCAGAATGTAACGGTGACTTCAGCATTACCTAAGCATGTCCTAGCACACCTGATTTTTTTGGCAGCTGTTAATCGGTTGGGAGAGTTCTTTTACCGCTTGCCTGTATGCCGTTCGTGCAACATAAAAATTATTCATAATTATGAACATATTACTCGTACGAGTATATTGTTATTTATTTTTTAATTGTCTTTTAAACCGAAATTAATCAATACACCATTAATGGTTTATTGAAAGCCAGTAAAACCATATGGTACCGTCATTTTTCCATCCGATTTCCAATTATTGGTAATTGCAGCAAAAATGCCCATAGAAACATTTCTGCTGAATACTTCAGTTGCTACTTTAACGGATAACTTCTCAAATGCATTGGGTCGAATATTAATGTTAATTTATAAAATATTTTTATGGTGCCTTCATCAAAGTCGAACAATTTCTCCAAAACTTTCCAAGACAATTTTCCAAAGTGTGTTATTATATCAGCATCAATTAATCGGTATCTTTGATCAAGTGTGGCACGTCATATAACAGAAATATATGTCTTTCATTGAAGGAAAAATATGGCTTAGCTACCGATGCACCCAAAATTTTATAACAACTTCTGTTATTACTTCCTTGGTCAACACACACCTCGAACCCTAGTCATGAAGGCAGTTTAAAATAATTTTATCCAGTTCATTGCCTTTGACATTACCAATGTAAATTCCTGGAGTCTGTTTCCAGTTGCTGTTTATCCTCGTAGCATAATAATAAGAGCATGTGTTGCAATTATATTGCTTCGACCTAAATGACCATGGTCTAAAAGTCCATAAATTATATCTTCAGGAGAGCTGTATTCTAATTCAGGCTTTATGCCATTTCATCGGACAAAAAAACAAATTTTTATCCATTTTGGAAAGTTGTGTACTTTTGATTTGAAGCATATCTGTCATACCCTTCATTAGTCCGGGCGAGAAAATAATATAATAAGAAACACTGCCTGCAGTATCAAGCATTCGAATGCCATCTTCGAATGGTTGATACTGCAGGCATTGAAAATCCTAATTCTAAAAGGTATTTTTACAGTGAAGGAGATTTGTAGGAAAATTTCAAGAACAAACCTCGTTCGTCATTTTGCCAGTGGGAATATTTTTTATGGTGCAACTGAGACAGTATAAATATTCGCACATGATCACTTTTACTGCTAAATAGTTCATTAATTTTATTTTTAACAATATTTTGGAATGGCTCTGATTTGGTTTTTTTTGGTGAATTGAATAAAAATCGAGGAACTATAGAACAAGTAGGTAAATTATTGCACTGTTTTTTTATATATGGCACTACAGGAAATTGTTTCTTGTAAATTCGGAGTGGTTAAATAAATTCTTATTTGTAAATTCGGAGTGGTTAAAAGGAATCCACTATCAGGCATTCAAGACAAAGGCATTCACTATCGAAAACGTTTTGATTACATCTACAAACATTCGGAAAGGATTTTGGATAAATGTTCTTACTTAAAACTTTTTTCGTGCCTTAAATTCTAATATCTGCTTCACAAAAATGATTCTAACAAAACTTTAACGGTGTTTTTGTTTTTTCAGCGGATAGTTTTAAATTCTTATTTCCAGAATGTTTAATCCAAACATTTCTTCTTTTATCAGTAGGTAAATTGAAAAACGATAAAAAGCTTCCACTTTTGCAAATATTTAAACACACGGGTATGAAGACGTAATTTGAAAATTTTTAAAAAAAATTTAATTCAAATTATCACTTTAAATTTTATTTAATTTGAATTTTATTCAATTCATAAAAAATATGTAAACATATATGCTCAATCGGAAGTTAAATTTTAACTGAATCAACGTAAAAACCATAAAGTGAAAACTTCGGGACAAACAGAAATGATATTTTAGAACATACTAGCTATTTTAAACCAAATTGCTCCCAAAAACAACCATACACTCAAAATATATTATTAAATTGGATAATCTTTTTTAATAGCTAGTTTAAAAAATAGGTAAACTTATTTCGAAATTAGAAATTATTTCTTGTACTTGACATTATAATAGTTTCGAACTACCGAAATTTAAATTCAAAATACTGAAATCACACCTACAAAGGAAACGAGACGATACGATATATAATTCAAAAATGCAATGCGCAAGTGTGTATACTATTGTAGTACAACGGAAGATTGCGAATACGATCATAGCAAAACCATATAAAAAAATTGAAAATCGGGTAGGTAACGACATCTATTACGCTAATATTGTATTTTACATGGTTTCTCTATATATAAATTCTCAAAGCTTATACATATCATGTATTTGCTAAAAGAGCACACGGACTACGGAGTATACATTAAACTAATTTAAATGTAAATATGTATTTGCGAAAAGAGCTACACTTCACGAATATTCTTTCCGTCGTATGTTGTGGAGCGAGAGGAGGAGATAGGCGGAGCTATTTCATTATTTTTATTTTATTCGTATGTGTAAACATTTCGTCGCAGGGTAACCTCTAGACTACTGCTATAATTTGTAACTCCATTTAATTACTACAGGTGTCACTGTGGTTCGTCCCACTACCCTCCGCCCAAACCTGTTGGTCCCGGACAGAATCCAGACCTATTCCTCTCCAGGTATACAACCTTGGGTTTTCCTCGCACTCATCTTTGAATTTTATAGTTCACGTCATTAATTCTAGTTATGACCTTGTACGGTCTCTCCCGGCCAGGTTGTAACTTCTTTGATAATCCCTTCTTTCGTTGTGGGTTCTGAAGCCATACCAATTGACCCTCGTCAAATCTTTTGTTGTTCGCTCGTACATCATATCGAGCATTTGTTCGATCGCTTGACAATTTGATTTTTCCTCTGACAAATTCGTGTATATTGTTGATTTCTACATTCATGTCGTCCACATATGCTTGTCCACATATTGGTGATGATGGAAATTTGAGATCTCGTGGTAGTCTCAGATTGCTTCAAAATAGTATTTCCGCTGGTGTTACTCCTGTTGTATTATGAACCGCAAATCGGTATGCGATCAGGAACAAAGGAATACTTTTATCCCAATTCCGTTGATTTTAATTCACGGCTTTGGCAAGAAAATCTTCCAGCGTCATCAGACTGTGAGTGGAAAGGTGTTGTCCGTGTTTTATGAATTCTCAGTAATTGACACATCTCATGGAAAACAACTGATTCAAAATTCCGCCTTTGGTCGGAATGCAGTTCAATGGGTACCCCATACGGCTTATCCAATTGTATACCACTTCATTGGCGATTGTGGTTGTTTCCTGTTTTGGGATAGAGTATATCTCTGGACACTTACTCAGGTCATCCATTACTACCAATACATATTTGTTGCCACTATCGCTGTTTGGAAATGGTCCTGCAACATTTATGGCAATCCTCTCAAATGGTGCTCCTACATTATATTGTTGCATTGCTCCACGGCTCTTCTTTGACGGTACTTTCACTGACATACACTAGTTACACTTTTGACAACATTCAGCCACTGCTTGTCTACATCCTGTCCAGTAGCACATTGAACGTACCTTGGCTAACGTTTTGTTGATCACTAGGTGACTTCCGCTTGCTCCGTCAGGGTATTCGGTACATTGGCGATGGGGTTCTTATCCGTTTACGCCTTATCTCCCAGCATTCTCTCGAGATGTGTCCTGTTTTGTCACAAACCCAACATCTAATTTTACTATTTCCATCCCGGAAACTCGTTGTTCGCCAATTATTTGTTGTTCTGATGTCATTTCCAGGTTTGTGACTGATTGTTGGTACCAATCACACACGACGTACCTTGACTGCTGGTTTGATGATGTTGTTTGCAGTCTCGGTTGTAAATGCACACGCGATGGTTTCCATTAACGTTGCTTTTGGAGACAATACTACTGCACGTCTCGTATCCGGATTCCGTATTCCATCGGTGAAAGCGACGATCTTGATACGCTCTGTGTTTCCATCAACCATGTTATAGTGATCGAGGTGCACTAACCGCTCTATACCAGCTGCATACTCTTGGAGCATCTCACATATTCTTTGTCATCGTCCCTTCTATTCCATACGATAAAGCTCCCGTCTGAGGTCACTTCCATATTTACGCTCCAAAGCCAACATGATTTAACCGTAGCCCTCCCGTTCGTAATCTCGAACGATATGAAATAGTTTCGCAGCACTTCCTTTTAAAGCCACACTAATTACTGGAATTGTTGATTTGCCACCTTAAGTTGATCTATCTCAATTTTAATGTTGTCGACTTTTGTGTTGAATGTTTCTTCTTATTGGTCTAGTCTTTCAAGAACAAGTTCTCAATATGGCCGTTGTTCTACTCTCATGCTCTCCTGTTTAGCTTATAATTGATCTTGTTCAAATAACATCTTCTCCTGATTGGCACGCATTTGTTTCTTCAGGCTTTCTTGGGCGTTTATTATTTGTTTTTGGCCGGTAATCATATCGATTTTGAAACCGCTGATCATCTGTTGCATTGTGGCCATTTATTGCCCCATATCGAAACCGCCAGATGTTGTTGGAGTAGTTTCTTTAGCGGCGTCATTCTGGTCTTCTGCTCCGGTCATTGATTCCGTTGACATCCAACATTTTGCATTTTGGTTGAATCCGGTGCCCTCATATTGAATTCATGTTGATCCGGGCCAGGATTTTACTCTAACAAAGCAGAGCGAAGTCTAAGCTGCAAGTATCAACTTGTTCCGATTGCTCGCAGTTGATAGATTTCGCTGAGGCAACTCCTTCTTTAAATCTGCCACTTTCAAGTCCAAAAATTTCATTTTAAGATATTCACAATCCCACCGGTGTCACTAATTGTTACAATTTAGTCGAGTGTTTATTCAAATAATTTATCAGGCAATAAATCCCACAATATTTCACAAATAATTATTACTACACTTATTTTCCACAATAATTATCACAACAATTATTAACACACTTCACTTTCACTTATTATAACTTTCCGATATTAACCCTGTAACAATTGCATTGTTAAAATTCGTTCTTTAACCATTCTGACCGCCCACAGCGGATTAATCACGATTACGTAGTTATTTTACGCACTGTAATCGCAGCACAGTTGACGATTGAAGTTTTTCATTCATACGCAATAACTGGGATTAAAATTGTACTGTAAAGCTATGTATTTATGTATTTGTAATGAATAGCGTAATACGAACTCGATCTAAACCGGATTGATTATTTTCGGCTATTTAAAAATTTTTTGCTGTCGGATTACACATAATTTTGCATATCTCATTTCTAGTCGTGGTTTACAAGTGAAATAATATAATTGCAAAATTAAAAAAAAAAAGAAACAAAATTAAAAGCCATTTTTAAATTTACCAACTTAAATAAAGCCTCATAAGGCATTTGTATTTAACTACCAATTCAACTAGCCAAGGTAAATTTTTGTGTTTCCTACATGTACATAAGTTCTCATACGAACTTACCCTTAGCCTTTTGTACATAACATTGAAACTTATCTTAAATTTTTTGTGTATATAGAAGAACCCGCCAGTCATGCAAAGAGTGGTAACAATCCATTCCAAATAAATAAAAAAACTGTAAGTTATTGCATGTTAAAATACTAATTACCGCCGTGAGATAATAAATTTAATCGAACACGAGCGACACATATACCACGAAACAGCGAGTTTCTTCTTGGCAAAAAAAGATATAGTTAAGCTAAAACTATTTATAAGTTCGGTAAGAATTAAATTACCGCAAAGGCGCAGAACATTGTTTTAAGGCTACCACATGGTAACGAATGGTAGTAACGGGCATTTTCATCAGGCGATATACAATCAACTTTAATCTAATTCGGTTTATCAATTTGTATTACGTATTTATGTTCGCATTTAAAATTTATTATAAGTGTCCATATAGCATATATTGGGAACCATGGTTCATAAAGTAGGCATTTAGAATTTCATATACAAAATTATTTATTATATACATTATTATATTTATTTTTTTTATACATTATTATATTTATTTATTATTATATTTATTTATTTATATAAATTATTATATACATTTATAATTGCATGAAGTCTAACAATATTAACGAACATACCATATATTTATTTATTACATTTACTTATTTACATAAAATTTATATACATCCATGTGCCTAAAAGTTGACTAATTTTTTTATATTTATATCTCATTAATAAATTGTGCTTCGTACACTGTGCAACTAAAGCTTATTATGCTGATTATTTCTACCTTTACACAAAAGTGATATAAAATTGTGATTATGAGTCCGCGGCAGTGATAGTGTCTAGGTTTTGATATGAGTTATTAACTACTTATAAAGTGAAGATTTAAGTTGAAGCAGTTCCATTTTTTTAATATGGGAATACACCGACATCTGTGGTGTAAAATGTTTTCGTTTCGAGTTGGGGTAAGGAAGGGGGTCATCAACAGCTGATCACCGTAATCAAGGCCATTTCAAACAACGCGTTTTTCATTTACCTATATAATAGTTTTAAAAAGTCATTAACTTTTGTTGGATTAGCTGATCGTGCGGTAAGTTTAATTATACAAAGCAGCATTTCAAGCTCTAATTGGATGGTGAAAGAACTCCCCCATCTGACTGCCACCTAGCCAGGCAATGTGCTGCTTCACCAAATCAATCCAATTAGAGATCTGCTAATGATGTATGGTAAACTGTCATATGGTTATAGGTAGCCATCTTTAACCAAGCCGATAAATTACCAATACATCGTTACAGTGGCACCCAAACTGGTCTTCGGAACAAATTACGGTTAGAAAGGTCGCAGATCAGTTATTAATAGTATACTTTGTTTGTTCTTAATTTAATTCAGTTTTATTCAATTTTGCCGAAGGAAAATTCATTTATTTTTTTTATTTTTTCGAACTACAATAGTTTAAACCTTGATTTTCATATCCACTGAAATGGGTTATGATTTGATTTTCAGGCTGTACTAGATAGTAGTTTTGTGATATTTCGCTATTTCCATTTATTAAATGTTTGGTTGGTTAAACCAACTGTTGATTTTAGCGATATTCAATATCACGTTTAAGTTAGATTCTGTTGTAATTTGGTAGTATGGTTTCTTTTCGTTAATTATCACCATAAGGGTTTTTGAGTATGAATAGATAGATTCCATATATATCATCAATTTTTTTGTTTGATTCAAGTAAACCTGAGAGAAATGTTATCCGCGGGTGCGCGTTAATGCATATATTGAGTACATTAACATCTCAGTCGAAGTCAGTTCATACTTCCTTCGCGAAAAACTTTTCTATATCATTAAAAATTATCAAATCTAGTAAGTTTATATTATATCAATGTGTTGTTTGGAATGTCCAAGGGATTTTTTTTAAATGGGAGCTGTGAAAACTTAAATCATCTTTCTTATGACAATTTTGTATTTATTTATTGTAACGTATAATACAATTATTGTATTACCATTAACTTATACACTATATTTCTGTAAATTTTACACATCGAGGTGTATATAGTCAAGTTAAATTTTAGTTCGGTTTTGTATCTTGAAATCTTGTATGCTATTGTTTATTTTGAATTTAAATTACTTTATTCTACATTTATCAAGTGTCTTTCGTGTGGTTATTTAAGTAGCAACAATGAATATAGAACACTTAGACTCTGATGAATTTTTAATCGAGTGTCGGATAAGAGGCATAGAAGGATCGATTTTTAAAAGGATGGCTTTGTTGAAAACTACACTAGAGCATCGGTCGCTCTCGTGGCAGAGAAGGTAGCGTACTTGCTCTGTTATTCGGGGGTCTCGGGTTCAATTCCCGGGGTGGTGACGACTCATCAATCACGATTGGGTGTTTTTAATCTGTATGTGTATGTGGGTTGAACCGTGGGCCTCTAGTGGCATTGAGTTCTGGAATTATTTCCGCCTTCTTTAATTTTTTTTTACACTAGAGCAAGAAGTTAGTGGACAAAAGTAACGTCCTAAAGAACCGCATCGTCAGGCAACTAAGAATCCAAAACGTGAAGTTAGTTACTGCGCAGATAAGCTTAGGAAAACCCAGGCTAAATTAGAAGAGTTGATGCAGGCGAGCGAGATGATTACTCCGGAGAACATAGCTATGATACATAGTGTAGTAATTCATGTTCGAAACCGTCTTCAAAGAATCAGTTATTCTAAATCAGCTTCAGATGTAGCTGAACAAGTTTTACATCTTGCAACAAATTCCTAGAGTGTATTAATGAACTTAGGAATCAACAGACTACCTTACCAGAGGTTGAAAGATCCATTAAAGAAATCGTTTTCGCTATGGTGAGTGACGAATATTCAGATCCTGATTTAAATAGTGACAACGGAGAGCAAAATGTCGGAAACAAAATCAGTTCACCGATAATGGAAACAAAAGAACCCGTGCCCGGACCATCACACAACAGTAAAGATAATGTTCGCAGTCCTGCTGCTGCCACCAGCAACCAAGAGCAAATAAATCGTATCGCGGAAGAGTTATTCAGGAGGTTAACAACAGCAACATCAAGTAATATAAATGTCCAAGAATCTAGCAGTCCAGAAGAAAATAATGTACCAATTCAGTCATCTACAATAATCGAACCACCGCCACAAGTTGTCTCCATACCAGGTTTCAATCCAGGGGTACCTCCACCTATACAACAGCCTATTCCAGGTTATGGAGAGTCGAATTTAGACAAGAAGGACAATAGTCAAAATTCCAGAAAAGAACGGCTTGATATCCACAAGTGGAATATTTCCTTTACTCGGGAACCGGGAGAAACTTCCATCGAACGTTTCCTTTACAGGGTGGAAAGTATGGCTGTTTCAAATGGTGTCAGTGCAGCATCTTTAACTAACAGCTTGAGC
This sequence comes from Tipula lateralis, assembly GCA_963932295.1. NCBI lineage: Eukaryota > Metazoa > Arthropoda > Insecta > Diptera > Tipulidae > Tipula > Tipula lateralis. The sequence continues at coordinate 81,240,520 of OZ010736.1, read as the reverse complement.
GTGTTATTAAGAGGCAAAGCCATGGAATGGTACTGGTTGTATCGCGAACGAAATCGAGATGTAGAAAGGAATCAACTACGCCAAAACATAATTCACCGTTTTCAAGATAGGCGTACAGACGAAGATATTAAACAAGCACTGGAACATCGAAAACTAAAATTCAAAGAACCATTTTTGGATTTTTACAACGAAGTATTGGCTTTATCAATGCCGTTTAAAAATCCAATGTCTGACTATGAGATCGTGAGCTTATAAATGCGGAATATGAGGGCCGGACTTCAAGCTGCGTTTGCAGGACAAAATTTTTCAGATATCGCTACTCTTGTTAACCGTGCTATCGCTGTAGAAGACACCTGGTCAAGAATAGGATGGGTTCCGGAAATGATGTTTCAAGGCCGACGTCAAGTCAACGAGCTTGGAATTGACTGCGATGTGAAGGGTAAGATCTCGTATCAGGATAATATTTCTGAGCCGTTCAGGCTCTGACTCTGTAGCGGCTGTAACCTGGTCTAAAGATATAACGCTTAGTGGAAGTAATCAAACGTCAAATGCTACAAATAAAATACTCTGCTGGAATTGTGGTCGCATTGGTCATTTGTTTAAAAATTGTTCTACTCCAATATCACACAGGTTTTGTTTTGGCTGCGGGGAAAAGAATAACGTAAAACCTCACTGTAGGACATGTCAGCAATCTAAAATTATGGGAAACTCTCAACGGGGTCTCAGAAATTCTGGGGACCTGAAACCCCAAAGTCAAAATTTTGTTCCCAAGGTGACTATGGAGGAAGTAGCGACGAATACCGACCCGGAATTTTACCGAATAATGAAGAAAGAATAGATTTGCAAACACCTTTTTTAATTAATTCTTGTCAATCCACCCAACCTATCAATTGTAATTCACGGCTAAATCGTTCTTTTAAATACTTTAAAGTACGTAAAGAAATAAAGAGAGTAGTTTCAGAGACAGTTATTCCAAAGACAGGAGATTCAAGACCGTATGCTAACATTTGGATAAACGGTACGCCTTATATAGGTTTATTAGATAGTGGCGCTAGCATCTCTGTACTGGGAAGTGTGGCTGAAAAATTTCTCGAGGAAACTCAATTAAAAATGCACAGTTTACCTTCATCACTGTACACGGCTAGCGGAGAACAGCAACAAATTTTAGGACATGTCATAGCCAATGTATCGTACGCGGGCAAAACCAGAAAAATGCGATTCCATATTGCTCCAAACCTAACACAGCCACTCTATTTAGGGGTCGATTTTTGGGACTTGATTGGCCTAGTACCTGTTTTGGTGAGTGAACTGGATACTAACTATATAAAACCCACCGTTAACGCAGACGAAAACAAGCATACGTTAAATGTTAAACAGCAGGATATTTTAAATGAAATTATTAGTAGTTTTCCTTCTAGTGAGAAATTGGGTCTTGGAAGAACACCAATACTGACACATAAAATTGACGTTGGACAAGCCGTTCTAATCAAACAAAGATCGGATCGGATGCTGTCATTAGGAGTGATAGAGGAGAGTACCAGTTCTTGGTCATCTCCAGTTAGAATAGTAGCCAAGGCGAACGGGAAAACTCGTCTATGCCTTGACGCGAGACAGGTGAACTCGGTTACTGTGAAGGACGCTTATCCTTTGCCGATAATCGAGAGGATGCTAGGCCGCTTAGATAAAACACGCTTTATAAGCACGATCGACCTAAAAGATGCCTTCTGGCAAATACCCCTCGATCCATCTTCAAGGGATAAGACAGCCTTTACAGTCCCGGGTCGTCCACTCTACCAGTTTGCCGTCATGCCGTTTGGGCTGTGTAATGCAGCTCAAACGATGTGTCGGCTAGTGCATAAGGTTATCCTTCACTGTTTGCATGACCGAGTATTTGTCTATCTTGACGATTTACTGGTTATTTCAGAAACATTTGATGAGCACACATCATTATTATCGGAAGTGGCTAGACTATTAAGAGCTGTCAATCTAACCATAAATGTCGAGAAAAGTAAATTTGTCTTAAAGGAGACCAGATATCTCGGTTATGTGATCGGTGAGGGGTGCCTCAGAGTGGACCCTGACAAAGTTCGCGCCATAGACGAGTATCCCGTTCCAAAAACAGTCAAGCAGATTCGGAGGTTTCTGGGGATGACTGGCTGGTATCGCCGGTTCATACCAAACTATTCAAATATTACAGCACCGATTAGTGACTTGTTAAAGAAGGACTCAAAACAAGGAGGTTCTTGTGTAAAGGAGGGTCTTGTTTCCGCCCCAGTATTAGCCCACCCTGACTTCTCAAAACCATTTTTTATACAATGTGATGCGTCCACAACAGGCGTCGGTAGCGTTTTATTTCAGAAAACCAACGATAACGAGGAACACCCAATAGCGTTTATGTCTCATAAACTGAATCGAGCGCAAAGGAATATCAGCGTTACGGAGTTGGAGTGCCTAGCAACTGTGATGAGTGTAAAGAAGGAGGAAAACCCAGGCTAAATTAGAAGAGTTGATGCAGGCGAGCGAGATGATTACTCCGGAGAACATAGCTATGATACATAGTGTAGTAATTCATGTTCGAAACTGTCTTCAAAGAATCAGTTATTCTAAATCAGCTTCAGATGTAGCTGAACAAGTTTTACATCTTGCAACAAATTCCTAGAGTGTATTAATGAACTTAGGAATCAACAGACTACCTTACCAGAGGTTGAAAGATCCATTAAAGAAATCGTTTTCGCTATGGTGAGTGACGAATATTCAGATCCTGATTTAAATAGTGACAACGGAGAGCAAAATGTCGGAAACAAAATCAGTTCACCGATAATGGAAACAAAAGAACCCGTGCCCGGACCATCACACAACAGTAAAGATAATGTTCGCAGTCCTGCTGCTGCCACCAGCAACCAAGAGCAAATAAATCGTATCGCGGAAGAGTTATTCAGGAGGTTAACAACAGCAACATCAAGTAATATAAATGTCCAAGAATCTAGCAGTCCAGAGGAAAATAATGTACCAATTCAGTCATCTACAATAATCGAACCACCGCCACAAGTTGTCTCCATACCAGGTTTCAATCCAGGGGTACCTCCACCTATACAACAGCCTATTCCCGGTTATGGAGAGTCGAATTTAGACAAGAAGGACAATAGTCAAAATTCCAGAAAAGAACGGCTTGATATCCACAAGTGGAATATTTCCTTTACTCGGGAACCGGGAGAAACTTCCATCGAACGTTTCCTTTACAGGGTGGAAAGTATGGCTGTTTCAAATGGTGTCAGTGCAGCATCTTTAACTAACAGCTTGAGCGTGTTATTAAGAGGCAAAGCCATGGAATGGTACTGGTTGTATCGCGAACGAAATCGAGATGTAGGATGGAATCAACTACGCCAAAACATAATTCACCGTTTTCAAGATAGGCGTACAGACGAAGATATTAAACAAGCACTGGAACATCGAAAACTAAAATTCAAAGAACCATTTTTGGATTTTTACAACGAAGTATTGGCTTTATCAATGCCGTTTAAAAATCCAATGTCTGACTATGAGATCGTGAGCTTATAAATGCGGAATATGAGGGCCGGACTTCAAGCTGCGTTTGCAGGACAAAATTTTTCAGATATCGCTACTCTTGTTAACCGTGCTATCGCTGTAGAAGACACCTGGTCAAGAATAGGATGGGTTCCGGAAATGATGTTTCAAGGCCGACGTCAAGTCAACGAGCTTGGAATTGACTGCGATGTGAAGGGTAAGATCTCGTATCAGGATAATATTTCTGAGCCGTTCAGGCTCTGACTCTGTAGCGGCCGTAACCTGGTCTAAAGATATAACGCTTAGTGGAAGTAATCAAACGTCAAATGCTACAAATAAAATACTCTGCTGGAATTGTGGTCGCATTGGTCATTTGTTTAAAAATTGTTCTACTCCAATATCACACAGGTTTTGTTTTGGCTGCGGGGAAAAGAATAACGTAAAACCTCACTGTAGGACATGTCAGCAATCTAAAATTATGGGAAACTCTCAACGGGGTCTCAGAAATTCTGGGGACCTGAAACCCCAAAGTCAAAATTTTGTTCCCAAGGTGACTATGGAGGAAGTAGCGACGAATACCGACCCGGAATTTTACCGGATAATGAAGAAAGAATAGATTTGCAAACACCTTTTTTAATTAATTCTTGTCAATCCACCCAACCTATCAATTGTAATTCACGGCTAAATCGTTCTTTTAAATACTTTAAAGTACGTAAAGAAATAAAGAGAGTAGTTTCAGAGACAGTTATTCCAAAGACAGGAGATTCAAGACCGTATGCTAACATTTGGATAAACGGTACGCCTTATATAGGTTTATTAGATAGTGGCGCTAGCATCTCTGTACTGGGAAGTGTGGCTGAAAAATTTCTCGAGGAAACTCAATTAAAAATGCACAGTTTACCTTCATCACTGTACACGGCTAGCGGAGAACAGCAACAAATTTTAGGACATGTCATAGCCAATGTATCGTACGCGGGCAAAATCAGAAAAATGCGATTCCATATTGCTCCAAACCTAACACAGCCACTCTATTTAGGGGTCGATTTTTGGGACTTGATTGGCCTAGTACCTGTTTTGGTGAGTGAACTGGATACTAACTATATAAAACCCACCGTTAACGCAGACGAAAACAAGCATACGTTAAATGTTAAACAGCAGGATATTTTAAATGAAATTATTAGTAGTTTTCCTTCTAGTGAGAAATTGGGTCTTGGAAGAACACCAATACTGACACATAAAATTGACGTTGGACAAGCCGTTCTAATCAAACAAAGATCGGATCGGATGCTGTCATTAGGAGTGATAGAGGAGAGTACCAGTTCTTGGTCATCTCCAGTTAGAATAGTAGCCAAGGCGAACGGGAAAACTCGTCTATGCCTTGACGCGAGACAGGTGAACTCGGTTACTGTGAAGGACGCTTATCCTTTGCCGATAATCGAGAGGATGCTAGGCCGCTTAGATAAAACACGCTTTATAAGCACGATCGACCTAAAAGATGCCTTCTGGCAAATACCCCTCGATCCATCTTCAAGGGATAAGACAGCCTTTACAGTCCCGGGTCGTCCACTCTACCAGTTTGCCGTCATGCCGTTTGGGCTGTGTAATGCAGCTCAAACGATGTGTCGGCTAGTGCATAAGGTTATCCTTCACTGTTTGCATGACCGAGTATTTGTCTATCTTGACGATTTACTGGTTATTTCAGAAACATTTGATGAGCACACATCATTATTATCGGAAGTGGCTAGACTATTAAGAGCTGTCAATCTAACCATAAATGTCGAGAAAAGTAAATTTGTCTTAAAGGAGACCAGATATCTCGGTTATGTGATCGGTGAGGGGTGCCTCAGAGTGGACCCTGACAAAGTTCGCGCCATAGACGAGTATCCCGTTCCAAAAACAGTCAAGCAGATTCGGAGGTTTCTGGGGATGACTGGCTGGTATCGCCGGTTCATACCAAACTATTCAAATATTACAGCAGCGATTAGTGACTTGTTAAAGAAGGACTCAAAACAAGGAGGTTCTTGTGTAAAGGAGGGTCTTGTTTCCGCCCCAGTATTAGCCCACCCTGACTTCTCAAAACCATTTTTTATACAATGTGATGCGTCCACAACAGGCGTCGGTAGCGTTTTATTTCAGAAAACCAACGATAACGAGGAACACCCAATAGCGTTTATGTCTCATAAACTGAATCGAGCGCAAAGGAATATCAGCGTTACGGAGTTGGAGTGCCTAGCAACTGTGATGAGTGTAAAGAAGGAGGAAAACCCAGGCTAAATTAGAAGAGTTGATGCAGGCGAGCGAGATGATTACTCCGGAGAACATAGCTATGATACATAGTGTAGTAATTCATGTTCGAAACTGTCTTCAAAGAATCAGTTATTCTAAATCAGCTTCAGATGTAGCTGAACAAGTTTTACATCTTGCAACAAATTCCTAGAGTGTATTAATGAACTTAGGAATCAACAGACTACCTTACCAGAGGTTGAAAGATCCATTAAAGAAATCGTTTTCGCTATGGTGAGTGACGAATATTCAGATCCTGATTTAAATAGTGACAACGGAGAGCAAAATGTCGGAAACAAAATCAGTTCACCGATAATGGAAACAAAAGAACCCGTGCCCGGACCATCACACAACAGTAAAGATAATGTTCGCAGTCCTGCTGCTGCCACCAGCAACCAAGAGCAAATAAATCGTATCGCGGAAGAGTTATTCAGGAGGTTAACAACAGCAACATCAAGTAATATAAATGTCCAAGAATCTAGCAGTCCAGAAGAAAATAATGTACCAATTCAGTCATCTACAATAATCGAACCACCGCCACAAGTTGTCTCCATACCAGGTTTCAATCCAGGGGTACCTCCACCTATACAACAGCCTATTCCCGGTTATGGAGAGTCGAATTTAGACAAGAAGGACAATAGTCAAAATTCCAGAAAAGAACGGCTTGATATCCACAAGTGGAATATTTCCTTTACTCGGGAACCGGGAGAAACTTCCATCGAACGTTTCCTTTACAGGGTGGAAAGTATGGCTGTTTCAAATGGTGTCAGTGCAGCATCTTTAACTAACAGCTTGAGCGTGTTATTAAGAGGCAAAGCCATGGAATGGTACTGGTTGTATCGCGAACGAAATCGAGATGTAGGATGGAATCAACTACGCCAAAACATAATTCACCGTTTTCAAGATAGGCGTACAGACGAAGATATTAAACAAGCACTGGAACATCGAAAACAAAAATTCAAAGAACCATTTTTGGATTTTTACAACGAAGTATTGGCTTTATCAATGCCGTTTAAAAATCCAATGTCTGACTATGAGATCGTGAGCTTATAAATGCGGAATATGAGGGCCGGACTTCAAGCTGCGTTTGCAGGACAAAATTTTTCAGATATCGCTACTCTTGTTAACCGTGCTATCGCTGTAGAAGACACCTGGTCAAGAATAGGATGGGTTCCGGAAATGATGTTTCAAGGCCGACGTCAAGTCAACGAGCTTGGAATTGACTGCGATGTGAAGGGTAAGATCTCGTATCAGGATAATATTTCTGAGCCGTTCAGGCTCTGACTCTGTAGCGGCTGTAATCTGGTCTAAAGATATAACGCTTAGTGGAAGTAATCAAACGTCAAATGCTACAAATAAAATACTCTGCTGGAATTGTGGTCGCATTGGTCATTTGTTTAAAAACTGTGCTACTCCAATATCACACAGGTTTTGTTTTGGCTGCGGGGAAAAGAATAACGTAAAACCTCACTGTAGGACATGTCAGCAATCTAAAATTATGGGAAACTCTCAACGGGGTCTCAGAAATTCTGGGGACCTGAAACCCCAAAGTCAAAATTTTGTTCCCAAGGTGACTATGGAGGAAGTAGCGACGAATACCGACCCGGAATTTTACCGGATAATGAAGAAAGAATAGATTTGCAAACACCTTTTTTAATTAATTCTTGTCAATCCACCCAACCTATCAATTGTAATTCACGGCTAAATCGTTCTTTTAAATACTTTAAAGTACGTAAAGAAATAAAGAGAGTAGTTTCAGAGACAGTTATTCCAAAGACAGGAGATTCAAGACCGTATGCTAACATTTGGATAAACGGTACGCCTTATATAGGTTTATTAGATAGTGGCGCTAGCATCTCTGTACTGGGAAGTGTGGCTGAAAAATTTCTCGAGGAAACTCAATTAAAAATGCACAGTTTACCTTCATCACTGTACACGGCTAGCGGAGAACAGCAACAAATTTTAGGACATGTCATAGCCAATGTATCGTACGCGGGCAAAATCAGAAAAATGCGATTCCATATTGCTCCAAACCTAACACAGCCACTCTATTTAGGGGTCGATTTTTGGGACTTGATTGGCCTAGTACCTGTTTTGGTGAGTGAACTGGATACTAACTATATAAAACCCACCGTTAACGCAGACGAAAACAAGCATACGTTAAATGTTAAACAGCAGGATATTTTAAATGAAATTATTAGTAGTTTTCCTTCTAGTGAGAAATTGGGTCTTGGAAGAACACCAATACTGACACATAAAATTGACGTTGGACAAGCCGTTCTAATCAAACAAAGATCGGATCGGATGCTGTCATTAGGAGTGATAGAGGAGAGTACCAGTTCTTGGTCATCTCCAGTTACAATAGTAGCCAAGGCGAACGGGAAAACTCGTCTATGCCTTGACGCGAGACAGGTGAACTCGGTTACTGTGAAGGACGCTTATCCTTTGCCGATAATCGAGAGGATGCTAGGCCGCTTAGATAAAACACGCTTTATAAGCACGATCGACCTAAAAGATGCCTTCTGGCAAATACCTCTCGATCCATCTTCAAGGGATAAGACAGCCTTTACAGTCCCGGGTCGTCCACTCTACCAGTTTGCCGTCATGCCGTTTGGGCTGTGTAATGCAGCTCAAACGATGTGTCGGCTAGTGCATAAGGTTATCCTTCACTGTTTGCATGACCGAGTATTTGTCTATCTTGACGATTTACTGGTTATTTCAGAAACAGTTGATGAGCACACATCATTATTATCGGAAGTGGCTAGACTATTAAGAGCTGTCAATCTAACCATAAATGTCGAGAAAAGTAAATTTGTCTTAAAGGAGACCAGATATCTCGGTTATGTGATCGGTGAGGGGTGCCTCAGAGTGGACCCTGACAAAGTTCGCGCCATAGACGAGTATCCCGTTCCAAAAACAGTCAAGCAGATTCGGAGGTTTCTGGGGATGACTGGCTGGTATCGCCGGTTCATACCAAACTATTCAAATATTACAGCACCGATTAGTGACTTGTTAAAGAAGGACTCAAAACAAGGAGGTTCTTGTGTAAAGGAGGGTCTTGTTTCCGCCCCAGTATTAGCCCACCCTGACTTCTCAAAACCATTTTTTATACAATGTGATGCGTCCACAACAGGCGTCGGTAGCGTTTTATTTCAGAAAACCAACGATAACGAGGAACACCCAATAGCGTTTATGTCTCATAAACTGAATCGAGCGCAAAGGAATATCAGCGTTACGGAGTTGGAGTGCCTAGCAACTGTGATGAGTGTAAAGAAGGAGGAAAACCCAGGCTAAATTAGAAGAGTTGATGCAGGCGAGCGAGATGATTACTCCGGAGAACATAGCTATGATACATAGTGTAGTAATTCATGTTCGAAACTGTCTTCAAAGAATCAGTTATTCTAAATCAGCTTCAGATGTAGCTGAACAAGTTTTACATCTTGCAACAAATTCCTAGAGTGTATTAATGAACTTAGGAATCAACAGACTACCTTACCAGAGGTTGAAAGATCCATTAAAGAAATCGTTTTCGCTATGGTGAGTGACGAATATTCAGATCCTGATTTAAATAGTGACAACGGAGAGCAAAATGTCGGAAACAAAAACAGTTCACCGATAATGGAAACAAAAGAACCCGTGCCCGGACCATCACACAACAGTAAAGATAATGTTCGCAGTCCTGCTGCTGCCACCAGCAACCAAGAGCAAATAAATCGTATCGCGGAAGAGTTATTCAGGAGGTTAACAACAGCAACATCAAGTAATATAAATGTCCAAGAATCTAGCAGTCCAGAGGAAAATAATGTACCAATTCAGTCATCTACAATAATCGAACCACCGCCACAAGTTGTCTCCATACCTGGTTTCAATCCAGGGGTACCTCCACCTATACAACAGCCTATTCCCGGTTATGGAGAGTCGAATTTAGACAAGAAGGACAATAGTCAAAATTCCAGAAAAGAACGGCTTGATATCCACAAGTGGAATATTTCCTTTACTCGGGAACCGGGAGAAACTTCCATCGAACGTTTCCTTTACAGGGTGGAAAGTATGGCTGTTTCAAATGGTGTCAGTGCAGCATCTTTAACTAACAGCTTGAGCGTGTTATTAAGAGGCAAAGCCATGGAATGGTACTGGTTGTATCGCGAACGAAATCGAGATGTAGGATGGAATCAACTACGCCAAAACATAATTCACCGTTTTCAAGATAGGCGTACAGACGAAGATATTAAACAAGCACTGGAACATCGAAAACAAAAATTCAAAGAACCATTTTTGGATTTTTACAACGAAGTATTGGCTTTATCAATGCCGTTTAAAAATCCAATGTCTGACTATGAGATCGTGAGCTTATAAATGCGGAATATGAGGGCCGGACTTCAAGCTGCGTTTGCAGGACAAAATTTTTCAGATATCGCTACTCTTGTTAACCGTGCTATCGCTGTAGAAGACACCTGGTCAAGAATAGGATGGGTTCCGGAAATGATGTTTCAAGGCCGACGTCAAGTCAACGAGCTTGGAATTGACTGCGATGTGAAGGGTAAGATCTCGTATCAGGATAATATTTCTGAGCCGTTCAGGCTCTGACTCTGTAGCGGCTGTAATCTGGTCTAAAGATATAACGCTTAGTGGAAGTAATCAAACGTAAAATGCTACAAATAAAATACTCTGCTGGAATTGTGGTCGCATTGGTCATTTGTTTAAAAACTGTGCTACTCCAATATCACACAGGTTTTGTTTTGGCTGCGGGGAAAAGAATAACGTAAAACCTCACTGTAGGACATGTCAGCAATCTAAAATTATGGGAAACTCTCAACGGGGTCTCAGAAATTCTGGGGACCTGAAACCCCAAAGTCAAAATTTTGTTCCCAAGGTGACTATGGAGGAAGTAGCGACGAATACCGACCCGGAATTTTACCGGATAATGAAGAAAGAATAGATTTGCAAACCCCTTTTTTTAATTAATTCTTGTCAATCCACCCAACCTATCAATTGTAATTCACGGCTAAATCGTTCTATTAAATACTTTAAAATACGTAAAGAAATAAAGAGAGTAGTTTCAGAGACAGTTATTCCAAAGACAGGAGATTCAAGACCGTATGCTAACATTTGGATAAACGGTACGCCTTATATAGGTTTATTAGATAGTGGCGCTAGCATCTCTGTACTGGGAAGTGTGGCTGAAAAATTTCTCGAGGAAACTCAATTAAAAATGCACAGTTTACCTTCATCACTGTACACGGCTAGCGGAGAACAGCAACAAATTTTAGGACATGTCATAGCCAATGTATCGTACGCGGGCAAAACCAGAAAAATGCGATTCCATATTGCTCCAAACCTAACACAGCCACTCTATTTAGGGGTCGATTTTTGGGACTTGTTTGGCCTAGTACCTGTTTTGGTGAGTGAACTGGATACTAACTATATAAAACCCACCGTTAACGCAGACGAAAACAAGCTTACGTTAAATGTTAAACAGCAGGATATTTTAAATGAAATTATTAGTAGTTTTCCTTCTAGTGAGAAATTGGGTCTTGGAAGAACACCAATACTGACACATAAAATTGACGTTGGACAAGCCGTTCTAATCAAACAAAGATCGGATCGGATGCTGTCATTAGGAGTGATAGAGGAGAGTACCAGTTCTTGGTCATCTCCAGTTACAATAGTAGCCAAGGCGAACGGGAAAACTCGTCTATGCCTTGACGCGAGACAGGTGAACTCGGTTACTGTGAAGGACGCTTATCCTTTGCCGATAATCGAGAGGATGCTAGGCCGCTTAGATAAAACACGCTTTATAAGCACGATCGACCTAAAAGATGCCTTCTGGCAAATACCCCTCGATCCATCTTCAAGGGATAAGACAGCCTTTACAGTCCCGGGTCGTCCACTCTACCAGTTTGCCGTCATGCCGTTTGGGCTGTGTAATGCAGCTCAAACGATGTGTCGGCTAGTGCATAAGGTTATCCTTCACTGTTTGCATGACCGAGTATTTGTCTATCTTGACGATTTACTGGTTATTTCAGAAACATTTGATGAGCACACATCATTATTCTCGGAAGTGGCTAGACTATTAAGAGCTGTCAATCTAACCATAAATGTCGAGAAAAGTAAATTTGTCTTAAAGGAGACCAGATATCTCGGTTATGTGATCGGTGAGGGGTGCCTCAGAGTGGACCCTGACAAAGTTCGCGCCATAGACGAGTATCCCGTTCCAAAAACAGTCAAGCAGATTCGGAGGTTTCTGGGGATGACTGGCTGGTATCGCCGGTTCATACCAAACTATTCAAATATTACAGCACCGATTAGTGACTTGTTAAAGAAGGACTCAAAACAAGGAGGTTCTTGTGTAAAGGAGGGTCTTGTTTCCGCCCCAGTATTAGCCCACCCTGACTTCTCAAAACCATTTTTTATACAATGTGATGCGTCCACAACAGGCGTCGGTAGCGTTTTATTTCAGAAAACCAACGATAACGAGGAACACCCAATAGCGTTTATGTCTCATAAACTGAATCGAGCGCAAAGGAATATCAGCGTTACGGAGTTGGAGTGCCTAGCAACTGTGATGAGTGTAAAGAAATTCAGGCCCTATATCGAGGGATATCCATTGACGATCATCACAGATCATTCCAGCCTACGTTGGCTTATGGAACAGAAAGAGCTAGATGGACGGTTAGCACGATGGTCAATAAAACTGCAGGCATTCGACATCAAAATAAAGTACCGCAAGGGATCTTTAAATGTCGTTCCTGACAGCTTATAAAGAGTCAACGTTGATGCGTTAGATATATCGGGAGATGAAGTTTTACATCTCGATTTGAAATCAGAGGCATTCAATGATGCAGAATACACTGATAGGATTAAAGCACTTCAAGAAAATGAAGCAGCCCAAAGCACCTTCAGGATTGTAGATGGTAAAATTTATGTGCATGTAGGGCAGGAATCAAACACCGATATACCAATGTGGAAATTGGTGGTACCCGAAGCATTGACAGCCACACTTATTAAGAGAGCACACAACCCACCATCATCTGCACATCAAGGGTTTGCTAAGACCACCGAACAGCTAAAACGTTATTATTACTGGACGTCAATGGTGACTCAAATAAGAAAATTCATTAACGAATGTGATATCTGTAAGGGAAGCAAGCCAGTAAATTTTTCAACAAGACCAGAAATGGGCAAGCAAATTCAAGTTTTACGGCCTTTCCAGCGACTCTTCATAGATTTTTTGGGTCCGTATCCAAGAACCAAGAATGGATACACCCATTTATTTATTATTCTAGACCAATAGTCGTTTCCCGTTGCTATATGCGTTTCGATCTGCATCAGCCTCAAAAGTAATTGAATGTCTGGAAAATAAGGTTTTTCATCTTTTTGGAGTACCGGAAGCCATATTATCAGACAATGGAGCTCAATTCACCTCCGCCACTTTCAGTAGCTTGATGAAGAATTACGGAGTACGGCATGAATTAACACCAAAATATTCACCGCAGCCGAATGCCTCGGAAAATGTCAACAGATCCATATTATCTGCCATAAGGGCTTACATAAAAGACGATCATCAGCAGTGGGATTTGCACTTAGATGAAATTGCAGGAGCGCTACGAAACACTGTGCATTTAGCCACTAGCTTTTCACCACATTATTTGGTTTTCGGGCAGCACAAGATGCTCCATGGGTCTACCTAAAATCTACTGAGAAACCTTAACTGTCTTGGTGACAACGTTATATATGTGACGAATAACTCAAATCGGTTATCATTACCTCAAGAGGCCGTGCTAGGCCATTTACGGAAGGCACACGAGCAACATCAATCAATATACAACCTTCGTGCCAGACCTAGGCAATTTGCCGCAGGCGAAAAAGTTTTTGTCCGAAATTTTGTCCAGAGCGACGCGTCGAAACATTTCTCAGGAAAATTAGCAATGAAGTTTTTACCTGGGATAATAAGAAAGAAATTAGGAAATGTCTCTTACGAGGTTATTAATGAATCAGGGAAGTTACTCGGAATATACCATGCGAAAGACATTCGTTAAAGACCGATCAATCGGGTTCACATGTAGAACTAAATTTTTGTTGTTCGAAATTCGATCTAAAGAGTCAGCAAGGATTTCTCAGCGCGGCTTTGAGACATCTCCTGGGTGTGAGTCGTCCCCACGCGTGTAACAATTGCATTGTTAAAATTCGTTCTTTAACCATTCTGACCGCCCACAGCGGATTAATCACGATTACGTAGTTATTTACGTAGTTACGTATCGCAGCACAGTTGACGATTGAAGTTTTTCATTCATACGCAATAACTGGGATTAAAACTTGTACTGTAAAGCTATGTATTTATGTATTTGTAATGAATAGCGTAATACGAACTCGATCTAAACCGGATTGATTATTTTCTGCTATTTAAAAATTTTTTGCTGTCGGATTACACATAATTTTGCATATCTCATTTCTAGTCGTGGTTTACAAGTGAAATAATATAATTGCAAAATTAAAAAAAAAAAGAAACAAAATTAAAAGCCATTTTTAAATTTACCAACTTAAATAAAGCCTCATAAGGCATTTGTATTTAACTACCAATTCAACTAGCCAAGGTAAATTTTTGTGTTTCCTACATGTACATAAGTTCTCATACGAACTTACCCTTAGCCTTTTGTACATAACATTGAAACTTATCTTAAATTTTTTGTGTATATAGAAGAACCCGCCAGTCATGCAAAGAGTGGTAACAATCCATTCCAAATAAATAAAAAAACTGTAAGTTATTGCATGTTAAAATACTAATTACCGCCGTGAGATAATAAATTTAATCGAACACGAGCGACACATATACCACGAAACAGCGAGTTTCTTCTTGGCAAAAAAAGATATAGTTAAGCTAAAACTATTTATAAGTTCGGTAAGAATTAAATTACCGCAAAGGCGCAGAACATTGTTTTAAGGCTACCGCATGGTAACGAATGGTAGTAACGGGCAATTTCATCAGGCGATATACAATCAACTTTAATCTAATTCGGTTTATCAATTTGTATTACGTATTTATGTTCGCATTTAAAATTTATTATAAGTGTCCATATAGCATATATTGGGAACCATGGTTCATAACGTAGGCATTTAGAATTTCATATACAAAATTATTTATTATATACATTATTATATTTATTTTTTTTATACATTATTATATTTATTTATTATTATATTTATTTATTTATATAAATTATTATATACATTTATAATTGCATGAAGTCTAACAATATTAACGAACATACCATATATTTATTTATTACATTTACTTTACATAAAATTTATATACATCCATGTGCCTAAAAGTTGACTAATTTTTTTATATTTATATCTCATTAATAAATTGTGCTTCGTACACTGTGCAACCAAAGCTTATTATGCTGATTATTTCTACCTTTACACAAAAGTGATATAAAATTGTGATTATGAGTCCGCGGCAGTGATAGTGTCTAGGTTTTGATATGAGTTATTAACTACTTATAAAGTGAAGATTTAAGTTGAAGCAGTTCCATTTTTTTTAATATGGGAATACACCGACATCTGTGGTGTAAAATGTTTTCGTTTCGAGTTGGGGTAAGGAAGGGGGTCATCAACAGCTGATCACCGTAATCAAGGCCATTTCAAACAACGCGTTTTCCATTTACCTATATAATAGTTTTAAAAAGTCTTTAACTTTTGTTGGATTAGCTGATCGTGCGGTAAGTTTAATTATACATAGCAGCATTTCAAGCTCTAATTGGATGGTGAAAGAACTCTTCCATCTGACTGCCACCTAGCCAGGCAATGTGCTGCTTCACCAAATCAATCCAATTAGAGATCTACTAATAATGTATGGTAAACTGTCATATGGTTATAGGTAGCCATCTTTAACCAAGCCGATAAATTACCAATACATCGTTACAACCCTTTAAAAATCCAAATTGTACTGTTTTGTAACTCAAATGTATACGCCTATTTATACAACGAAAATCCTTGTGGAACATTCCATTACCGTTTGCATTTCTACACTTCGCGAATATTCTTTTCGTCGAATTTTGTTCACTCCGCCTATTTTATTATTTATTTTTATTTTGTTCGTAACTCTTTTTAATTACCATATGGATATCACTGTGACACCTGTACAGTGACACCTGTGATAATTCAACGAAGTTCGAAATTATAGTAGAAGTTTTAGGGTGACCCTGTTACCAAATGTTTACAAACATGAATAAAATAAAACTAAAACGAACTCAATAGGCGGAGCGAACAAAATACGATTAAAAGAAACTTCACGAAATGTACACGTGCAAACGATAATGGAAAATTCTACAAGGTTTGACTACGTATATACAGGTGTAGACATTTGAGTTACGAAACAGTTCTGTTTTGAATTTTGAAGTGTTATTATATTGTCGCCGGTTAACACAATTACAATTATATTGGACGTATCCACCACGTTGAGATCTCACTAAAAAACGTAGTTATCTGTACATATAAATTTCATATTTTACAATAAGTAAAATATGAAATTTATATGTACATTTTGTAGATATTTTAAGATTTGAGTCTCTGGTATTTTTTGATAGCTAAATTGGTGAAGTACAGAAGAAACAATTCATCAATTTAACTATAAAGAACGAAAATCAATCGTAAATACGCAATGGACACAAATAAATGCGAAAACAAATATGTATAATAGAATAATATATCTTTTATATGACAGCTCTGACTGACAGATTAATTAAGATCTAAACCGAAAATAAAATATAGATTTTACATCCAGCACACAAAATGATAGTATACAATTGAGACTATTCTACATTGTATTATATCTAATAAGTAGATCTCAACGTGCTGGATACGTCCATTGTCCATTGTCACTCAATGATTATGAGGGTTTCTCATCACACTGCGGTCTCGAGTTCGACTCTCGTCGTTGACCAAAAACTAACGTGCGGATGACATAAAAAGCGATTGTATGTGTGTAAAAACGTTCGTTAGGCTGACCACCTACAATCTACACCAATGCGTTCGTAAGGTCTCAGTTGAGACGCCATAAGGGCCATTTACGGCCTCTAAGCCATAGATTATATTATATTGGCAAGTGATAATAAATGAAAATGAAATAAAGTGTTTCAATAACTGTGGTAATAATTATTATCGGAAATAAGTATAATTCTAATTAATTGAGAATTATTTTTGAATTATTCGTGGATTGTTGATTATAATAAATTAAGGTTAAAAATAATGGTTTTCTTGTTTTGTATTCACAATCTAGTGACCGAACCGGATAATAAATTTGAACTTATTTGTTTGTTTATTTTTATCTCAACAATCTGTTTCGGGGCTCGAGGCACTTCCAACTATTCCGCGGTTCGCTTATTTACGTCCTTATCTTACGCTATTACAGCCAAATCGAGGACGTACGGCTATAGGTCCGATTTCCGTAGAACCATCTGCACATTGCATAGCTCCATTCGAGCCTATAGTACTGACACGGAAGATGGTTTGGCGATCGTAATCGTATGGTGAAAAATCCCTTTACCATCCTTCCCCTATCGGGATTTGAACCCGGTTCCTCCCGATCCAACTGCCGAAGCTTTAACCATTGCGCCACCTGGGCGGTTAATTTGAATTTATACACGAATTTATAAATCTTAACTATTGGTGACAGTGGTGGGATTGTCAATATCTAATATGAAATTATTGGACTTGAAAGTGGCAAATTTGAAGAAGGAGTTGGGTTAGCGAAATCTATCAACTATACAGGCAACCGAAACAAGTTGCAGCTCATTTGCGCTGCTTTAATGAAGAAAAATGTTGACCCGGATCAACATGCAATACGGATTTGCAACGAATTCAACCGAGATTCAACAAGATCGGAAACTCGTTCTTAATAGATTAAAACATCAAGAGGAAAGTGGCAACGATAAATTTATGGAAATGACCAAGAGTTTGAATACAAAAGTTAACACAGTTAAATTAAAAATGAAGCGATTTAAATCGCAGTGTTCAGCAATTGGAAGTGGCAAATCAGATAGTTAAAAATATCGAGAAAAAGCTCATGGATCTCAAAACCATCCATGGATGGCACATGGATGGCAACGTCCAAATAGCTCAAACCACCAGCTCAATCAAACTAAAACCACCACCATTAGACGGAACAACTCCATTTAATATCTTCAAACTCCAGTTTGAAATGGCGGCTACAAGGAACGGTTGGTGTGAGAAGGATCAGGTGGCAGCATTAATAGTGGATTTAAAAAGAAGTTCTGCGGAATTACTACAAATCGTGCCGGAGTATGAACGAAAAAACTACGAAAAAATCATGAATACGAAGGTGACCACAGACGGAAACTTCAACGTATAAAATTGAAGAGCCGATGTCAGAAGATAAGAGAGATCTTCCAAGAGTATGCGGCTGATATAGAGCGGTTAGTGCACCGCGCTCACTATAACATGGTGGGTGAATACACAGAGCGAATGAAGTTCGACGCTTTCACCGATGGAATTCGAATCATCAAACCAGCAGTTAGGGTACGTCGTGTGGAATTGGAACCAGCAATCGGTCACAAACCTGGAAAAAAAATCAGAACAACAGATAATTGGCAAACAACGAGATTTCGAGTTGGAAATAATAAAATGTATGTTAAATTTGTTTGGGGTTTTTTGGCAAAACAGGGCACATCTCAGGGAATACTGGGAGATAAGGCGTAAACGGGCGAGAACACCATCGCCGATGTACTGAAGACCACCTAAACAACATCGAAGGAGTTAAACGAGTAAGATTCAGCTTTGAGAAACAAAAGCTGACTCTCACAACCAAATTCTCCATAACCTTTGGACAACGGAGCAACGAGAACGATTGTGCGGCCTATGGTAGGGTTCAAGTTAAAACGGCGACAGGCTATTAAAGGAAGCAAGGAGGTGACAATATGAAACTGTTCTCAGCAGACAAGAGGTTCCCCTTCTGGTTGCAGATATTGTGGTTGAGGTTATCGTGGGAATGGACTTCATGAAATGAAATGGATTCGTATTGGATGTCGGGTGGGGAACATTAAGCTACGGTAACGTCGAACAGGCCTTGCAACTGAACAACGGGAAGGAACCAATAGTAAGGAGTATTAAATGGGATCGAACGAAGCTACCACCACACTTGGAAACGGTTGTTTATAAATATGTTTACTTGATCATAATATAATGTAATAAGAAAATGTTGATTAGCATATTTTATCTTATGTATATAAATACAGTAATTACTAAAATTTAGGGCAGAATAAAACTAACCATAAATGACAACAGGTTTTATTTTCATATCTAATTAAACCCACCCGTGGTAATTTAATTAGATCACAGCAACGCGTAGTAAAAACGATTGTTTAGGCAATCAAAACACTTCTAAGCAGAAGCTAAAATTTTACATGGTCCTTTGAGCCAAAACAACTGGCGGCAATAAAAAGTTAGAACTTTGGACAATCACAACGACAAAGTTTACACCAGGATCTCAACTGGCAGCTGGAAAACAACAATCAGTATCGTTAACAAAGTTAACACCTGAAGCAGTCTCATTCAACAACGAAGAGATAATACGAACAACACTTACATTTACAACCTAAGTTTCACAACAACAAGCAGTCATGATCGATTCACTAGTAATAGAACAAGAGGAACTCGCTGCAAAAATCAACCAGCTACAGACGAACTTTAAAAAACATGGAGAAAGGAGAAAAACCAAAACATATTTGGAGAACAAGATAGAGTCTCTAAAATCTATCTACTCCGAATCTATCTACGGCCAACGATGAGAAGATTTTAAAGGCAGTTACACCGACTTTCATTAAAGAGGTCGCATCGTTACCTCATCTCACGAGAAGCTACGCGAGAAAAATATAATAGTTTCATAGAAGAGATGCGTGAACGTTTAAGCAATGGACCGCCGAAAACACCAACACCATCAATATCATTGGAGAACCAGGAACCTTCGTCGTTCACATATACCATCAACGACTTTTCTGAGGAGAAAGCGAAGAGCATCAAGCAACCAACAGGTGCACTGGAGACGTCCCGTAGACTACTCAAGAAGCAGGACGTTCTGATGCGACAGATGTATAGAAAATTGGATTCAGTTAACGACGCCATAGGTGCAAACAACTACTCGAAAGAGTATCTCAATTTAAAAATAAGGCAGTTGGAGAGAGATATGGAGGAAATCACAAACCTGCATACAACCATATTCATCGAAACAGAAGAAGATCAAACCACTAACTACTTTATCAATGAATATCATGAAACATTGCTGCTCAAAGTAGAAGACACGTTAATAACGTTGAAGCAGCGATGAAATTGCCAGATAGAATCATCGTCACAAGTACAATTACCGAAAGTGGAAGTACCTTCATTCTATGGTGAATATGAGCGGTGGAGTGCGTTCAATGATATCTTTACCGAACTCATTCACCATAATAAAATATTGTCAAATATAGAAAAAATGACTTATTTAAAGTCGAAGCTTCAAAAAGGAGCAGCACAACTTATCAACCACTTAGCAACCACAGGGGAAAATTACGAGATGGCCTGGAGCATAGTGCAAGCTAGATACAGCAACCCAAGATTGCTTGCAAATAACTATTTTGATGCACTGCTTTCCTTAACAACATTATCATTATTATAACAACGACACAACGACATCATTATTTGAAGCATTTGTGGTTTTCATATTATCAAGAAAACTGCATCCAGATTCCATAAGGGTATTTGAAACAACACTGGAAAATCCGAAAGGAGTCCCTAAATTGAAAATGTTTTTTTCAATTTTTTGGAAAGAAGATTACAGTCTTTAGAGGCAATGGGAAACAACAAGGCAGCTATACCACGTACACATTTCATACAACCTTTAAGACGTGTGAAGGCTGCAACTATATCCACATCTTGTTAGGTACAACAATGTAAAGATCATCACAAATTGGAACATTGTCACTTGTTTAAACAAATGCCAACATTGGAACGAGCAAGATTGGTAAATAGTGCTAATCTTTGTATACGCTGCTTGACCAGGCATCCAAAAGATAGATGCCCATTCACAACTTGGTGCTTAGTGTGTAACGGGAAACACAACACACTTTTGCACTGCAATAACTCGGCATCCAAATCTGAAGTTAAAGCTAAACCGATTCTATTCGTAGAAAATCACATTAAGTGTTATTACCAACTGCCGTAGTTAAGGCAGCAACTTACACTGGTCAGCTTGTAACGTTACGAGCATTAAGCCGGTATTATTTAAGAAGCCGATATTTGTCGGCACACCGTAAACACAAAGTTATCACCGAGATTTGGAGAGTTTTTCTTAAATATAGAAGCTATAGTCTTCGAGAACCTCAATCATCTTAACCTCAATCACTTCCCGAGATGGACGTTGACAGAAGTAAATGGACTCATCTCCACAAGATACAATTAGCTGATCCACTATTTAATCAGTCGCAGCCAATTGATTTAATAATAGGAGCAGACTACTATCCGTCAATAGTCAACAACAACATAATAAAAGGGGGTACAGAAGATCCTATGGCACAAGAAACAGAGTTAGGGTGGATTGTTATCGGCAACACGGGAAGCTTAGATTGCCAGTAAAAGACAACCATGATCACTACCAAAGGTATTGAGGAGCAGCTAAGGCTGCTCGTCGAAAATGACAGTATCCCAGAAGAAAGATGTCGTACTGAAGAAGTCCAGATAGAACGTCATTTTTCATCCACTGTAAAGCGGGTTTCAGACGGGAGGTATCAGGTGAGAATACCATTTAAGGATGATCATATCAAACTGGGGGAAAGCAGAAGGAGAGCTACAACAAAGCTCCGAGTAGTGTTTGACGCCTCATCAAATATAACGACAGGAGTGTCGTTAAATGACATCATGATGACGGGCTCAAAACTACAAGAGGATCTAGCTGACATCGTACTCCGATGGCGCAAACACAAGTCCGTTACGACCGCTGAAATAGAAAAAATGTATCGTCAAGTCGGGCTTCACAAGGATGATAGAAATTATCAACGAATACTATGGAGAAGTGATCCTGCGAAACAAATAAAAACATATAGACTAAACACTGTCACCTATGGTACGACAGCTGCCAGTTTCCATGCTGTGATATCCCCACGGAAGTACGTGAATCTTACCCAAAAACTGCTGAAATCATATCAACGGATTTTTACGTAGACAACCTGCTGACCGAAAATGACACCATAGAAGAAAACCTCTCTACGTTACGAGAACTAATGATAATCACCAAATAACGGGGGTTCAATCTATGAAAATGGTCCTCTAACAACGAGGAAATATTGAAAAATATCCCAGCAGAACTACGAAGCACAGGCAATGTCCAAATTAGGCTGAACGACTGCATAAAGACATTAGGAATACTATATAATCCAAGGGAAGATACCTTCGGATTCGACGTAGATAAGCTACAAATAGAGACTGGCCAATCAACAAAACGTTCATTATTAGCTTACTCGTCCAAGTTGTTCGACCCTGTCGGATGGTTATCGCCTGTCACAATTGCAACAAAAATCTTAATGCAAGAAACAAGGTCATCGGGGATTGGATGGGAAAATAAGTTACCGGAGAAGATAGATGCTAAATGGATCAAATATAAAAAGGAGATGAGTGAAATCGGTAACATAAAAATATCCAGATGGATAAATACTACGAAGAAAATTCAGAAAGAGTTACACGGTAACTCTTTCTGGATACGCGTACGCCGCAGCAGTAGCTGTGGGAATTGATATCAATACCCCGTTTGGAGCTGAACGCCGCTTTATTATTAGCAAAATTAATCAAACACGTTCAAATGGCAATGCGCCTGACTTACTGTAAAGCATATACCTGGGCGGATTCGATGATCACGTTAAGTTGGATCAAAGATGATCCAAACCGCTTCAAAACCTTTGTTGCAAACAGAATTTCGGCGATAAGGCAAATTCTCCTATCAACAACGTGGCATCACATAAGATCCCAGGAGAACCCAGCTGACATTGCATCGCGTGGCATAACACCCAGCCAGCTCGTTAACAATCATTTAAGGTGGCATGGGCCATCCTTCCTCCACGATATATAATCTGGATGGGAATCAAATGATGAATATTAACGGGACAACGAAGTACAACACGAGCAGTATTTACATGAAGAAACGAGTATCGGAGAGATATATGGTCCACCTGCGCAGAGATCCGCTTACGCAGGTAAGGCTACTTACAACTGGAGGTGGCCAGGTATCCAGAGGGCTCCGTTTGCGACTGGGCTTTGTTAAATGGGCCCCCAGCCTGGTAGTTTGTTGGCACGGGTCGCGTAACACTGTAAACCAGCCCATCTGCCGTCATTTAGCGTGACCCGCCCCACACCTAGGTCACTTTACCCACCCGTTCTAACGAACGAGGACCCGGAGACCTGGAGACCTCCAGTTGTAAGCAGCCTTACCTGCGTAAGCGGATCTCTGCGCAGGTGGACCATATATTTCACCGATACTCGTGGGAACAACATGGAATCCAAAAACAATAACAGCAAAACCGAGACCGGCACTCTCCAAAGGCCGGAAACAACCGAGACCGGCACTCTCCAAAGGCCGGAAACAAAAAGTGAGAGCTCAAACCGTAAAGGTGGGGCTCCCTCAAAGACACCAGGGGGAAGCAAGTTCAAGGCATTTAAGCCAGGGACGAGCGGAACTCAAGGGAAGTTAAGGGCTGCTGAGGGAGGTTCGACTAACGTCAACCAATCGAAGCAGCGCTTTAGGAATAGACGCGCGGCGTTTAGGGTTTTGAACAGGTGGGCTGCAACCCCTGAGGGGCAGCTTACGGCTGAACAAAAGCAATCCGTGACATGGGCCAAGAAAACGGTCGAAAACTCAGAGAGGGACTATGTGTCAAAAAGACAGCGGTCCCAGGATGAGCTGGAGTTCGTGGACACAAAACGGCCCAAAATGCAGGCGGAGTAGGAAACTCCTCAGAAGTTTTTGCCTCGTAACAAGGCTAGACCAAAATCCTTCAGGGATATTGTGAAGGAGCGTTTGTTGGTGCTAGCCGCCATTGACAGAAGTCATGAAGATGGGAGCATCACCATGAGAAAATGGAGCTTGGTGTACAATGCACTAAACTCCGTTTTCCTAAGGATCCTTAGAGAAAATCCAGGACCCCCTCCATCCTGCGGAGATGCGGGCGGGCATCAAGGGCGCGTTAAACTTATAGCGTGCTCTGCTGTCAGATCAGTGGAGCTATATAAAAAGGCTGTAGCGGAGGTAGCAGAGGTGTGGCAAGGCGCGAAGCTGGCGGCTGTAAGCAGGGAAGAGATTCCTAGCAGGCCAAGAGCACGCGTCTGGCTACCAACCGAACCGGCTAGCCCAGAAGAGATTCTTGAGATAATTAGAATCAACAACCCCGATCTTCCGACAGGAAACTGGAAGATCGTGAGGCAAAAGGATGCAAGGGGGGCTCCAGATTATCAACTATGATAATCAACACGGAGTCCCTGGCGCCGCTTGCCGCGACTAAGGGAGTAATCGACTTCGGTTTCGGGTTGATTACTCTCAAAGTATGCAAAAAGGACGAGGCTGAAACACGAGAGGAAGGCAGTCCGTCCACAACTGATGCAGTTGCACTTGGAGGAGAGACAGCCCAACCGATGGAGCTCTCCGAGGTGACCGTACTTAGAGAGGAGATGGGCAGCCGACTGTCCCTGGTGTCAGACGAAGAAGACTTGTGGGACCCAAGGGACGGGAGAACTGCAAACTTCGGGGAAACAAGTTCCATGGGGTGGAGAGACGGGAGACACCGGCGAATCCAATGGAAACGAAGGAAACTAGCCCGCGGTAGCGGGGAGTGAAACAGGTAAGTAGGCTCAACTTGGTTATGCTAAATTTAATACAAATTAACCTATACCATTCAGAGGCGGCGTCGGCCGCCTTACTCCTCAGACTGACAAGATCAGAAGAGGACGTGGTCCTTACTCAAGAACCTTGCATAAACACCAACAGGATCTGTGGCCTTAAAATGAAGGGGTATAGCTTTTTATGCTCAGGAAATTCGGGGAATATCAGATCCTGCATTCTTGGAAAAGATAGTTTAAATATGTTCCTTCTTCCTCAATACAGCAATGGTGACGTAACTGCGGTCAGCCTAGAGGTTGGTGGTAGTATATTTTGGCTGGTCTCAGCCTATTTGGACCGGGACAAACAGGTTCCGCCGGATAACCTGGGGGACCTGGTCCTCGAATTGTACAGGAAGAAGATTGGGTTGCTCCTTGGATGTGATGTAAATGCGCATCACGCAATCTGGGGAAGCACTGATATCAACGAGAGAGGTGAGTTACTTTTTGATTACATTTTAAATAACAACCTCATGGTGTGTAATATTGGGCGAGAACGCACTTTTATTACTAAAAATCGGCAGGAGGTTCTGGGCGTAACCTTCGCTTCAAAAAACCTGTACCCTATGGTCAGGGAATGGAGAGTGGCCAAGGAACACTCTTTCTCTGACCATCGTTACATAACATTTAGTCTTAACGTTTCACCTGCCACCCAGAAACCTTTCAGGAATCCCAGAAAGACAAACTGGAGCAAGTACGGGGAAATGCTTATATGACTATTATTATCAGAGACCCCTGAGCCACCAGCGACAATGAAAGAACTGAACAGCATAGTGGAAACTTTCACAAATGCCTTCAACGCTGCTTGCCCAATAGCTAAACCCAGGGGCAAGCAAAAACCGGCATGGTGGTCCAAGGAACTGGGGACCTACCGGAAGGCGTGTAGGACAGCATTTAATAGAGCCAAAAATACGAGAGAGGCTCAGGACTGGGACTCCTACAAGGAGGACCTCAAAATATACAATAAAGAATTAAGGAAGGCACAGAGGAAATCATGGACTCTTCTGTGACAAAATAGAAGAAGTCTCCGAGACCTCTCGTCTTAGGAAGATTTTGTCTACCAATCCTACCAGTCCCAGTTATTTAATTAAACCGGATGGATCCTGGACTGCTTCTAGTAAGGAATCCTTGGAACTTCTCATCGAAACCCACTTTCCAGGAAGCTTCGATGACTCGACAGGGACTGGTACTCATCAAGAAGCACACTCACTGCGTATAGAAGATATCGTAACCAAAGAACGGATCCTTTGGGCAATTGAAGGGTTCAAACCCTATAAATCGGCGGGTCCTGACCGAATTATTCCCGCAGAGCTTCAGAACAACTCGAGGATTATGCTCCCATGGTTACGAAGCAATGAACGAGAACAACCTAGATTATTTATCATCTGGACATCCCACATATTGGCCTACAGATAGAAAGAAAATTCCTGATTTAATAGATTTCTGTGTAACTCGAGGAATAGCACGCACCAATGCCCAAGTCGTTAACTGTTATGATTTATCATCAGATCACTCACCAATAATAGTAACACTAAGTACCCAAGCATTAAAAACTGCACCACCCCAACGTTTAACTAAGAAACTAAGGAAATGGGCTCTCTATAGAAACATAGTAGATGTAAATTGTCATCTGGATGTCCCACTTCGCTCACCAGAAGATATTGATGCCGCGATAGAAAATTTAAGACAAATAATGGAAATGGCTGCAAAAAAAGCTACTCCGGAGATCAAAAATTCAGAAAAAAGTAATAAGCTTACAAGTAACATTCAAAAGTTATTGGCAGAGAAGCGGGTAATACGGCGGCTATGGCAGCTTCACCAATCTCCTTTGCATAAATGGAAATTAAATAGAGCTATTAAAACTCTGAGAGAAGCAATACGGGAAGAAAAAAATGTAGGAATACAGGATTACCTTAGTGAGCTCACAGCAACAGAAAAAACAGATTACTCACTGTGGAAGGCAGCAAGAAATTTAAAAAGGCCAGAGCTATCAAACCCACCGATAAGGAAACCAGATGGTCACTGGGCCAGAAGTGACTTAGAAAAGGCTATCGCTTTCTCTAACCATCTACAAAAAGTGTTCATCCCAAACGAACAAAATAATGATTGCGGACTACCACAGCTTACGAGGGACGAGTCGAACCCAAATCCATTAAAATTTAAATGGAAATGCGTTAAAACGGTTATCAAAACCTGCATAAATCCTAAGAAAGCGCCAGGCCATGATCTAATAACTGGAAAAATGATAAAAGAATTACCAGATAGATGTATAAAATACATAACATATATTTTTAACGCGATTATGAGATGTGGATACTTTCCCCAAAAATGGAAAATATCTCAAATTATCATGATTCCAAAGCCAGGTAAAAGCGAAACCCTAGTCTCGTCGGACAGGCCAATAAGTCTACTCCCGACAATTTCGAAGCTTTTTGAAAAGATGTTACTACAAGAACTAATACCTATATTATCTGAGGGTCGCATTATACCAGATCACCAATTTGTATTTAGAGAGCAGCACGGCACAATAGAACAGGTGCACAGAATTGTAAATACAATTAAGCTTTCCTTAGAAGAAAAGAAATATTGCTCGGCAGTTTTCTTGGATATTGCGCAAGCTTTCGACAAAGTATGGCACGAAGGATTAAATTACAAAATTAAAACTCTTCTGCCTAGACAATTTCATGCAATTCTTCAAAACTACTTAGCCCAAAGGATGTTCCAGGTGAAACAAAATACGGCTACTACTGATTTAACCGAGTTAAAGGCAGGAGTACCGCAAGGTAGTGTATTGGGACCTGTGCTATACTTGTTATTCACAGCTGACTTACCAATAACTGAAAAAATTATAACTTCAACTTTTGCTGATGACACAGCCATATTGTTTTCACACAAAAATCCTCAAACAGCATCGAGAGAATTACAAGAACATCTGCACAAAGTAGAAGAATGGTTAAAAACTTGGCGAATAAGGACGAATGAATGTAAATCAACACATGTAACATTCACACTGAATAAACGTACATGTCCGGCAGTAAAATTAAACAATATCACAATTCCTCAACAAACAAACGTAAAATATCTCGGTCTTCATCTCGATAGAAGATTGACATGGAAAAATCACATCGAAACAAAACGTCATCAATTAAAAATTAACATTTTCGAAAATGTATTGGATGATCGGAAGAAAATCGAAACTCTCTCTAGAATGCAAGGTTCTACTATACAAAGCGATCCTAATCCCCATATGGACATATGGTATCCAACTATGGGGCTCAACTAGTGCATCAAATATAGATATCGTACAAAGAACGCAAGCAAAGATACTTCGTAGCATTACAAATGCCCCATGGTATATTCGAAACAGCAACATCCATAGAGACCTAGGAATCAAAACTGTTAAAGAGACAATAAAATCATGCAGCCTAAAATATCAACTGAAACTGGAATCACATCCTAATGAATTGGCTAGAGAGCTACTAAGGCAACCGAAATACAAACGGCTTCGCAGAACAGATCCTTTAGATTTAATAAACTAAAAATATAATCTAATAATTACACATTTCACGCATGTTGAGCTACACACTAAAACTAATTAATAATATAATTTAATGCATACTGATATTAAGTATTAACATTGGTTAAGGCTTAAGTTAAAAAATTATAGTTTTTAAGAATTTCACACTTCTTGTTAGTTTTGTAAAAAGAAAGATTCAAGAATAAAGCCAATGGCAATTGTTATAAAAAAAAAAAAAAAAAAAAAAAAAAAAAAAAAAAAAAAAAAAAGAGAGGATTATGCTCCCATGGTTGGAGGTAATCTTCAAAGGGTGTTTAAAACTAGTCTGTACTCCGCGGGAGTGGATGGAGGTCAGAATGATTTTTATTCCGAAAGCGGGTAAATGCTCGCAGGGCTACCCAAAAGACTTAAGACCCATAACTCTATCGTCCTTTCTATTGAAAACCTTGGAAAGACTGATGGATATCTACATTCGCTCAAAAATAAGGCCTAGCGACTGGGCTCAGACTCAACACGCTTACTGTAAAGGTAAATCTGTGGGCACAGCTCTGCATGCTCTGGTAAGTACAATTGAGAAATCATTATTCTCGTGAGAGTTTTGTATAGTGGCGTTTCTTGACATTGAGGGCGCATTTAACAATGTAAAGAAGGAGGCAATTCTGGAGGGATTGTCGCTACTAGGGGTGGATTACCCTATAAGTGGGTTAATCAATCATATGCTTGGGTGCAGGATGATTAACTCAGAGCTGGGGGAATCCACCATCAGGAGACGGGTGACTAGGGGAACCCCACAGAGAGGTGTTCTGTCTCCTCTTCTCTGGAAGATAGCAATCAATGAGCTGTTATTAAAGCTGGAGAGAGAAGGAATCGGAGTGCATTGCTTATGCAGATGATGTAGCGATAGCTGTCTCTGGGAAATACATAAGCACAGTGGCGGAGATAATCCAAAATGCCCTCCTAATTATAACGAGGTGGGCTACCAAATGTGGACTGGCAATTAGCGCGTCTAATACTGAATTGGTACTATTTACGAGGAAATATAAAATCCCTGTAGTAGATCCACCTCTCCTAAATGGCAACAGACTAGCTTTTACGGACAGGGCAAGATTTCTAGGCGTAATCTTGGACAGTAAGCTAAGCTGGAAGCCCAACATTCTGGCAAGAGTAAACAAGGCCAATATAGCTTTGTACTCGTGTAGGAACGCCATCGGAAAGAGATGGGGCCTGACGCCGGAGCCGGTACACTGGCTATACACTTCCGTAGTAAGACGGAACTCCCCGTGGACATTTATGGTAAGCAGATGGCGGCGATTACGGCCACTCGACTATCAGCCATATCTCAGTGGAAATGTCTTCAAATAGGACACTCGACGATAGTCAGATCGCTGAGGAAAGAACTGGCGAATCTAGACTATGTTACACCGAATCTGTGCTTCGAGAAAAGGTTCGGAACCACCTGCCCTTCAAGGGAATCCTGGAGGAGCGGGTTGGCAGCTGAAACGGGAGCATTGCAGTTCTTTACGGATGGCTCCAAGCTACACGGTAAAGTAGAAGCTGGAGTCTTCTGTGATAATCTAGAGGTAGATATAGCAGTTCGCCTCCCTGATCACTGCAGTGTGTATCAGGCAGAAGTGATAGCGATTGAAGAGGTCCTGAACTGGTTGAAACATAATGTGATATCCTCGACTGCGATATCAGTTTATGTGGACAGTCAGGCGGCAATCAAGTCGCTAGTTTCTGTTTCTCTAACGTCTAGAGTGGCGTTGGGTTGCCACTCGTCTCTAAATGAGATGAGTGAGCATTTCAACATCCACGTAGTTTGGGTCCCCGGCCACTCAGACGTCATGGGAAACTGCAGGGCGGACGAACTAGCGAGGCACGGTACAACTCTCCAAATTCTACCGGAAAGGGCGAAGTTGGGGAGACCCATTAACGCACTCAGGACTGTGCTTAAAAAAGAGGCGGAAGCCTCTGCGAACAAAAGGTGGACGAACACCCTCTCATGTAGAGTGGCAAGACAAATCTGGCCAAAGCTGAACTTGAAACGCTCAAAGGCACTTATCTCCCTACGAAGACGTGAACTTAAAACGATCGTGGGGATACTCACAGGACACTGCCTTCTTGGAGAACATGCGAGGAGGCTGGGTCTGAAAGTAAATGACTTTTGCAGAAGCTGTAGGGACGAGGAGGAGGAAGAGACGTTAGTCCACCTCCTATGCTCATGCCCGGCTTTGGCACAAAAAAGACATGAATATTTGGGTAAGATTTTAATGGACTGCCTTTCCGATCTCGAAAACTGTAATGTGCGAGACTTATTACGCTACGTAACTTGCCGGTCCAAGTGTGCTTTAGCAGCCACTCAACCTAACCTAACCTAACCTATATATATATATATATATATATATATATATATATATATATATATATATATATATATATATATATATATATATATATATATATATATATATATATATATATATATATATATATATATATATATATATATATATATATATATATATATATATATATATATATATATTTATATGTATATATATATATATATATATATATATATATATATATATATATATATATATTTATGTGTGTGTGTGTGTGTATGTACATATATCAATGTTTTAATAATGTTAAGTGATTAATAACATGAGCATATGTTAATATACTACAATAATGTTTTTTAAACATGAAGTGAATATTTGTCCTATAATATGTAGTGGTAAGATAATAAATCTTTAGTAAATTTAGTTCTCGATCTAAATATCAAGCCATAATGATTGGATTCCACTTCTCTCACATCACAAATTTACTGTAAATAACGATATTCTTACTTTAAATTTTATTTAAACTTGTTTGATTGGAAATTCAAGTTAGTTATTTATAAGAACTAACGAACGAAACTTGATCGATTTTATTTTATTATATAATTTTACTTATTACCAATTTCTGAAGGTTATTTACAATAATAGAATAAGAATTTTGGGAGGACAATGATCTTCATAACAATAAGGCTACATCGCACGTATTTAATAAGAATACGACAAATAGGTTATAATAATATGAGCATTTGAATAAAAATATCATTAAAACTACATAACTTACTGCATTTGCAATCACTCTTCGGTGTATCATGTGCTGGCGGTTTATGATTAAAGTATAATCCCATATAATTTTTGGAAAATTCAACATCATTTTCGTTTAAGTCTTGTTTATCACTGTGTAATGATACAAATTTGCCTTCAAACGTGGCTTTTCTGGTAAATCCTTTTACAAAAATATTTGTTGTATTCAATATTAAATTGAAGCATAATGCAAATATTATATATTTAATTGACATGATTTATAAATAATTTGTTAAAAAATTCGATTTATACCACAAATATATTATATTTTTTATCTTAACCTCTATTCACTAACGATATTTCCTTTATCAATTAAATTAAAAACCAATTAAATTAATTTTATTTAACTATAATTGTATGTATTATACAATTCGAGGTCAAAAAGCCACTATTCTCAAAACTAAATATTGTCTTGCATTTGGTTTTCTTATTTAATTCTTGTTTTTTTTCGTACCAAACTGCGAAGAACACAAACAACATACCAAAATAATAAGAAATCATGATGAGAGTCAAGAGAGTTTATATGTTTCTTTTCAACTATTCGTAGGGGTATTCTGCAAGCGACATGAAAATAAATAAATTTGATTTAAATCTCGCTGGAGACTACTTTTCATTCTCTTGTCAAAAAAAATAACAAAAGTTATACATATTTGTATTGTCATACAACAAAATGAAAGAATATAAATTTCCTGCGACACATGAAATTGTCTAGTTATGGAATAAGTTTTCGAAATTTCAACTTAATTGTTAATTGTTGATGTACTTAATTGTCAATGTTATTTTCGGTTAGTTTTGTATATTAAACTCATTTTTTATTACACCGTAAACTACAATCGCAATTAGTTTAAAAACAATAATTAACTGTTAATTAATTTAATTTAGTAACAATTTTTTATTAACACAATACAATAAACGAATTTTAAAGTTAGAAGGTATATAGAAATTGTTTGATTTATAGAATTTATCTTCAAATATATTATTCGTGTGCATAGTTATGTGCGACATGTATATAGGGGTAATTTAATCGCCTGAATGTTGACAAAAATGTTTAATTATAAAAGTCTATAAACTAAGGTAAATAATTATTACAGTTGTTAGAGGAAAAATAAACAATTTCAAATAAAATAACAAAAATTAAAACAAATGATTGCATGCTGATCTGGGTCAATCTGTTCCTTTATTTAAGCTGCATCAAGTTTGAGCTGCAACTCGTTCATATTTCCCGAAGTAAGTTACGCATAGATTACACTGGCCCAAATCCATTTTTAAATCTGCCACTTAGTCCAATAGTTTTATATTCAATACTCACAATCCCAGCACTGTCGCCAATTGTTATTCTTTGCCGAGTTCAAATTCAATTTATTATCCGGTTCGTTTATTATCACAAGATTGTGAATATAACACTCAAAAGCTTTATTTTTTACATATAATTTATTTTACACTAAAATGCATAATAATTCACAAACAATTGACAGTAAAATTATATCACACTTATTTTCCACAAATATACTTACCACTATTTATTTTACACTAAAATGCATAATAATTCACAAACAATTGACATTAAAATTATATCACCAAGTGAATTAATAATTTTCACTATCCAATAAAACTTTCAAAATTAAAAACTGTTAACGTAACTCAAATGTCTACACTCAAATGGCTAGTGCTCAGATAGATTTCGAGTTGTTACGATTTCGCCGACAGGTTATTCAAATAATTTATCCGGTTCGATCATTGGACTATGAATATCAAACTCTCAAACTTTAATTTTACAATAAATTTGTTTAGCACAAAAATTCAACAAATAATTCACAAATGATTATTACTACACTTATTTTACACAATAATTAGCACTTCAATTATTTCAACACTTTACTTTCACTATTTATCACTTTCCGATATTAACACTTCGAAATTCAAAATTAAACTGATTCGTTCTGTAGCTAAATCTCTACACCTATTTATACGACGTAAATACTTGTAGAACATACCATTATTTAGCATCTCTACACTTCGCGAAGTTTCGTTGCATCGTATTTGGTTCGCTCCGCCTTATTCATTATTTATTTTTATTTTGTTCGTATGTATGAACATTTGGTTATAGTACAGGGTAACCCCAAAATTACTGCTACAATTTTTGACTATTTTTAATTATCACATGTGACATCTGTGATTCGTCACACTACCCTCCACCCAAACCTGTTCGTCCCGAACATGATCCAGACCTCTGCCTCTATTGAACGCCAGTCGTTCCAGATGAATCCTATAGGTCACATAATTTATTCTTGTTATGACCTTGTACGGTCCCTTCCATCCAGGTTATTTTTTCTGTGATAACACTTTCTTAAGTTGTGGTTTGTGTAGCCATACCAATTGACCTTCGTCAGATCCTTTGTTATTCGCTCGCACGTTGTATCGAATCTTTGTTTTATCACTTGACAAAAGAATACCTTGGAATACCTTGATCCCAATTCCGCTGGTTTTTATCCACTGTTTTGCCTTTAAACTCCTCAAATGTGGCATTGAAACGCTCCACCATGCCATCAGACTGTGGGTCAAAAGGTGTTGTCTGTGTTTTATTCATTCCCAGTAACTGGCACATCTCCTGGAAGACAACCGATTCAAAATTCCTCCCGTGGTCGGAATGCAGTTCCATTGGTACCTCATAACGACATATCCAATTGTACACTACTGCAATGGCGATTGTGTAGGGTATACCTCTGGCCACTTACTGAAGTAGTCTATAATTATACTTATACATATTTGTTGCCGCTTTCGCTAGTTGGGAATGGTCCTGCAACATCTATGGCAATCCTCACGAATGGTGCTCCAACATTATATTGTTGCATCGCTCCACGGCTCTTCTTTGCCGGCCCTTTCACTGCCATACATTGGTCACACTTTTGACACCATTCAACCACTGCCTGTCTTCATCCTGCCATTTCACGAACCTTGGGTAACGTTTTGTTAATCCCTAGGTGGCCTCTGCTTGCTCTGATATTCCTCCATTATTTATGCCATCCTGATCCTTGGTACTACTATCAACGATTGCTTTGTCGTGCCATCGGAACTCGCCCATGTTCACTTTAAGCATCCATCTTCCATGGTTAAACTATCCCATTGGACCCAATAAGCCTTGATAGTTGGACCTTTATCCGCAATATCGCTCCATGTGGGACGACGTTCTTCCTCCATAAATTTTATAATTACTGTCAAATCTGGATCCTCCCGTTGCTCTTTGGAGAAAACATCCGTGGTCCATTCATTAGCTGGCAACACTTTCATTAGTCTGATATCGACGATGTTTTCCTTGTTTTCTACCCGACTGCAATGTTTGCAATCCACTCGACATGGCCGTCTTGACAATGCATCCGCATTTCCATGAGCGCTTTCTTTCCGATGTTGAATTTCGTAGACAAAACTACCCAATTGCTCAGTCCATCGTGCTTCTTGTCCTTCGGAATTTTTAAACTGAAGTAGCCCTGTCAAGGCGCCATGATCCGTTCTTAATAGAAATGATTGGCCATAGAGATATTTCCTGAAATGTTCCACACATTTCACTATGGCCAACAATTCTGTTTTTGTTACACAGGAGTTCCGTTCTGCCTTCGATAAGATCTTTGAATAATATGCGATGACACGTTCCTGTCTATCGATTTCCTGTGACAACACTCCTCCCAAGCCATAATTGCTTGCATCCGTATCCAAAATAAAACGTTTATTCGGAACCGGATACGAAAGCAATGGTGCTGTACATAATCGCTGCTTTAGTTCATTAAACGCCTCCTCGTGTTCATCATTCCATGGGAATGATGAACACGAGGAGGCTTGTTCTTCTGTGACAGCTCGTGTAAACTTCTTGCGATGTTGGCAAATCCTGGCACAAATCGTCGATAATATGTACATAGTCTGATGAAACTCCTTAGTTCATGTAAATTCTGCGGTCTTGACCAATCCTTCTGTCTGACCAATTCATCTGTATGAATGCCGCTTGCTGTTATTTTGTGTCAAAATTATTTGACTTCATCCCGGAACAATACACATTTTTTCGGACTTAAACATCCGTGCTCCTGCCAATGTATCCAGTGTATCGTCGGTCCTTGGTAATGGGTAACTATCCTTCTTGGTAACTGTGTTGAGCTTCCGATAATCAACGCAGAATCGCATGCTGCCATCCTACTTTTCCACCAATACTACTGGTGAACTCCATGGACTCGTTGACTGCTCAATTACTCCCGATGTTTGCATATCAGTTACCATCTTATCCACTTCTGCTTGTTTAGCCAATGGTAATCTTCTTAGTGCTTGTCGAATAGGTGTTGATGTTCCTGTGTCGATCCGGTGTTTAACCATATTTGTTCTGCCATTATCTTCCGGTGCACCACAGAAAATGGACATATATTTTTTAAGCAACTCCTTTGCTGCTTGTTTTTCTTTCGGTGTTAATTGTTCCGTCCATTTCTGTGTTAGTTCCTCCGTTATTTTCCGTTGTCGTTGGTCCTGGGCCTTTACACACGGATTCGCCTCCTCGCATTTTATAATGGTGGATACTTCCTCACTTCGGCCGATGATAGTTCCCTTTTTAATTGTTTTTGTCACATCCGATAAATTAAGAGCCGTTATCGGAACTCTAAAGTCACAATCCGGTTTGACCAATGCTTTCCCAATGATAATTTCTTTGGTTTGTATCTCGTCACTGTTGGCTTCCACAACCCACAACCTTTGTGTTCCAGGACCTCCATCCAATTTCCCCCAAACAACCGTTTCCGAGTGTGGTGGTTGCTTCATCCGATGAACCAATGTTATCCTCCTTACGAATGGCTTCTTCACGTTGTTCAGTTGCAAAGGCAGTTCGACATTACCGTAGCTCAATGTTCCCCGTCCGACATCCAATACGAATCCATTTCGTTTCATGAAGTCCATTCCCAGGATGACCTCATCCACAATATCCACAACCAGAACTTAATGTCGAAAACCATTGTTCCCGATTCGTATTATCACCTCCTTCTTTCCTTTAATAGCTGCACTGTCGCCTGTCGCCGTTTGTAACTTGAACCCTTCCATAGGTCGAACTCCATCCGTGATAAAATCCGGCCGCACAATCGTTCTCGTTGCTCCGGTGTCCAATGTTATCATATTGGAACGTCCCTCTACTTCGCCTCTCATCATCAAGCTATCGCCACCTTTTGCCAATCTGGAAATGGGGATGAAGGTTATGGAGCATTTGGTTGTGGGAGTCAGCTTTTGCTCCTCAAAGCTGACTCTTACTCGTTTAACGCCTTTGTTGTTGTTTAGCGTTCCTCCTCGGCTGGTATTTTTTGTTCCTCCGGTGGCCTTCGGTACATCGGCGATGGTGTTCTCGCCCATTTGCACCTTATCTCCCAGCATTCCCTTGAGGTGTGTCCTATTTTGTCACAAACCCAACATCTGATTTTACTTGTCCCATCCCGGAATCTCGTTGTCCGCCAGTTATCTGCTGGTTTGATGTTATTTCCCTGTTTGTGACTGATTGCTGGTTCCACTTCCACACGACGTACCTTGACTGCTGGTTTGATTATGTTGTTTGCAGTCTCGTTGGTTAGCGCACACGCGATGGTTTCCGAAAACGTTGCTTTTAGAGACAATACAACTGCACGTCTCGTATCCGGATCCCGTATACCATCAGTGAAAGCATCGATCTTGATCCGTTCTGT
Organism: Tipula lateralis; assembly: GCA_963932295.1. Classification (NCBI taxonomy): domain Eukaryota; kingdom Metazoa; phylum Arthropoda; class Insecta; order Diptera; family Tipulidae; genus Tipula; species Tipula lateralis. The sequence goes on along the minus strand of OZ010736.1, from coordinate 81,203,441 downwards.
GTATTCACCTGCCATGTTGTAGTAGACGAGGTGCACTAACCGCTCTATATCAGCTGCATACTCCTGGAGCGTCTCTCCAACCCGCTGACATCGTCCCTTCAACTCCATTCGATGTAACTCTCGTCGGTGGTCACCACCATATTTACGCTCCAAAGCCAACATGATTTTGCCGTAATCCTCTAGTTCGTATTCCGGCACGATTTGGAGTAGTTCCGCAGCACTTTCTTTTTAGCGCCACAATTAATGCTGCTACCCGATCCTCTTCACACCAACCATTCCTTGTGGCCGCCATTTCAAACTGGAGTTTGAAGATGTTGAATGGTGTGGTTCCGTCAAATGTTGGTGGCTTCAATTTTATTGAGCTGGTTGGTCGAGTAACTTGAGCACTGCCGTTGATTTTTAAATCCATCAGTTCTTTCTCAATCTTCATGATTCTCTGATCTGCCACCTCAGATTGCTGAAGACTGCGAGATTCAAACTGCTCAAGCTTACGCTCCATTTCTATTTTGACTGAGTCAACTTTTGTGTTCAACGTAATGGAAAGCTCTCGAAAATTCTCGTTGACACATTTTTCTTGCTGCTCCAACCGTTCGATGATGCTCTCTTGACCGGATCTCATGACCTCCTGTTCTGCCAACAATCTCTCTTGTCCGCCTGTTATATCGGTTTTGAACCCACCGATCATCTGCTCCTATTTTGCACGCAATGCCCTTTGCTCGGTAATCATTTCGAGTTTAAGACCTCCAATCATTTGCTGTGTTTGTTGTTGCGTCTATTGCATTACAGCCATTAATTGGCCCATGTCGAAAACTCCAGATGTTGTAGGAGTAGTTTCTTTAACGACGACATTCTCTTCTTCCGCTCTGGTCGTTGATTCTGTTGTCGCTTCAACATGTCGCATCTCGGTTGAATCCGGTGCCCCCAAATTAAACTCATGTTGATCTGGGTCAACATTATCATCCAACAAAGCTGTACGGAGTCTCAACTGCAACTCATTTCGGTTGCCCGCAGTTGGTAGATTCCGTAGCCCCAACTCCTTCTTCAAATCTGCCACTTTTAAGTCCAATAATTTCATCTTGGAAATTCACAATCCCACCGCTGTCACCAATTGTTACGATTTCACCGAGTGGTTATTCAAATAATTTTATCCGGTTCGATCACTGGATTGTGAATATTCAACTCGCAAAGATTAATTTTAATTAAATTTATTTTCCCACCAAAATTCCACAATTATTTCACAAATAATTCACTAATATTTATTTTCACTATTATTTTACACAATATTTATCACCACTATTATTTAAACACTTCACTTTTTATCACTTCCCGATATTAACAATAATCTCGACAATATGTATGCATAAGATTTGGCTTGTGTAAAACACACACACTACAGTCGGCTTTGCCTAACATCACTATGCTGCATCACTTCCTCGTCTCTCACCTTTTCGTCTATCAACTATTTTTGGAGTGGGGATTTTGGTGTGCAATTTTTCAACACATTTTTTCTGCGCCTCATAATTTGAGACACACTAATACTACGATAAAGTAATAAAAAAAAATTTAGAGTCGAATTTTTTTTTCATATTTCGCTATTTCATTTTTATTATGACTATTGATGGATGAAGACCAAATCTAAAAATAAATGTATACGCTTATTTAATAGGTGTAAACAAATTTTTAGGGGTCGATTTTTTTCTTCGTTCATTTTTTATTATGTTTTGTTCATGAAATTTTATGAATGATGACAAAATTTTAATCTTTTAGGACCGTTGTATTTTGTTTTCAATTATTGAAATGGTGGTTTCCAAATACAATATTTTCTACAATATAAGGCTTTGTATACACGCATATATTTTGTATTGGGAAAGTAAAAAACATTCGATTGCCCTTAACTCGAAGTTTAATTATTTTGCAAAATATTTTTAATTGTTTTATTTATAAAACAACACATAAATTTCCATAAACATTTTAATTTTTCCTTTAGTTAAGAGAAACTATCTTCGCAAAGCATCAAAATATAATGAAAATTATCTCACACATACTAATATAACTCAGATTTTTGATGACGATTTGAGTTTTTACGTGTAAACGATAAAGTGCGCAGTGAGGTTGTGTAGTGATGGATGAATGTAAACAGGCCCAATTTGCCATTTTACACTGGCACTCTTGCGTGTGACTCAAACCGGTTTTTTCCTCGTCTCTTACTTCTTTTCTCTATAAACTAATTTTGGAGTGGGGATTCCTCGACGCACAACTTTCGACAAAAATTATTTTGTACTCTTGTGAGTTTCGCACTAATAAATACAAAAAGCAATAAAAATATTTTATGAGGCTCAATATTTTTTTATTGTTTTCGACTCAACATTTTTATTTTGCATTTTGAAGAGTGCAGATGAAATAGAAAAATATGGTTATGTATGACGATTTTTGTTTTACAGATGAGGAAATTTTTTACAGATGACGATTTTTTTTTACAGAAAATAAATATAAAATATATTTATTCGTAAAAAATATGATTTTTGTATGTTAGTTTGATAAATTGTAGTTTATTTATATAAATTATAATTTATTTATTTATTATTGTAATGGAAATCATTGATTTATTATAATATTTTTTATTAATAATAAAATATTATACATATATTAAATAATATTTTATTAAAAATATACATGTTGCTGTAAAAATGAAAAAAAATCGTGTTAAAATTTTTTTAACACGATTGATGTTCGCTCGACAAAGTATGCATTGCTAATGAAATATTTTGCACACACACATAGACAAATAGGAAAAAAACTCTGCTGCACGAAAAAGCGAAATTGACGCGAGAGTGCCAGTGAAAAATGGCACAATCATTGGTCCGAGTGGGCAATGTCTTTGGCCCTGTCCGATTTCTGGGAACATTATATTTCTTGTAATAATTTTGACAGGTATTTCTTGTAATGATTTTACAGCAACTGCGTGTTGTAATTGACATTTCTGTAATAATTTTAACACAACAATAATGTTGACGAGTCACTTTTAATTCAAACACTTTGGGTTTTTGTACTTTTTAGTTATATTTATTGTTCTAATACTTGTATTACAAAATAAGTTAATTGAACATATTTGATTACATTTTATTTACATAAATTTATTATTATGATTATTATTTTATTTATTTATTTTATTACTATATTTTATTATATTCTGTTTAATTACTTTTATTTATTTTATTCCCGTGGTTCTTGTGTGTTGTTCGTGAATCGCTTTTTCTATCTGTGTGATTTCGTGACAAAGCAATTTTTTTGAAATCACCTTAGACCTTAGTACTAAAAATGGTACTAGATTAAGTGTTTGTGTTTTGTGGGGTACTACTCGGAGTAGGATTACTCGGAGTAGGTCGCCACAGTACGTATGTGAAGTTAACCCGAAAATCATCCCGAAAATTTAAAAAAAATTATGTTTCTTGGCTAAATCAAATATATACCTCAGCACGAAAAATAACACATAACAAACTAAAAATACAATCAATCCCGAAAAAAAATTTTCATTGCATTTTTGTTTGTTTTGTGTGTTATTTCAGCGTTTAAACACAGAACTCAACAGTGCTAAGAAATAAACCAAAGGCACAAAAAACGATCTATAAATAATAAAAAATATGTACACATATTGCATATTGTGGTATTAAACTAATTTAGTGGATATTTATCCATATAAATAAAACTCATACTTCCAGTTCTGTATTTCTGTTCACAGGATTGACAGAAATATTGGCATATGCCAATTGCTTAACAAAACCACCAGTAATTACGATACGAAACGCCATTACCATACGATGGGGATAGGGATCGTTTCTGAACGATTTTCCGTTTCGGGATTAATTCGAAATATATTCATACTTCCAGCTCTGTATTTCTGTTCACAGAGGTTGACAGAAATATTGGCATATGCCAATTGCTTAACAAGACTATCAGTAATCATGATCCGAAACGTAATTACCATACGATGGGGATAGGGATCATTTCTGAACGATTTTCCGTTTCGGGATTGAATAATTCGAAGTATATTCATACTTCCAGCTCTGTATTTCTGTTCACAGAGGTTGACAGAAATATTGGCATATGCCAATTGCTTAACAAGACCATCAGTAATCATGATCCGAAACGTAATTACCATACGATGGGGATAGGGATCATTTCTGACCGATTTTCCGTTTCGGCATTAATTCGAAGTATATTCATACTTCCAGCTCTGTATTTCTGTTCACAGAGGTTGACAGAAATATTGGCATATGCCAATTGCTTTACAAAACCATTAGTAATCAAGATCCGAAACGCCATTACCATACGATGGGGATAGAAATCATTTCTGAACAATTTTCCGTTTCGGGATTGAATAATTCGAAGTATATTCATACTTCCAGCTCTGTATTTCTGTTCACAGAGGTTGACAGAAATATTGGCATATGCCAATTGCTTAACAAGCCCATCAGTAATCATGATCCGAAACGCCATTACCATACGATGGGGATAGGGATCATTTCTTAACGATTTTCCGTTTCGGGAGTAATTATCGTAATGTTGCGTATCGTAATGTAGATATCGTAATCGGCAAATTACATCTGGTGCACTGAAAACGGCCGTTAAGAAATTAGCAAGTCATGATTCACCCAATCATATAAAGGAGAATAACTTAACCATTCATGATTCACAGCAATGACAATCTGTATGGAAACGCACAAATAATACATATACTCCAACAAATAAAATGAAATCGTTTAACTTATCCCAAATAAACTAATACAGGACTTTGTCATCACCGGAACGCGCAACTTCTACTATAAAAATATTAAGCAAAAACTCTAAGATTAATTCAGAGCTTAATACACCAAGAAGATCACATAAAATAGTTAAAAAAATACTCCTGCCGAAAACAAAAAATATTTTAAGCTTTTTACCAGTTTTACAAAATGGAAATCTTACCTGTGATTATTTCTCCAATACGTGTGCCTTTGGTTCGCTAATTCAAACATTAGCTGCTGCAGTATCTAATTTAGAGGTTGTAAACTGTGGTATTAAAGAAAGTAGAGTTAAATCACTTATTAAAAACGTTTTAACAAACGACCTAAATTTGGCATATTCTCTTCGAAAAGAAATGCTTATTGATATTTTTGGCATGTGAGTAGACTGTGATTGCAATATTCAAGACGTTGCCGGAAGTATACTTAAAAGCCTTTCAAGTTAAACGATTGAACTAAAATATGAACGATGTGATATAGTAATTGAAGAAAAAGAAATTTTCTTCTGGTAAACATGTTAACATTGTTGGAAGTTGGCTTATCTAACCTAAGTTGTTGTATAGAAGATGTACCAAATCAAGGCTGTCCTATTTGTATGATTAAAATGATTCGACAAAACAAAAAATATAATAATGTAGTTTGTATATATACTGAGTATCATTCAGGAAACCCGCCAAAAGTAATTATAGCTCAGATTGAACAAACTTTGGTTTTAAATGACAATATTTATTGTTTGGCAGGAGCTATAGGATACGAACAATTTATTAATAATAATTATTCAAGTAGTGGCCATTTTGTAAGCTACAGTTCATTTTATAATTAGATCCATATCCCCATCGTATGATAATGGCGTTTCGGATCATGATTACTGATAGTCTCGTTAAGAAATTGGCATATGCCAATATTTCTGTCCACCTCTGCGAACAGAAATACAGAGCTGGAAGTATGAATATACTTCGAATTATTCAATCCCGAAACGGAAAATCGTTCAGAAATGATTCCTATCCCCATCGTATGTTAACGACGTTTCGGATCATGATTACTGATGGTCTTGTTAAGCAATTGGCATATGCCAATATTTCTGTCAACCTCTATGAACAGAAATACAGAACTGGAAGTATGAGTTTTATTTATATGGATAAATATCCACTAAATTAGTTTATATGTAAATATGTATGTAATATATGTACATATCAAGGGTCCGCCAAATAACTTTTTTTTTTTTTTGAAAATGCTATAAAAAAAACTACTGAATATTTTCTCAAATTTCAGTTTTTATTTAAAAGTACAATCCTTCCGGTTAATAATGGAAAATAATTTCATTCAAATGGCTGCCTTGGCTGGCCATGCAGTAGCCTACACGATCGGTCCAATTATTAAGCACATTATCGATTGTGTGCAGCTGTATTTCACCAATGGCTTCACGAATATTGTCCTTTAAAGCGTCAATTGTCTCTTGCTTGTTGGCGTAACACTTATCTTTGAGGGCACCCTACAACTAATAGTCCAACGGTGTCAAATCGCAGCTCCGAGGTGGCCAAACGACATCAGCTCTGCGGCTGATAATGCGATCTTCAAAAACAGGGTGCAAAACATCGAGTGTAGCTTCAGCTGTGTGGCACGTAGCGCCGTCCTGTTGAAACCAAATGTTGCCAATATCCTCCTCTTCAATTTTTGTGAACAAAAATTCGTTCAACATGGCCCGATAACGTTCACCATCGACTGTAACGGCCACTCCTTGTTCGTTTTCGAAGAAAAATGGCCCAATTATACCTCTGGACCAAAATCCGCACCAAACAGTGACTCGTTTTGGCTGTACGGGCTTTTCAATGTATGCGTGCGGGTTTTCCGTGCCCCAAATGCGACAATTTTGCTTGTTTACATACCCGCCAAGATCAAAATGAGCTTCATCCGAAAAGATGATTTTTTTGGCAAAATCGGCATCTTCTGTCAGCATCTGGCGCAGGCCCACTCAGCGAAGCGAAAACGCATTGGATGGTCAGTTGGCCTCAATTCCTGAACCAATTGCTCTTTGTATGGCGTCATACCAAGGTCTTTATGCAAAATTCGTCTCAATGATGTCTCCGAAATGTTCAATTGTTGAGAACGACGGTGAATTGATGTTGATGGCGCATCACGCACACTTTCTGCCACAGTATCAATATTCTCGGGTCTACGCACTGTTTTTGGCTTTTCACGCTTTGGTTTATCGATGAGGATGCCAGTTTCTTTCACATTTTTCACAAGATAACGAACATACGGAACTGACGGTGCTTCTCTTCTTCCAAAATTCGTACGCAATTTTCGCACACATTCTGCAACATTATCATGATTTTCAAAGTAATGTCGCAATATTTCCCAGCGTTGTTCAAGCGTATACACAACCATATTCGTTCAGCGGAAGGATAAAACTTATCTGTCAAATCAGACATGAGCTAAGTGTTACCATTCACGAAATAAGCACTAGTTGAAAAAAAAAAACTTTAGATGGTGGACCGTTTATTTTATTAATTATAGATCGTTTTTTGTGCCTTTGGTTTATTTCTTATCACTGTTGAGTTCTGTCTTTAAACGCTTAAATAACACAAAACTAACAAAAATGCAATCCATCCCGAAAAATTTTTTTTCGGGATGGATTGTATTTTTAGTTTGTTATGTGTTATTTTTCGTGCTGAGGTATATATTTGATTTAGCCAAGACACATCATTTTTTTTCTAAATTTTCGGGATGGTTTTTGGCTAATTTCATATGTGAAGTTAGCCCAAAAGATATTAGTGTATCCAAAAAAAATTTTTGCAGACCCTTTTCTGTTGTTCCTCAAACTTATGAATATAGTGATATGTACAATCCTGCTTTTTGATTGGAAACTTCTTCGATTTCCGTTTGGCTGGAAGTTTTTTGACAAATTGCGCATAGTAATAATTTTTTGACTTATAATCGAGTTTCCAGAACGCATCGGGAATAGTTTGTCTGCTTGAAGGGTTAAACATGCTACCGCATTGAAATACACAAGAACAATCAAGTTGTTTCACTACTCTCGCGGGTTGTAAGTTTCCCTTCTGATCAACATATGATTCACTCTTCTGTCGGTCATTGTTTCTAATATTTCGTTTCCAACCTGCCATATTTCTCTTTCGATATGGTGGAGTATTTATTACTCATGAAGGTGTGTTGAGTGGTGTAGCTTATTCCACTTGGATTGCAGAGGCCATAGGGCTTAAAACCGTTCACAAATAAAACAGTTCACAAATAAAATTAAAAATGGCGTTTTGTTTTTGTTTATATTGTTTTGACATTTAAAAATTTATGTGTGTGGGTAAATCTGCGAAAAAATCTCGATTTTTCAAAAGTGCTCGAGATCAAAACAAAAGTGCACGAGATCATTTCCAAAGAACGTGTAATGTCAAAAACGCACGTGTTTCGAGCAAAAAGAGCACTTTTTCTGCTGTCAGAGCACTTTTTTGTTTACCAAAGAATATCGCATTAGTATCGTAACATAATCAAACAATCACTTACTAAAAACCGCTATTCAATAGCTAACATCAAGCATTAATATATTTTGTGAAAACAATATTCACCTTCTAAAATTAATCAACATTTCTAAAATTAAAACAATTCTTCATAATTTCAAATAATCATTATTCAATTAAAATCTTTTATTCATTTATCATTCATATTAATACATTCAAGTCGAAGATTTGTAGCAGGATATGAAGACGTTTTTTTACATAAAAAAAAAATAATAAACGTTCAACGAGTTGAAGAAGCGGTTTTGCACAGCTCCAATACATGCATATCCAGTACTAAATCGAAGATTTATCTTGGATTCTTTGCAATTATACTTATCAAAAGTTTTATCAAAGCCGGAGCGAAAATATTGTGTTACCAGAAGAGAGCTATTGGCCATAGTACAATGCATAGAGCATTTTCGAAAATATCTTTATGGCCAATCATTTCTTATAAGGACATACGAGTATTGTGGTGCTCTAACATGGCGTTTACAATTTAAGAATCCGGAAGGAGATAGCCCGATGTATTGAGAGATTGAGTTGCTACGATTCAACAACGGAAAGGAAGTGCTCACGGTAATGCATATTCTTTGTCAAGACGACCATGTCTTGTAGATTGCAAACATTGTGGTTGAGGGGAAAGTAAAGAACATGTCGTTGATATGAGACCAATGCGTGTGTTACCATCTAATTAGTAAACCAATCAAGAAATGAGAAAGGAGCAAGCAGAAGATCCCGATTCATTGATCATCTTGAATTTCATAGAAGACCAGAGCAGACCAGCATGGAAAGAGATTGCTGATAAAATAGTTAAGGCGCATTGGACTCAATGGAATAGTCTTTTGATTGAAGATGGCTGTTTAAAACGAATTTGGGACAGTTCCAATGGTAGAAATAAACAATCATTACTGGTGGTATCAAGGATCCGAATTCCAAAATTTTTTGCGAGAGTATCATGGAGGAACAAGTGCTGGCCATCTAGGCATTAATAAGATTTTCCTACCAGTGAAAACGGAAACTAGTGTTTTAGTGGTGATTTATTATTTTATTAAATGGCCTGGCCATCCAATACTAAACCAAGACAACAATTGCTAATGCTGTGGTACATAATTGGATAAGTTGATAGGAGGTACTCATGGATCTGCATTCAGGTCAAGGCCGAAATGTTGAATTAGTGATATTCCAGAAAACAACGGGAATAACTCAGCTACCATCGTGTTAGGATACAATTTAAAATTACCCCGGGACTTGATGTCGATAAAATGAAAGATGATATCGACAAGGTACACAAATTTGCCAGATAAAGGATAAAACTTTCAAGCAATAGGATTAAGGCACGATATGACATCCGTGCAAATAATAAGAGGATTTGAAGAAGGGCAGTTGGTCTAGCTTCATAAATTACAACGGAAAGGAGGCTAATCAACAAAACTGCAACCTGGCTTTGAAAGGCCATGTAAGGTGATTACAATATTCAATGATATAATCTACCGAATTCAAGTTAACTGTGGTGATTAATAATAAACGTTAGTGAAAACAAGCAAGTGTTATTTATTATTCACAATCCAGTGATCGATTGAATCCCTACTAGCGGAAATCAAACAATATATGTATAAAGCTTAAAATAATGAATAATATATGCTATTTAATTTATAAAACTTTTATTATAATCGAATATTTTTAATAAACAATTGATCAAAATTGTTCGCTAGCAAGCAACAAAATTTTGCACATATTATTAAAACTAACATACATATTAAGGGAATTAATTCTCAAATAAAAATAATTATAAAAATTAATAACTACATAAAATGATTGAAATAAAATAAAATTTTAATATTTTGTATTAATTGATGAATTTTATAATTGTATGACTAATTACAATGTCACATCGCCATAACTTTCTGACCATTTTTCATAAGCTTCAAGACTTTGTGGTGCAACGGAACGACGAATACGTTTTAATGAATTAATGAAATCATGCTCAGTAATAGCTCGAATTTGAGTTGGATCCATATGTTTCACTTGTTCGACGTTCAATTCTGTGGGATAGAATCATTTAGTTACTCGTATTTAGAATATGAAAAAGCATTAATAAAATTTACCACGAATTGGTTCTAAAGCGGCATCTTTTGCTAGACCAGTCAAATCTGAACCTGAATATCCTTCAGTTAATATTGCTAATCTCTTAAGAGCGTCAGTTAGTAACGGGCTACCCTGTTTCTCTAGAAGCCTCTTCAATAGTAGCTCTCGGGTAGCTAAATCAGGTAACGAAACATATACTCGTTTTGAAAAACGACGAAGTGCAGCTTCATCTAATTCCTGTGGGCGATTTGTTGCGGCTAGCACAACTATACGATCTCCATCTGGATTTCCAGGCAATCCATCAAATTCAACTAAAAACTCAGTTTTTAACCGTCGTGATGCCTCATGTTCACCTACATTTCTTTCCGAAAGTAACTAATCAACCTCGTCTTTCAAAATATATAGATTTATTTTATTATAATCCTTTATCATTATTGCTATTAACTTTTTATTTAATTTTATAAATTTCACACATTTACGACAAAATATAGTTCACAAATAAAATTAAAAATGGCGTTTTGTTTTTGTTTATATTGTTTTGACATTTAAAAATTTATGTGTGTGGGTAAATCTGCGAAAAAATCTCGATTTTTCAAAAGTGCTCGAGATCAAAACAAAAGTGCACGAGATCATTTCCAAAGAACGTGTAATGTCAAAAACGCACGTGTTTCGAGCAAAAAGAGCACTTTTTCTGCTGTCAGAGCACTTTTTTGTTTACCAAAGAATATCGCATTAGTATCGTAACATAATCAAACAATCACTTACTAAAAACCGCTATTCAATAGCTAACATCAAGCATTAATATATTTTGTGAAAACAATATTCACCTTCTAAAATTAATCAACATTTCTAAAATTAAAACAATTCTTCATAATTTCAAATAATCATTATTCAATTAAAATCTTTTATTCATTTATCATTCATATTAATACATTCAAGTCGAAGATTTGTAGCAGGATATGAAGACGTTTTTTTACATAAAAAAAAAAAAAATAAACGTTCAACGAGTTGAAGAAGCGGTTTTGCACAGCTCCAATACATGCATATCCAGTACTAAATCGAAGATTTATCTTGGATTCTTTGCAATTATACTTATCAAAAGTTTTATCAAAGCCGGAGCGAAAATATTGTGTTACCAGGAGAGAGCTATTGGCCATAGTACAATGCATAGAGCATTTTCGAAAATATCTTTATGGCCAATCATTTCTTATAAGGACATACGAGTATTGTGGTGCTCTAACATGGCGTTTACAATTTAAGAATCCGGAAGGAGATAGCCCGATGTATTGAGAGATTGAGTTGCTACGATTCAACATCGGAAAGGAAGTGCTCACGGTAATGCATATTCTTTGTCAAGACGACCATGTCTTGTAGATTGCAAACATTGTGGTTGAGGGGAAAGTAAAGAACATGTCGTTGATATGAGACCAATGCGTGTGTTACCATCTAATTAGTGAACCAATCAAGAAATGAGAAAGGAGCAAGCAGAAGATCCCGATTCATTGATCATCTTGAATTTCATAGAAGACCAGAGCAGACCAGCATGGAAAGAGATTGCTGATAAAATAGTTAAGGCGCATTGGACTCAATGGAATAGTCTTTTGATTGAAGATGGCTGTTTAAAACGAATTTGGGACAGTTCCAATGGTAGAAATAAACAATCATTACTGGTGGTATCAAGGATCCGAATTCCAAAATTTTTTGCGAGAGTATCATGGAGGAACAAGTGCTGGCCATCTAGGCATCAATAAGATTTTCCTACCAGTGAAAACGGAAACTAGTGTTTTAGTGGTGATTTATTATTTTATTAAATGGCCTGGCCATCCAATACTAAACCAAGACAACAATTGCTAATGCTGTGGTACATAATTGGATAAGTTGATAGGAGGTACTCATGGATCTGCATTCAGGTCAAGGCCGAAATGTTGAATTAGTGATATTCCAGAAAACAACGGGAATAACTCAGCTACCATCGTGTTAGGATACAATTTAAAATTACCCCGGGACTTGATGTCGATAAAATGAAAGATGATATCGACAAGGTACACAAATTTGCCAGATAAAGGATAAAACTTTCAAGCAATAGGATTAAGGCACGATATGACATCCGTGCAAATAATAAGAGGATTTGAAGAAGGGCAGTTGGTCTAGCTTCATAAATTACAACGGAAAGGAGGCTAATCAACAAAACTGCAACCTGGCTTTGAAAGGCCATGTAAGGTGATTACAATATTCAATGATATAATCTACCGAATTCAAGTTAACTGTGGTGATTAATAATAAACGTTAGTGAAAACAAGCAAGTGTTATTTATTATTCACAATCCAGTGATCGATTGAATCCCTACTAGCGGAAATCAAACAATATATGTATAAAGCTTAAAATAATGAATAATATATGCTATTTAATTTATAAAACTTTTATTATAATCGAATATTTTTAATAAACAATTGATCAAAATTGTTCGCTAGCAAGCAACAAAATTTTGCACATATTATTAAAACTAACATACATATTAAGGGAATTAATTCTCAAATAAAAATAATTATAAAAATTAATAACTACATAAAATGATTGAAATAAAATAAAATTTTAATATTTTGTATTAATTGATGAATTTTATAATTGTATGACTAATTACAATGTCACATCGCCATAACTTTCTGACCATTTTTCATAAGCTTCAAGACTTTGTGGTGCAACGGAACGACGAATACGTTTTAATGAATTAATGAAATCATGCTCAGTAATAGCTCGAATTTGAGTTGGATCCATATGTTTCACTTGTTCGACGTTCAATTCTGTGGGATAGAATCATTTAGTTACTCGTATTAAGAATATGAAAAAGCATTAATAAAATTTACCACGAATTGGTTCTAAAGCGGCATCTTTTGCTAGACCAGTCAAATCTGAACCTGAATATCCTTCAGTTAATATTGCTAATCTCTTAAGAGCGTCAGTTAGTAACGGGCTACCCTGTTTCTCTAGAAGCCTCTTCAATAGTAGCTCTCGGGTAGCTAAATCAGGTAACGAAACATATACTCGTTTTGAAAAACGACGAAGTGCAGCTTCATCTAATTCCTGTGGGCGATTTGTTGCGGCTAGCACAACTATACGATCTCCATCTGGATTTCCAGGCAATCCATCAAATTCAACTAAAAACTCAGTTTTTAACCGTCGTGATGCCTCATGTTCACCTACATTTCTTTCCGAAAGTAACGAATCAACCTCGTCAATAAATATGATTGATGGTTGAAGTTCTCGAGCAATAGCAAATAAAGCTCGAACTAATTTTTCACCATCTCCAACGTATTTACTGGTGAGGCTAGCAGCGGAAATATTGAAAAATGTTGCTGAACACTCCGTCGCAACGGCACGAGCTAATAATGTTTTCCCTATGATAGAAATAAAGCATTGATTTATATTAAAAACAAGAAACCATATTTTTAACAGTATATCTGATATATATATATATATATATATATATATATATATATATATATATATATATATATATATATATCAATTTTTGCTCATATCTCTGAAATCATACACTTTACAAAAATGATGTGTGAGCAAAAAGTGTTTACTTTTAATTGCTTAATAAAAACAAACAATCAAAATTATAGGTTCTAATTTAAAAAAAACCTAACTTTAGCCTATATCTCCGAAACTAATGAGTTTCAAGGTCATTGAAGATCACCACTAGACTTTTAATAAATTTCATTATCGGTAATTTTCTCCTATTCAGCACCGTTCTCGAGATAAAAGCCCTGCATTTATTAGGAAACTCACCCTGTATATATATACATATATATATATATATATATATATATATATATATATATATATATATATATATATATATATATACATATATATATATATATATATATATATATATATATATATATATATATATATATATATATATATATATATATATATATATATATATATATTTATATATATATATATATTTATATATATACATATATACATATATATATATATATATATATATATATATATATATATATATATATATATATATATACATATATATATATATATATATATATATATATATATATATATATATATAACGGCAGCAGATGCAAGATAGCTACTTAAACCTTAAACGTAGCCTATACAATTACTAGTCTAATAAGACTAAGCTGGTTGCTCTCCAATAAGTATTTCGGAAGTTACAGTTCAATATTTGTGTGTATCTTTTTTTTAGACCGAATTTTTTAAACACCCTGTATCTCTCAAAGGATATCAAAAATGGACCCCCCCTCCCCATACGATTTTTTTCTCAGAATGAACCAAGGAATCACGCTTTAACGGATTAGCATCCCAAACCGGATCACCATATATATATATATATATATATATATATATATATATATATATATATATATATATATATATATATATATATATATATGTATATATATTGTACATATGTATATACATATATATGACGGTGTTTTCAGAATTTCCTTGTCCGAGGACTCCATGCTAGAGAGATATACCGATGACCTGGGACTTGTTGTATCGGCGAGATATGGACAACACCTTGTAGATCGACTAGGAGCCGCGGTTAAAATCATCTCCAAATGGCTCTGCACTCATTGGTAGCAGTTGGCGCCCGACCGAGGCAGTTGCATGGCAGGTAGGCCGATGCATTTGCCTATGGAATTCAACATAGGAGGAATAAGAATAGTACAGACAGCAAAAACTAATTACTTGGGGGTATGGCTGGACCATCAACGCAGTTTTCAAGGTCACATAAGACAAACGGTGATAGAGGCGAATAGAACAACAACTGGCCTTATTCGATTAATGGCTAGCACTGGCGATACTACCGTAACTGTTTTAAATGATTTATTATTAATCATAAATGGTTTCAAACGTGCAAGAGTTTATGAACGATTTTGAATAAATATAAACATTACAAAAAAATAAATTTCAATTTTTGATTAAATGATTACAGAGGAACGAAAATCAGTCATTTTAGAATAATGACTCTTAAAACTCACCATTGCCAGGAGGACCAAACAACAATAAACCTCTTGCAGGTGATCTTAATCCAGTAAATAATTCCGGACGAACTGACGGTAAGATAACCATTTCCTGTAAGGCCTGCTTGGCTAAATCTTGTCCCACAATATCATTCCATTCCACTTTTGCACCACCCTCGACAATTTCATCCATAATAATTTGAACTAATTTTGATTCGACACCTCTTACTGAAATTTGTGGACTATGTGTAGATGGCGTTCCCAGAGGAGTTTTCGAGCGAGGTGGTGTAGAATGGCCAGAATAATTGCCTGATTTTCGAATTGGTGAACTACCTGAAACCTAAAATATAAAATAATTTTTTTTCAATGCTTAAAACCGTAATTGAAGACTGTGAATTAACATTTAAACAATTATGCCAATCATTAAATCGAATACATATAACGTGATAAATAATTATACAAATTAATTGACATATAATAAATAAAGTTTGTATTATTATTCATTAATTTAGTGTAAAACTTAACATAGTCAAAAATTGATAAATGTTGTGTTTTCATTTTCTTACAGAAAATTGACGTCTAACAGTTGGCGGCGTGGCTGTTAATTTAATGACAGGGCGTTGTGATATTGATGGCGACGAACCTCCGGAACCGTTTATAATGGCTTTTGATCCCATACTTCGAGGAAGAGTTTGAGATTTATTGATAATCCCTAAGTTGCCTAATCGTTTAGTACCAACTGTTAATTTCCTCCCCGAGGCTACAAAAAAAATTTAATTAGTATTATAAAAGTAAAAGTAAGATTTATATAATTATAATACATATGTAAATATATAAAAATAAAAACATAAATTTTTAAGATATATTATATAAAAATAAAAAAATCAATTTATAAAATATATTATATACATACATACATATGTATATATATATAATAATATATATTTATATATATATATATATATATATATATATATATATATATATATATATATATATATACATATATATATATATATATATATATATATATATATATATATATATATATATATATATATATATATATATATATATATATATATATATGTATATATATATATATATATATATATATAGGTCATCCAAATGTGACGCCTAGATGTCAGCAGTATATAATGTTTACACGTGACATCTTTTCAAATGACATAATCCATTTTGTTTTATTAGAAGGTAGTACAGTTTTAACCATGGACAGGTACACATTGCAACAACGCGTTTACATCATTAAAACTTATTATGAAAATGGGCGTTCTTTGAAAAATACCCATCGCAAAATTCGTGATGTTTTTGGTGTAAATAATCGGCAAAATCAATCTTCAATTCAAAGATTAGTGAAAAAATTCGATGAAACTGGTTGTGTTACTGATAAACCAAAAAGTGGAAGACCAAAAACTGTACGCACAAATGAAAAATGTGAAAATGTAAGTGAAAATGTAGAAAATGAACCGACAACATCAATTTCGCGTCGTTCGCAAGAATTGGGCATATCTTATGGCTCCTTATGGAGGATTTTGCATAAAGATTTGCATTTACACGCTTACAAAATTCAATTAACCCAGAAATTGAAAGAAAGAGACCATTTACAACGTCGTAATTTCGCTAGTTGGATTATTGAACAACGAACGACAGATCCATTGTTTTCAAGCAAAATTTTGTTTAGTGATGAAGCTCATTTCACAATGGATGGATTCGTCAATAAGCAAAATTTTCGGTGATGAAAATCCTCGTGTTATTCATGAAAAATCTCTACACCCACCAAAAGTTACTGTTTGGAGTGCATTTTGGGCAAATGGAATCATTGGGCCATTCTTCTTCGAAAATGATGCTGGAAATGCTGTTACTGTGAATGCTGAGCGATACCAATGAATGTTGAGAGACTTTTTATGGACACAGTTGAGTCATATTGATGTGTCTGACGTCTATTTCCAGCAAGACGGTGCTACATGTCACACAACTCGACAAAACATTACGTTTTTGCAATCAAAATTTCCTCAACCTGTAATTTCACGAAATTCAGATTTCAATTGGCCTCCAAGGTCATGTGATCTAACACCATTAGATTTTTTTTTGTGGGGTTTTTTGAAAAGTCGAGTGTATGCTAACAAGCCACAAACAATTAATGATCTAAAGAACAACATTCAAGTTGCAATTCGTGAAATAACACCAGCAACATGTCGGAAAGTCATAGAAAATTTCGATATTCGGATTGATGCCTGCAGACGCAGTCGTGGTGGACACTTGAATGATATTCTATTCCACGTATAATTGTAATGGATCATACTTTTAATAAAAAAAAAAAACAGCTTGAAAAAATTGCAAATAATTTGTGTTTTATTTAAAAGAAACATGTAGGCGCGTTTTTTGGATGACCCTTTATATATATATATATATATATATATATATATATATATATATATATATATATATATATATATATATATATATATATATAATATATATATATATATATATATATATATATATATATATATATATATATATATATATATATATATATATAAATATATATATATATATATGTATATATATATATATGTATATATATATATATATATATATATATATATATATATATATATATATATAAATATATATATATATATAATGGGTGATTTTTTAAGAGCTTGAGAACTTTTTTTTAAAAAAAAACGCATAAAATTTGCAAAATCTCATCGGTTCTTTATTTGAAACGTTAGATTGGTCCATGACATTTACTTTTTGAAGATAATTTCATTTAAATGTTGACCGCGGCTGCGTC
Organism: Tipula lateralis; assembly: GCA_963932295.1. Taxonomy (NCBI): domain Eukaryota; kingdom Metazoa; phylum Arthropoda; class Insecta; order Diptera; family Tipulidae; genus Tipula; species Tipula lateralis. The sequence goes on along the minus strand of OZ010736.1, from coordinate 81,185,218 downwards.
TTAGGTGGTCCATTACGGTGAATGGCGATCGCTATCGTTCGATGCTAACAAACTTTTTGTTGCCAAAAATGGAAGAACTGAACTTAGTTGACATGTGGTTTCAACAAGATGGCGCTACATGCCACACAGCTCGCGATTCTATGGCCATTTTGAGGGAAAACTTCGGAGAACAATTCATCTCAAGAAATGGCCCGGTAAGTTGGCCACCAAGATCATGCGATTTGACGCCTTTAGACTATTTTTGTGGGGCTACGTCAAGTCTAAAGTCTACAGAAATAAGCCAGCAACTATTCCAGTTTTGGAAGACAACATTTCCGAAGAAATTCGGGCTATTCCGGCCGAAATGCTCGAAAAAGTTGCCCAAAATTGGACTTTCCGAATGGACCACCTAAGACGCAGCCGCGGTCAACATTTAAATGAAATTATCTTCAAAAAGTAAATGTCATGGACCAATCTAACGTTTCAAATAAAGAACCGATGAGATTTTGCAAATTTTATGCGTTTTTTTTTAAAAAAAAGTTCTCAAGCTCTTAAAAAATCACCCTTTATATATATATATATATATATATATATATATATATATATATATTATTTATATAAGTTCTCATCGCTTTACAAAAGCATTAATTCACTTCTCTATTTTGGAAAATCGAATCGTTTGATTTTGTATTTTAATTTAAAATGTCGTAGATATTTCAAATATTGCAACTTTGAAACAGTTCAGTTATTTGCTGCTTTTACTTAAAACCAAAGCTGACGAATCGGGCATTTTACTGCCAACTATAGTAGGAGCAAAAGCTGGTATTCATTTTTTGATGATAACATCCCCTGCACTCAAACGCGTTACATTTTAAAAAAATCTGCTGATCTCAGACAGAGCTGCAAAAACGATTTGTATTTTCATATTTCATGAAGATTGCGTCTAAACCAAATTAAACCTATGAGCGTAACAATGGATTGTAACAAATTTGTCTAACTCGAGTTTGTAAATTAATTTCATAATAATAACTTATTATATTCACATCTTTATTACCTTTTTTAATAAATAATTCAATAACCCGATCACTTGTTGCTCCACGAGAACATGTGAAGATCATATGTACAAAATTAAAGACAAATAATTCATTTCAATATTTTCTTAAGCTGTTTATTTGCAGCGTATTCTGAGAGTAACAAGTGAGAGTAGAAACAAATTTATGAATAGATAAAACCAAAGCCAACTGTAGTGTGTGTGTTCACACAACCCAAACTTTGTGCATACATATGCTGGAGAAGGATATCAACCTTTAGCGGTATTAGTGAATATTCTTCTATTCGTACACGATTGCGAATACAGTATAAAAAAATAAACAAACGCACACCACTTAAGTATTATTGAGTAAAAGTGTACAAAAAATTTAAAATAAAAATGAATCAGCGTGTCTTACTCTCTGTGTCAAACTCAACGATCATTTAATAAACTATATTGACTTTAAAACTAGAGTTACATTATCGCGGGAAGTATGATTTAATTGCAAGATCGTTTTTCAGTTTTTACTTGGCCAGGACAAATTAAAATATTCAAATTTTAAACGGCACATTTATCTTTTATCACAATTAAACATTCATACTGTGACGTACATGAAAAATCTACACAAACATTTTCACGCAACGATACACCTAAAGACGTGAAAATTTTAACTAGAAAAAAATTTAATAATATCTAATAAAAATAGATAAAGGTTTTATACAAAAAATTAATGAATTTCGAATCAAATCAAAACTCAAGATACATTCATTCCCTATGCAACTCATATATATTTTATTTTGATTTGAAAACTAACCTACTTGCATTTACACAAAACTAAAAACATTCACTCGATGTTATCCACAATATTTTACTATTTATTTACACAACAATTAATCTATATTTTAAATAAAATAAAATTATTTTGCATATATGAGGCTGTCATTGCATAGATATTTTCATTGTTTATCATAATTACCATTATCATTTGACAATCGTTTATCAGTTTAGTAGATATGGAAAAGAGCATAATAGTACTCAACCTTTTGTAGTGTGTGTCTGTTTTTCGAAATAGACCTAAGTAGTTTTAACCGCAGTAAACCGCACAGGTGGCGCAGTGGTTAAAGCTGCGGCAGTTGGAGCGGGAGGTACCGGGTTCGAATCCGATTCGAGGCAGGATGCAAAATAGGTTTTTCACCTTCAATCGTTTGGGCGGTGCGATCGGTGGTGAAAAATAAACATCCTCTGTCGTGTTTAGAATCCTTGGGCCGACCCATCTTCCATGTCAGTACTCTGGACTGACATGGAGCTATGCAATGCGCAGATGGCTCTACGGAAAGACTCGGACCTATAGCCGTATAGAGTGGTATCACAACGGATCAAATTTGGTCTAAGTGTGCGATAGCAGCCACATCAACTTAAAAAACTTAACTTTAGGTAGTTTTAGTGAGAAACGAGTAATTTTGAATTTTTTTTACATGGACTTTTTCGTTTACCAACACACTCAAAGGTTGATATTTTCTTTTGATTATGCCAAAACCCCCTTCACTAAAAGCCGCCCAAACTTTTTAAATCACAAATACCATAATAGATTTGCCAGACATTTCATAATGTTAGGTACAACAACAATCCAATGTAAATTTAATAAAAAAAATAAAAAAATGATTTTGCTCGTTTGCTTTCGTCAAAATCAAATTCAAATCACGAAACACACACTAATAAATGGTTGTTCTACAAACTTTGTTTTGTTTAGTTGCATTTAGTTATTTAGAGTAGGTAAAGGCAGATTCGCGTTTGTTGATTAGGCAATATTATAAGTTAGGTAACGAAATTTGTATTTATCTGAATATAATTTGACAATAATTATACAACAAATACTTAATAATGTGTGTAAAAAAAATATTTTATTTATTATTGTCACGAATCACAGATGTCAACTATGATAATTAAGAAGAAAATTATAGCAGTAGGAATTACCATGTAACACATACGAACAGAATAAAAACAAATAATGAAATAGGCGGAGCGAACAAAATACGACGGAAGAACATTCGCGAAGTGTAGAGAAGAAAAATAATGGAATGTTCTACAAATATTTGTGTCGTATAAATACGTGTAGACATTTGAGTTACGGAACAGTTCAGTTTTGAATTTCGAAGTGTTAATATCGGGAAGTGATAAAAAGTGAAGTGTTAAAATAATAGTAGTGATAAATATTGTGTAAAATAATAGTGAAAATAAATATTAGTGAATTATTTGTGAAATAATTGTGGAATTTATTGGGAAATAAATTTATTGTAAAAATTAATCTTTGCGAGTTTATATTCACAATTCAGTGATCGAACCGGACAAATCATTTGAATAACCACTCGGCGAAATCGTAACAATTGGTGACAGCGGTGGGATTGTGAATATCTAACATGAAATTATTGGACTTAAAAGTGGCAGATTTGAAGAAGGAGTTGGATCTACGGAATCTACCAACTGCGGGCAACCGAAATGAGTTGCAGTTGAGACTCCGTACAGCTTTGTTGGATGAAAATGTTGACCCAGATCAACATGAATTTAATTTGGGGGCACCGGATTTAACCGAGGTGCAAACAGTTGAAGTGACTACAGAATCAACGACCAGAGCGGAAGATCAGAATGTCGTCGTTAAAGAAACTACTCCAACAACATCTGGAGGTTTTGATATGGGGCAACTAATGGCCGCAATGCAGCAGATGATCGGTGGGCTCAAAACCGATATAACAGGCGGACAAGAGAGATTGTTGGCGGAACAGGAGGTCATGAGATCCGGTCAATAGAGCATCATCGAACGGTTGGAGCAGCAAGAAAAATGTGTCAACGAGAAGTTTCGAGAGCTTTCCGTTACGTTGAACACAAAAATCGATACCATCAAAATGGAAATGGGTCACAAATTGGACCAACAAATCGATGTGACCGACAAACGATTCATGAAGATCAAACAAGAGCTAATGGATCTCAAAGCCAACGGCAGTGCTCAAGTTGCTCGACCAACCAGCTCAATGAAATTGAAGCCACCAACGTTCGACGGAACGACACCATTCAACATTTTCAAACTCCAGTTTGAAATGGCGGCTACCACGAATGGTTAGCGTGGAAAGGATCAAGTGGCAGCATTAATTGTAGCGCTTAAAGGCAGTGCTGCGGAGCTCCTACAAATCGTGCCGGAATAAGAACGAGAGCATAACGGCAAAATCATGTTGGCTTTGGAGCGGAAATATGGTGGTGACCATCGACGGGAACTAAATCGTATGGAGTTGAAGGGACGATGTCAGCGGGTTGGAGAGACGCTCCAGGAGTATGTGGCTGATATAGAGCGGTTAGTGCACCTCGCCCACTACAACATGGCAGGAGAATACACAGAGCGGATCAAGATCGACGCTTTCACCGATGGTATACGGGATCCCGATACGAGACGTGCTGTTGTGTTGTCTCCAAAAGCAACGTTTGCGGAAACCATCGCGTGTGCACTAACCAACGAGACTGCAAATAACATCATCAAACCAGCAGTCAAGGTACGTCGTGTGAAAGTGAAACCAGCCTTCAGTCACAAACAGAGAAATAACATCAAACCAGCAGATAACTGGCGGTCAACGCGATTCCGGGATGGAAATAGTAAAATCAGATGTTGGGTTTGTGACAAAATAGGACATATCTCAAGGGAATGCTGGGAACAACGCCTAACGCCTTATGTTAGCGGGCGAGAGCACCATCGCCGATGTACCGAAGGCCACCGGAGGAAAGAAAAGCAGCAGCCGAGGAGGAACGCCAAACAACAACGAAGGCGTCAAACGAACGCGTCAGCTTTGAGGAGCAAAAGCTGACTCCCACAACCAAATGCTCCATAACCTTCATCCCGAAAGTGCTTTCGCGAACTGTCCGAGGAGGTCGACCGCGATCCCTGGGGTAGACCCTACCGATTGGTAATGAAAAAACTCAGAAACAATTAGGCCACTGCTCCAACATGCCCGGCAGTGCTATCTGACATAGTGAGTCACCTGTTCCCGCAGCAAACCGATTGTGTATTAGAAGTATTAGGCAACGAGGAAGAGGATGTACCACCAGTTACTAAGGATGAGGTTCTGAAGGCATGTAACAGAATGGGTAACAATAAAGCCCCTGGTCCGGATTTTTTTATTTAATTTTTTTTTTTTGCGGTTTTTACAGGCCATTGTTGGCCCGTACCGTGTCAACAATCTGGCTCCAACAGTTTCGATCACGAGCCAGCTCTTCATACTGTTGTAAGCAGTTGGAAGATGCCAGATCGCTCTCTACGCCGTGGAGCCATCGTCGCCGACAGCGACCTCTTCGCCTACCGAAAGGCGGTTCTCCCTTTAAAGATCGCTGTATCATTCGATTCCGTTCAGCACGCAGAACGTGACCGAGCCAGCGTATTCGCTGTCCTTTGATTTCATGCACGATATCAGGAATTTGCATTAAATTCCTGATCTCGTGATTGAATAGAACTCGGTATGTGCCATCAACGTCGCGTTTTGGGCCATATATCACACGCATGATTCTTCTCTCGAATGTTTGAAGCCATCTTTCGTACTCATCCGTCAAGGTCCAACTCTCACATCCATACATGACAACGGGTCTGATCAACACTCTGTACAGCTTCAGCTTATCCGTATTTGCAAGATATTTTGATTTCAGCAGTGGACGTAGAGGATACAAAGCCCGATTGCCAGCGGCAATGCGAACCTTAATATCCTCTCCCACACTATTATCGTGAGTAATGAGAGATCCAAGATACTTGAATCTCATTACTCCTTCAAACGTGTGGTTTCCACTACTGAAATCAATTGCGTCTTGGTCTCGAAAACCAGAGATTAGATATTTGGTTTTGGACTCATTGATTTTGAGACCAACGGAAGCTGAAAACTGTTCCAGTGGATCAAGTATCTCTTTCACTCCGTTGCCATTTAATCCAATCACACAGATATCATCTGCATACGCAAGAAGTTGATTGGATTGTCGGAATAAAATATTGTCCTGAGGTGTTTCACTTTTACGAAGGATGTATTCCAACATGAGATTAAAAAGTATCGGGGACAGCGCATCTTCTTGTCGAACACCAGTAGTGATTGCAAAAATTCTCGATAGCCTGTTCTCAACTTTGACACAGCATTGTGACTGCGTTACTGTCATTTTACACAAATGTACATATTTATGGTATTTCTAAATATTCAAGCGCATACCATAGCCTCTCTCGATTGATCGAGTCATAGGCTTGCTTGAAATCTAGGAATGCCTGGTGTACATTGCGAGATGTTTCGTAGTACTTGGAAAGAATCATCCACAGCGAAAATACTTGATCAATGACTGACCGATTTGGACGGAATCCTCCTTGGTAGTCACCGACAATTTCCTCCGCTAAAAGAGTAATTCTTCCCAAGATTATGTAAGACAGTAACTTATATGCTGTGCAAAGGAGAGCTATACCGCGATAATTCTCGCATTTCATGCGATCACCCTTTTTGAATATTGGGCATAACGCGGCCACTTTCCATTCGTCAGGCATAACTTCCTTTCGCCATACCAATCGAATAAGGTCGAAAAGACAGTTCCACAAAGTTAGCCCTCCGAATATCAAGAGCTCTGAATTAATGCAATCAACTCCTGGTGAACGATTATTTTTAATCTCTGCATGGCCATTGTGAATTCCTCATAGGATGGATCCTCAATGAACATGTCTGCGGTCTATATTTGAGGGTATTCAAACACAGCTTGTGATACATGTGGAACATTAAGTAAGTCAGAAAAATATTCACGCCATGTATCGAGTACCGCATCGACGTTAACACAGAGGTTTCCATCCTGGTCCCGAATGGCAGTTGACCGAGATATTAAGGTATGGTGCAATTCGGTGATTCCTTTAAAGAAACCACGCGAATTGTGCTCATTGTTGAGTTGTTGTACTCTTAAGACCTTAGCCTTCCACCATTCGTGCTTCTTCTGTCTACAAATGCGTTTAGCTGCCCTCCTAGCAAGAACTGCCTTGTTTTTTCTTGCAATTGAAAACCGAGTCTGCGCTTCATTGAGGGAAATATTTCGTTGCTCAACAGCAAGACGACACTCCTTATCAAGCCAATCATTTTTTGGCTTAGTTTTCACTGTACCGAGAGTGTGCTGGGTAGCATCGACAACCGAGGTTTTCAATACTTCCCAGGCACTGTTCACATCATCAGATCGGTAATTGAATCGCAAAATTGTATTGCTGACAAGAACTTGATATTTACGTTGCGTTTCTTCATTTATCAGACCTTCACAGGAGAATCGCGTTGTATATTCCTCTGTCCTCCCTGACATGTACGAAAATTTCCATCGTAGCTTTCAAGCAACCATAAAATGGTCACTGCCTACGAATTTTGTTGACGACCGATACGATCTCACGTCTTGGACAACCCGAGCCCGCCCTTTTGAAATCAACACATGGTCAATTTGGTTTCGGGATGTTTTACGTGGATATGTTCATGTTTCCAAATGGATGATTTTGTGGGGAAAGAATGTACTAGCCACTTTGAGATCATGTGTGATCTTAAAGTACATCATTCTTTCCCCATTTTCGGTCGCAGTTTCGTGTCGGGAGTACAGACCCTTATTGTTACATAAGTCGGTCTGACTTTGGCCAGCTCTAGTATTAAAGTCACCAATTACCAATTTGACATCGTGCTAAGGTATAGAACCCATCAGATTATCCAGATTATTGTAAAAAGTCTTTATCCTGGGATTGGCTTACATCAGTAGGCGCATGTATTTAGACAATTGACAGGTTGGCTAATCTCATGTGCAACCGAAGCTTACACATTCGATTATCAACTGCTTGAAAGTCCAAGACAGTGTTTGTTTACCTGTGGCCCAATGAGAAATCCAACACCAAGATTTCCGAGGTCATCTCCGCTGTGTAGCAACGTATAGCTTTGGGACACATGGTCTCCACTTGCCGTCCAACATATATATATATATATATATATATATATATATATATATATATATATATATATATATATATATATATATATATATATATATATATATATATATATATATATATATATATATATATATATATATATATATATATATATATATATATATATATATATATATATATATATATATATATATATAACCATATGATTTTTTGCGCTTCGGGTTATCGTAATGGATCCACTTTTCATCACCAGTGACAATGCGATGCAAAAAATCCTTCCGTTTTTGCCGTTCGAGCAGCAGTTCGCATGCAAAAAACGGCGCTCGACGTCTCTCGGCTTCAGCTCATACGGCACCCAATGTCCTTGCTTTTGGATCATTCCGAGGGCTTTTATACGATGGGAAATGGCTTGTTGTGTCACTCCCAATGAATCTGCGAGCTCTTGTTGAGTTTGACACGAGTCTTCATTGAGTATTGCCTCCAATTCAGCATTCTCAAACTTTTTCACTTGGCCCGGCCGCTCTTTGTCCTCAACGTCAAAATCACCACTTCTAAACCGCACAAACCATCTCTCGCACGTTGAAACCGATGGAACATGACTCGGATAAGTCTCGGAGACCAATCGATGTGCTTCAGCAGCACTTTTCTTCAAATTAAAGAAGTAAATTAAAACTTCCCGCAAATGCTGTTTTGTTGGCACGAAACTCGACATATTGAGAGCTCAAAAAAACTATGAATTTGACACTGCGGCAAATTGACACATACTGAAAATTAAAGCTATGAGACGTAGCTTTGACATGAACATAGTCACAGTACTGCCTGATGCGTATAGCGTTAGTAACGCCATCTGCTATCAATCCCGCATTTTCAATTTGTACTCCTAATATATGTATATATATATATATATATATATATATATATATATATATATATATATATGTATATATATATATATATATATATATATATATATATATATATATATATATATATATATATATATTAATATATATTATATATTTATATATATAATATATATATATATATATATATATATATATACATATATATATATATATATATATATATATATATATATATATATATATATATATATATATATATATATATATATATAGGGTGTCCCCGATTGGGATGCTGATCCGTTACGGGCTGATTCCTTGGTTCATTTCATGAAAAAAATCGTATGGCAAGGGGGGGTCAATTTTTGATATTCTTTGAGATACAGCGCGTTTAAAAAATTTGGTTCGGAAAAAAAGTACAATTGGATATTAAGCTGTAACTTACAAAATTTTTATCGAAAAGCAACTAACAAAGTCTCATTTTACGGACAACTAAATAGGCTATATTTAAGATCTCATTGGCTATCTCGCATCTGTATCCATTTAAGAGCTATGGCGATTTAAAGTTAAAAAAATAAAAAAAAAAATGATATTTTTTTTCATAAATTTGAGTTTTTCTCAAAAAAATGCTCAAAAACCATTCTTCGTCTCATTAGTAAAAAACTATAACACATGGGTACAAATAATGTATTGGGGGATTGTAGAGGAGATCATAGCGGATTAAAATTAAGTAAAAAAAAGGGCATTTTTTGAGAAAAACTCAAATTTATGAAAAAAATATCATTTTTTTTTTATTTTTTAACTTTAAAACGCCATAGCTCTTAAATGGATACAGATGCGAGATAGCCAATGAGATCTTAAATATAGCCTATTTAGTTGTCCGTCAAATGAGACTTTGTTAGTTGCTGTCCGATAAAAATTTTGTAAGTTACAGCTTAATATCCGCTTGTACTTTTTTTCCGAACCAAATTTTTTAAACGCGCTGTATCTCAAAGAATATCAAAAATTGACCCCCCCCCCCTCTGCCATACGATTTTTTTCATGAAATGAACCAAGGAATCAGCCCGTAACGGATCAGCATTCCAATCGGGGACACCCTGTATATGAATATATGTATATATGTATATATGTATATATGTATATATGTATATATGTATATATGTATATATGTATATATGTATATATGTATATATGTATATATGTATATATGTATATATGTATATATATGTATATATATATGTATATATGTATATATATGTATATATGTATATATATGTATATATGTATATATGTATATATGTATATATGTATGTATATATGTATATATGTATATATGTATATATGTATATATGTATATATGTATATATGTATGTATGTATATATGTATATTTGTATATACAGGGTGAGTTTCTTAATAAATGCAGGGCTTTTATCTCGAGAACGGTGCTAGATAGGAGAAAATTACTCATAATGAAATTTATTAAGAGTCGAGGGGGACGTCTAGTGGTGATCTTCAATGACCTTGAAACTCATTAGTTTTGGAGATATAGGCTAAAGTTAGGTTTTTTTAAATTAGAACCTATACTTTTGAGTGTTTGTTTTTATTAAGCAATTAAAAGTAAACACTTTTTGCTCACACATCATTTTTGTAAAGTGTATGATTTCAGAGATATAAGCAAAAATTGATATTCACTAAAGCAATCGAATTTTCCCTAAGTTCTACAAATTAAAATAGAAAATATCAAATTGCATAATAAGTCAAAGAATATTTTCTCCTATCTAGCACGGTTCTTGAGATAAAAGCCCTGCATTTAATAGAAAACTCACCCTGTATGTATATATGTATCAATACCTTTACATCTCAGGCCAATTATTCTCTTTTATAAGTTAGTATGAGTAATTGGTTAGAAAACAACAAAATTTGTACAATTCGTTCGTAAACTGTCGATTTCTCCTAATTTTTTTACTTTGCTTTATTATATCTTACAATACATGCCTTAAAATCAATTTTTGAATAAGGGGCATCTAAATATGAATATGAATCAATTTTTGAATAAGGGGCATCTAAATTATTCATCAGGACTGTCGAAAAATAATTTTCCCATTTATTGATACATACTCAAATTTTTCATTCATAAGAAATTTTCCTGATTTTTGTTTCTATTTTCGGCTAATATTAAAATTCGATAATATTTCGTTTATGGAATATGATCACATGATCAAAATAGTTCAATGTTATTCGGTAAAATGTATAAAGAGTGATTATATAACGTAACTCCTCTTTTGCATTTGATTCTTGTATAGGAAAAACACTCTAGCACACAAAAAATATATAAAGTCACAAAAATTATTCTTTTTTGTTTTGTTTACGTTGATTTTTTTGTTTCTTTTTGTTCTTTCAATGTACCATTGTCTGTTACTGTTATTGTATTTTGTGTTGTTTTGTATGTTTACTTGCCAGTATGAAAAAAATTGACCAAAAATATATGTAATTTTTGGCAAATTTAAAATATATTTTAAATTTGCCAAAAATTAGCAAGTAGACAATATGGATCCAGAAAGGCTCGATCGACAATCGAATTGTATGGCACACGTCATTAAAATCGCAAAGGAAGCAACAGATGGTAGAAGATCGAGGGGAGGCTCCAAAAAAAACTATGCAGTGGTCACACTGGATATCAAGAATCCGTTCAACTCGGCAAAATGGGGCTACATTCTCAATGCTCTGCATGAACTGCAAATACCAGTGTACATAAGGAGGATCATGTCAGATTATTTTCGAAATAGAATATTGATGTATAATACGGACGATGGTATCATGGAATACAAAGTCACGGGTGGAGTTCCTCAAGGATCAGTATTGGCTTTGGAACATTACGTGTGATGGTGTCTTGAGGCTTAGCGTACCTGATGGTGTTGAAATCGCTTGGGCTTCGCGAATAATGTTGCCGTTGTTGTGGTAGTGAAAACCACAGAGGAAATAATGGAGGTATCTAGGCTGACCATTATAATTATTAAAAATGGCTGAAATCATTTGAACTCCAACTGGCTGACCATAAAACAAAAGTAGTCTTAATTACGAGTAGGAAGGTGATAGAAACTGTAAATATCGATGTTTGTTGGAATTTTAATTCTCTCTCAGCCTTTATTACGATATCTCGGTGTTGAAATTGATGCACGCATTAACTTCAAGGAGCACCTAAAGATAGTGAGTAGAAAAGCTGCCAACGTAACTGCAGATCTTTCCCGCATTATGCCCAACATTGGAGGGTCAGGACAGAGTCGAATGATTCTGATGGCACATATGGTAACATCCATCATCGTATATGGATCACCTGTATGGGGCGATGCGATGGATATAAAATCGTATAGATGCAAGTTGCAATCGGTTTACCGCCTAGGAGCTTTAAAAGTGATATGTGGCTTTAGCACAATATCCGATGATGTGAGACTTGTTATTGCAGGGATGATCCCCATCGAACTACTTGCAAAGGAAAGGAAGAAATGGTTCCTACACCGAGAACAACTAGGAAGTAGAGCATCAGAACGCATTGCAACAGTGGCAGAAAGGCGCTGGGATACCTCGGGAACAGGCCGATGGACTTATCGTATGATACCATCCATTGAAAAGTGGATAAATAGGCGACATGGCGAAGTTAATTACTACCTGACAC